>JAWZTD010000121.1:1244327-1255877 GCA_035221335.1 Echites panduratus | reverse complement strand
AATTTTCTTTCTCACTTTTTTTAGAATTTTATTTTTTGTTGCTATATTTTAATCTTCTTTGATCTTTCTTTTTTTTGTAGTTTTCTTTTGTAGAGAAAAAGAAGAAACAATCACAAACACCAAACGCAATTGAATCAGCAATTGTTTTTGGTCGTAGGCTATATCCACATGACAATTGATCATAAAAGATAGCGTAGGATAGATTAATGGAACAAAACAAAAACAATCACAAGATCGTGAGAATTCAAAGAAGAAAACATGATCTTAGCACAAAAGCACATGAAAGCAAATTAAAGGATAGTCAAACCTCTTGATGAAAGCCTAAGCTCTGATACCAAAATGATGTGATTCCTTGGACTTGAAGTTTCTCATAGTCATGGCTCAATCAATAAGATCTAATCACAATGACAAGTTCCCAAGATGTTCCTCGAAAGATTCAAGTTTAGTATTAAATTGACCTTTGGAATAGATTATCCTTAACCAATTAAAGACAATTCTACACCCTAAACCGAAGTTAAGAAAGCCCCAAAGAAGTTTCTTAAGAACCCTAGATTGTTCATAAAGAAAACCTCACAGGTAGATCAATTTGATCTTTCAAGTTTTAATCTCAAAGAGAATTGTTGATTTTGATTAATTCACAATTGATTGTCTAATACAAAGATAAGCATGCATTTAAAGTATTTCATCCCTATTCTAACCTAATAAACATTCTTGGGTGTTAAAGACACAAAAAACCTTTTAAAATATTTTGAAACAACAAGAAAACCCAAGAATAGTCACAAAAACCATAGGTTGGCTCGGTGTCACACTGGAGCCTGGACCGATTTCAGTTAGCCTCAGAAGTTGGGCTTTGGCTGGTTCGCTATTGACCTACTCCCGTTCTCAAGACGGTTAGCTCAGAAGTTAGGCGTTGCGCTGGCGTGCTCAAACAGATGACATTGACCATTTTCAAACCATTTTTAATTCTAATTGTTATTTCAAATATTTTTGAAGACTTCATCATGCTTGAAATGTTTATCTTTATAGGCTTCATTCCTTCCTTAATCCTCATCAACAGCCTTATTTGGAAGAGGTGCACCTGGAATGAAGTCAATTTGGTGCTCAGTTCCTCGAATGGGTGGTAATTCTTTAGGAAGATCTTCCGAAAATATGTCCTTAAATTCCTGCAAAAGACAGTTAATGGCACTAGGACAAGAAATGTTGGACTCATTAGAAGAAAATACCAAAGAATGTTTAAACATAAGTAATGCCATAGGCCTTATATTCACAAAAGCATCTTTTACTTCTCTTCCTTTTGCATAGAAGCTCATTTTCTTTTCAATTGTGTTTTCTCCCACTTTCTTTTTCTCTTTCTCTTCCTCTCTTTTCTTTCTCCTTCAATTTCATTCCACTCTCATTTTGTTTTCTCTCAGCTTCTTTTTCCTTTTTTTCTTTTTCCTCATCATTTCAAGGAGTGTCTTTTGATCCACATAATCCTCATGTGGTTTCAATAAGTTCAAATGAATTCTCTTGCCTATAAACTCAAGTATGTATTTGTTCTTGAAGCCATCAAATGTCACCTTTCTATCATATTTCCATGGCCTTCTAAGTAACAAATGTGTTGCTTGCATGGGTAACAAAACACTTGATCAGTATACTTTCCAATGGAAAAAGAAATCCTAACTTGCTTGCCCACTTTCACTTCACCACTATCATTTAACCATTGAAGCCTATATGGTTTTGGATGATCTATGCATGGTAATTTCAATCCTTCCACCATATACCTACTAGCAACATTAACACAACTCCCACTATCAACAATCAAACTACAAAGTTGCCCATTAATCAAACACCTAGAGTGGAATAGGTTCTCATGTTCGAAATCTTCCTCGTCTTTTGTTTGAGTACTTAGAACCCTTCTAAGCATTATGTGGAGTTGTCCCTCAACAGGGTCTTTTCATCTCTATCATTTGCATCACAACAATTTCCACTCCAATCTTCTTCCTCCATCTCACTACAAGACTCCACAGTATCCTTATCAATGATAATAATAACCAAATTGTTTGGACAATAGGGTGCATAATGTCTAAAACCATGGCTTTAAAACATTTGGCATCTCTAGCACTAGTATGAGGGTTTTGAGCTTTACCTTTGTCTCCAAATATACCCTTGGTATCATTCACCTTAGGCTTGGATGATTCCTTCTTGATGGTAGGCTTACTCACTCCTTGCTCTCTTTTAGGCCATGAATTTCTGGTCTTGCTAGCTGAACTTCCATGGCTAGAAGATTTAATGATCTTCCTATAGTGTGTTCTCCTATTCTTCACTTGTCTTTCAATCTTAATAACCTTTTGAACTATTTAATCCAAGTCAACATAGTGTTCCAATTCAGGCATATCTCCTGTCTCCTCATTATTGTCTTAGTTTTACTCTTTGATTATTACCCCTTCCTCTTTGAGGTAGTTGATTTCTCAAAGGACGTTGAGTATCCAACTCATTGCTATTCACCTTTTCTTCGACTTGTTCCATGATGGAGACCAAGCACTATCAATGCATCGAGGACAAATCACAAGGGATCTAGCATCCAAGATGAAGAAATCTTCAATCAAGTACCTCCAAAAGAAGGAAAACCAACTCGACTTTGCATCCATTTTTGAATCTACCAAATTTGAAGTTGAACATGAGGGAAAATGGTCATGGAATATTGCATCTTTTGAAGGTTTAAAGGACTTGAATTCATACCAAAATATGTCATAGAAAGTGATGCCATTCCTTGGAATTGAAGTTTCTCATAGTCATGGCTCAATTCCTTAGATTCTATCACAATGAAAAATTCCCAAGATGTTCATCAAAAGATTCAAGTTCAATATTAGATTAATCATTGGAATTGTGCTTAACCAATCTAATGAATTTAAAGACAATTCTACACTCCAAACCAATGTGAGGAAAGCCTTAAAGAAGTTTCTTAAGAACCCTAGATTGTTCATAAAGAAAACCTCACAAGTAGATCAATTTGATCTTTCAAGTTTTACTCTCAAAGAGAATTGTTATTTCTTATTAATTCATCGTTTATTGTTAGGTTAAAACCATAAGGATGTATTTATAATGTTTCATCCATAATTTGACCTAATAAATGTTCTTGGGTGTCAAAGAAAAACCTTCAAAATATATTAAAACTACATGAAAACCCAAGAGAAGTCAAAAAAACATGGGTTGGCTTGGTATCTTACCGGTGCCAGTGTTGGTGCCAGTGCCGATCAGCCTCAGAAGTTGGGCACTAGCTGGTTCGCTGTCGATCGGCTCCCATGCCTACTCCCGTAGCGCTGGTTAGCCACAGGCAGAGGACATCGACCGTAGTGATTGTCGACCATTTTTGACAGTTTTCAAGCCATTTCAATACTAATTATTATTTCAAATTTCTTTAAAGACTTCTCCCACCATTTCTATGCTTAAATTTGAAGTATAAATCTTTGTAAGTGAACATCTTATCTTCAAGCTTGTAACCATCAAACAAGGCATCATGATCAAATTACTCTTTGTTAAACACCTTTGTCTTCATGCCTTCTTCATACTTGAAATGTTTATCTTCATAAGTTTCATTCCTTCCTTGGACTTCATCATTCCCTCCTTTGGAAAGATTTGTCCTCAAATCTTCATGACTTGAAACATTTTCCTTGTATTTAAAATAAAAGTCTTTATATGTTTGCTTGTAACCTAGAAATCCATCTTCCATGCTTTTGTCCCTTGATAACCTCCAAATTGTATCTATCAATCAATGTTTTCTTGGCTCTTTGATCTCCATCATTCCCCCTCACCTCAAAAAGATTAATCCTCGAATCTTCATGGCCTACATTGAAAAGAGAATGATTATTTACATTGATTTAAGAAACATTCAAAAAATAATTACCGAGTGGTTCATTGCTAGTAAAAGCTTGATAGATGTTTTTCTCCATGGAAGTAGTTACAAAAAAAGGCCTTACCATTCTATTCTTCCAAGGTGGTGGTCTTTCTTTGATTGATATGCATTTCTTCTCATCTACAATAAACTCATTAGAAGAAGTAGCATATGCAAGGAATACTAACCATTGTAAGCTTAAAAGATATAAAATTCTTGCAATCGAGTCACAAGTCTTAAATCCCATTGGTCTTTGACCCCAAAAAAGGATGGAATAGAAGAACTTCAAACTATAATTTTTGCACAATAACCTCATGAAACACTGCTTTTCCATAGCATACACATGTACTTCATCAAAGTTATCAAACATATTTGTAAAATGAACAATAAAATAATCTTCACATATGCTAGAATTCACAAAATCATCAATTAGGACATCATTATGCTCTTTCAAAAATAGAGGATAATTCCATAATTCCCAGACTTTCAACACATCGCTCTTCATGGCACAAAATATAAACATACCATCATGTAATTCCACCAAATTAAGATCAAATACATTGCATCCATGTCATCTTCAAGAACGTGAAGTTTCACAACTTCCTTTAAGAACAAGTGGTCAACATGAAATGCCTCATCATGAAGTCTCAACAAAGAATGATACTCAAAAGGCAAAGAACTTCTCCCCACATTCACAAAGAAGTACATTTCAAACAAGATAACTAAGAATTTAGAATCAACAATGAAAATATACATAATAAGACAAAAATACAAGTTTGTATCAAGGATTGTAACATAAAAAATCCGCAAGACTTGGTCATCCAAGACAAACTTTGAGAGTCTATTCATATAAGACTCAAATATGTGCTTCCAAAATAAATCCAAGTAATTCCAAACTTGAGAATGTGTACTCGAGGTAGTTCCATCAAGCTAAACTATTAACAAATCATATATAGAATCCATAGGCATAAACAAAGCATTCCCTTCAAGAAAAGGTTCAACATGACTATAAGATTCAAGATAATTCACTTGTTTTAAATTATTAATCACAACTACAGAAACATGTTCATAATCACACGGGTTCACACAAGACTCCTTTACAAATTTGAAATCCATGAAAGTTGTACCAAGACTTAAGGAAGTACAATACATGCTTTCTTTAAACAAGGAATCATTATGTTTGAGACATTTAACAGAGCATCTTGCTTATCAAGTTCATACTCATTTCTACCTTCATACCTAACCAAGGGCAACATTCTTTCATTCTGCAATATCAACAATTTGTCACCAAGTGCAGATATGAGAGTATACCATTGTAGCATTTCACTCATCATTATATTGTTGTTGTCAAACTCCCTTTTGAGTAATCCTTCATTTTCCTAAAATTTTGGCACAAGGACACTAGAAGAAGAATGATTAGTGTTAGAATTAGAAATCAAAACCTCTTTGTAAGTTCTTACTAATGCACTCTTGTTTTCTTTTTCATAGCTCTTCTTTCCTTCACTCAATTGATTGAATATAAGAGAGGTTTTATACCCTAAGTGCTTGGCTAATCCTGTAGTAGTGCCTAAACAGGGAAGGGTCTTGTAGAATGTGTGTGGACTTCACCACACTTAACAAGTATTATTAGAAACACTCATACCCACTGCGCAGCATAGACTAGGTGGTAGATTCAACTGCAAGATACCAATGGTTATGCTTCTTGGATGCTTACTAGGGGTACTAACAAATTCCAATGGCATTAAAGGATATGGGGAAGACCTCTTTTGTAACGAATTTAGGGACTTATCGCTACTCAAAAATGCCATCCGAATTGAAGAATGCATAGAAAGAGTTTCAAAAAGCCATGCACAAGATGTTTGAGGCACAACTAGGAAGAGATATTGAAGTCTATGTAGATGACATAGTTATCAAATCAAAGACTTCTTAGAAGATATAAAAGAGACCTTTTAGACATTGAAAGCTGCACACATGAAGCTGAATCTGGAAAAATGCACTTTTGGAGTGTTACCTAGGAAATTCTTAGGCTTCATGATCTCAGAGCAAGGAATTGATGCAAATCCAAAAAATATAAATGTTCTCCTGGACATGGAAAATCCTAGAAGCATCAAAGAGGTTTAGAGTTTTACTGGAAAGATGGAAACTCTAAGTCGTTTCATTAGTAAAATGGCCAATAAGAGAGCGCAAAGTTCTATGATGTATTGAAAAAGACAATAGGCTTTTAATGGATGGAAGACTGCCAAGCAACATTTTTGAAGTTGAAGGAATTTCTAGGGAGACCTCCACAACTTGTTTCCCTAAAGATCGGAGAGCAGTTCCTTATGTGCCTCATGATAACTGAGAAAGTTATGAGTTCCGTACTCTTAATTTCCTGTTTACTATGTAAGTCGTTTGCTGAGAGGTCCAGAGATTTGATACTCGGAAATCGAAAAATTCTTGTACCTCTTTGTCATTACATCAATTAAGCTACATTGAAGCTTACTCGATTACAATCCTAAGGAAGTGATCCTTGATAGATGAGGTTTTTTTGTTCAATTTTTCAAGCACACACCAAAAAGTTTCAGGAATTCATCAAAAGGTTTTTACGTTAGTTAGATTGACCTATGATGAAGATCACCATCAACGAATCTTTTGATTTGGTAAACTATTCAATACCCCAACACAAAGTGATTGAAAGCCCCTTGTGAAGTCTCTCAAGAACCGTAAGAAGAGTAATTTAAGAATTTACCAAAAGAACAATTCTTGTTCAATTCACTAAAAGAACTGAAATGGTATTTGTCAACTTCCAAACTCTAATGTTTAAATACAAATAAGAGAGTAGTTATAGTCTAATTTCAAAGAAGACCTAATATTTTATGTTAGTTGTATTAAAGACATAAAAGATACCTTTAAATTATCAATTTCCCTAAGGAAACACAATCTGGCCAAATAGTTCTTCACTGTTAGACAGGTGCACCGAACATGGTTGTACCTTCACCATTTCCTCTCCATTTTACTTGTATGCCTTCATGCCATATTGATGTCTTTTTTCTACTCTCCTTTGGCACTTTCTTTTATGATTTTATACATAATTGAAGAGATATTCCATAGCCTCAAGCTTCCATTATCTTCATCAAGTTTAGTGCCTACAGATATGGCTTCAAAATAATGTTGATGTTCTTTTCCTTGAACAGATGTGATTAAAGCTTTCCTCATCTTTGAAGCCCTTGCACTTTGATGTGATCCTTATATTGAAGTTTCTCGTATCAATGGCCCAACCCTTAGATCAATTCAAAATGAAACAAGTTCCCAAGAGTTCTTCTAGTGATTCAAGTTTAGTGTTATAGATTGACCTTGATAGTGATTAACCTTAACCAATCTATAAGTTTTGGAAGACCTTCAACAACCTAAACAAAGTGATTAAATGCCCTAAAACTAGACTCTCAATGACCCTAGATAGTTCATGTAGAAACTCTCACAAAACGATCAATTTGATCTTTCAAGTTTTGTTCTCAAATGAGAATTGTGTTTGTATTTGATTCAAAGATGTCTTTCGAATACAAATTGGAGCTTATTTATAGTGTATGATCATTCAAGACCTAATTAAGATGTTCCAGGGTGTTAGTGACACAAAATACCCTTGAACTTAACAAGAAATACAAGTGAAAACTAGCAAAACACCGAAGCAACTTCCATCTGGCCAGTGTAGGATGGGAATGAATAGGCACCAGATGGCCTTCATGTTACTTGATTTCTTGGTATGTTGCACTTCACTCTTCCTGGCATGAATTTGAGCTTTATAAACCTTGAATTATCATTATATTTCAAAGCTTCATGTTTCCATTTTCATCCTCAAGTTATTTCCATTCCAAATGTCTTTAAAGTCAAAGTGCTCTTCCTTTCCTTAGACGAATGTTACCAAAGTTTTCCTCAACGTTCAGGCCCTCGCTCCAGTTATATGTCCGAAAGGCATCTTTGGAGCTCATTCTCCATCACTCTTGTTATAGGTCCATGAGGAATTGAAGGAGCTTGATCTCCATCATTCCCCCTCACCTCAAGAGAATTCATCCTTGAACCTTCAAGTTATACAAAGAAAAGAGAATGATCATTAACTTTGGTTGAAATATAGGTCTATGAGGTATTGAAGGAGCTTGATCTCCATCATCCCCCCTCACCTCAAGAGGATTCATCCTTGAACCTTCAAGTTCTACAAAGAAAAGAGAATGATCATTAACTTTGGTTGAAATATCAAGAGAATACTTACCAAGTAATTCACTCTCAAAGGCTAGATGATTTCTACCTATCATTGAAGTCATCTCATACTTATGCCTTACAATTCCTTCTATCAAAGGTGGTGGTCTTTGTCGGAAAATCAATCCCGAATCCATAGGGAAATGATATCTATAACTTAATTAAAAAAAACCTTTTTACACACAATTCAAGAACAAATACAACCTTTCTGAAGATTGTAGACCAGTCTTCACCTTCTTCATGTCTGGTTCATCGTCAACAAGCTTAGGAGCATCTTATCTATTCCCTAAGATAAGTCTAGGTGAATAGACTAGAAATAAAGGAGTTTTTTTCTTTTTTAGGAGTGGCAGCTAGGGTTTTTTAACATACATATTGGACTATTTCTTCCTAGAAAGTCATGTCTGCAGAATAATGGTTCTGAAAGAATCGTTAATCCTAATTCTAAAAATATGAGGATATTAATAATTCTAAAATAACCTAATTAGAATTTGAGCTACTATGGGCCATAACCCAATAAACATTCTCAATATAATTAAAGCTCCAATAATTAATCATTGGTTCATGGATATAAAATAATTATCTTGGCTCTATTAATAAAAAGACCCTTTATTTATTTTTAATCCAAGTCCAACAATAATTAATCTTATAGACCTCAGCCAAATTAAATATAAGACCAATATAAATAAATAAATAGCCACTCACTCATTTTATTTAGACCCAACAAGAATTAATCTTATGGACCTAAGTCCAAATTAATTATAAGATCAAATAGAATAAATCATTTAATTTGATTCAAGGCCAAATAATTAATTCCAAGAATTACATAATCCTCAATTAATTATTAAACCTTCTTAGAATAAAATTAATTCCTTTTCACTTCCTATTTTAGAATGATACAAAATCAGTAACAAACAATAAGGCTAGATCAGGGACCTTAAGACACAATGTTCTTGGTTCCATAAAATGACCAAAATACCCTTGCTACATAATAATAATATACTTAGTCATTTTAAACATCTTCTAATATCACCATAAGAAGATGATGTACTCCAAGACACATTATTGTACAAACAAAAGGCTTGTTGAGATAAATCTCAAGCCTTAATTTCTAACCTATAGTTGTATTGACACATTTGCCCTTCTACGTAACACCCACTATTGAGACTAGGTATGGTATATTATCACCTTAGTTAATAGTATCTACCATCCTTTGGTATCTATATCAATCTGTTAAGTCCACTTTTATTCAATACTATACCAAATAGTACAACCAAGGCCTTGGGTTCAGTGAACTAACTTGAACAATCCACAAGCGGACGATTAACCCATCTCATAATGAGATGGCCTAGAGACCCTCTTGTATAGGTCTATCTTAACTAAGTAAATCAATGTACCTAGCATAAAGGGTTATTGGTCTCATACAGAAGAAAAATCAGCCATAGGTCATTTAAGGCAGAAAGATCTAGCTTTGCCAGACCACCAGCCCATACTCATGTCATGTAGACATGTCCTCATATTAGCAACAATGATATTAGTTCTCTCTTCTTTGATAGTAAATGCTAGATATGGTCTGAAGGAATTTGTTCAACCACTATCTAATTCTTCTAAATGAAGCCCCAAATCAAGTGATGCTTCCTCCCAATGCGTTTGCCTTTACGGTGGTTTCTTGGCTATTTGTATTGTGCAACTACTGCACTATTATCAAAGTACAACATCATCGGCTTGTCCATGTTTGGTATGACATCTAGTTCAGTTAAGAACTTCCTAAGCCATATAGCCTCTTTGGAGGCTTCCGAAGCTACTATGTACTTTGCCTCCATAGTGCAATAAGCAATGCAGGATTGCTTGATACTCCTCCATGAAACTGCAGCTCCAGACAAGGTGAAGACATATTTAGAAATGGATTTTCTTTCATCCCTATCAGCTTGGAAATCCAAGTCAATATAACCAATTGGAATAAAGTCCTCAGCACATTAAATCTGTATATGATCGCTTGTACTTTTAAGATACTTGAATATATGCATTACCGTCTATCAATGCACCTCCCCTGGGTTTGACTGATATCTGCTAACCATGCCTATGGCAAAATAGATAACTGGCCAAGTACATAGCATGAGATACATTAGATTACCAACTGCTGAAGCATATGGTATTCTACTCATCCTATGTCTCTTCTAGTGTCATAGGACAGTGAGAAGAAGAGAAATGTAACAAATGTTTGAAAAGAAGTAAACACCCTTTACATAGGTCCATCCTATACTTGACCAACATCTTGTTAATAAATAAAGCTTGGGATAAGCCTAATGTTCTTGTTTCCTATCTCTTTTGAGCTTTATGGCAAGAACATAAATGGCTTATCCCATGTCATTCATACTAAATTGACTAGATAGCCAAACCTTTACAATTGACAACACTCCTACATCATTCCCAATAAGTAGGATATCATCAATGTAAAGTACAAGGAATGTCACAGCATTATTATCCAGTCTCTTATAAACACAAGGTTCATCAACATTTTTAATGAATCCATAAGACTTAATGGTTTCATCAAAATGTATGTTCCATGACCTTGATGCTTGCTTAATGACATAAATAGAATTCTTAAGCTTCCAAACCATGTTTTCTTGGCCCTCTGCAGTGAAACCGTCTGGCCATATCATATAGATAGATTCGTTAAGATAGTCATGCAGAAAAGCTATCTGAACATCCATTTGCCAAATCTCGTAGTCATAATGACACGTGATGGCTAAAAGGATACAAATTGATTTAAGCATGGCTACTATTGAAAAAGTTTTCTCATAATCGATTCTTCTGAGTATAAACCTTAGCAACCAACCTTGCTTTGAAGCTCTCTACCTTCCCATCAAATCGACTTTTTCCCTTGAATACCCATTCTTGCACCCAATGGGTTTTACCCCCTTCAGATGCTGGTACAAGATCCCAGACTTTATTTGAGTACATAAACTCAATGATTTCATTGCTTGATGCCAATTATTTGCATTAACTTCAGTAATAGCTTCATTGTAACTAGTGGGATCCAAAATAAGCCTGAAAGCCTTTCCAGTCCATCTTTCCGGAGCTCTGGATATCCTCCCACTACAACGAGGCTCTACTGGTGTTTGAGACTGTGGCTGTGTCAGATCCTTTACTATCGTTGGTTCCATTAAAGAGTCAAGGATAGAATCCTTTTCTCCTAATTCCACTTTATTAGAACCCTAGGTGCTTATTCTTTCCTCATCCTCCAAGTATCTAGCATTAGTGCTAATAAACACTTCATGCCCTTAAGGATGATGAAATTATGCCCCTCTTGTTCCTTTTGGATACCCAACAAAATAACATAATTCTGATCTTGGTTCTAGCTTACTTCCTGTGGATAGTACATATGCTAGACAGCCCTATATCTTGAGGTGTCTTAGATTGTGCTATCATCCAGTCCACATCTCATA
>JAWZTD010000121.1:1220804-1244227 GCA_035221335.1 Echites panduratus | reverse complement strand
GTGGATAGTACATATGCTAGACAGCCCTATATCTTGAGGTGTCTTAGATTGTGCTATCATCCAGTCCACATCTCATAGGAAGTCTTGGCTACTGACTTAGAAGGCATCAAGTTCAAAATATATGCTATTGTTTCTAAGGCATATCCCTAAAAAGAAAAAGGGAAGAGAAGCATAAGACATCATACCTGACCCAATGGGCACCCAAGCTAGTCTGACCCATTTAGGGCAGGTAATACCTACTCTACTCTTAAAGCAAGCCAAGTATGGGTCTTACAGATGAGACCAGCACACAGGACAGGACAGGCCAGGTATGGTTCTAGCCAGTGACCTAGCCTAACCTGTTAAGAATAAACCTGGCCTACCATTGCCCGTGCTAATTAATCTTTAAAAAAATATTTTATATATTATATTATAATAATATTAAATATTATATTTTTTTAACAAGCATTACATTATTTTAATAATATTGTATATTATATGTATAAATTAATAAAACCCTAAAATTCTTCTTTTCTTTTCTTCTTTTCTCACATCTCACACCAATCCTCAGTACTCTCAACTGCCTCCAGCCTCCGCCACTCCTTCAAGTGAATCAACTCTCAACTCTCTTTTCTTCATTTCTCATTTTCTCTCTTTCTCTCTTTCTCTTTTTTAAGATTTGTTGTTGCTCCGCCACTTACTACTGTTGTGGTCTGCTGTCGTGATCTGCTATAGTCATTTAATTTCATTCAAACCCAAATAATTAATTCTAAAGATTACATAATCCTCAATTAATCATTAAAGCTTCTTAGAATAAAATTAATTCCTCTTCACTTCCTATTTCAGAAGGATGCAAAATCATTCACAAACAATAATGTTAGATCAAGGACCTTAAGACACAATGTTCTTACATAAAATGACCAAAATATCCTTGCAACATAATTGTAATATACTTAGTCATTTTTAACAACTTCTAATATCACCATAAGAAGATGATGTACTTCAAGACACATTGTTGTAGAAATTGAAGACTTGTTGAGATAAATCTCAACCCTTAATCTTTGACCTATAGGTGTATTGACACATTTGTCCTTCTACGTAACCCCCACTATTGAGCCTAGGCTGGTGTACTATCACCTTAGTCAATAGTATCTACCATCCTTTAGTGCCTAGCTAAATCTGTTAAGTCCACCTAAATATTCACTGGATACTATCACCTTAGTTAATAGTATCTACCATCCTTTGGTGTCTATCTCAATCTGTTAAGTCCACCTAAATGTTCACTGGAAGAATATTCAATACTATACCAAATAGTACTACCAAGGCTTTGGGTTTAGTGAACTAACTTGAACAATCCAAAAAGGAACGATTAACCCATGTCATAAATGACATGGCATAGAGACCTCTTGTATTGGTCTGTCTTAAGTAACTAAATCAATGTACCTAGAGTAAAAGGCTATTGGTCTCACACATAAGAAACCTCACCCATGTTATATTAAGGCACAAAGACCTTGCTTCGCTAGACCACCAATCCATACTCATGTCATGGGGACATGTCCATGTGGTAGCAATGGTGATATTAGTTTTCTCTTCTTTAATAGTACCTTTAGAGAACAATCACTTAGAGAACAGTACCAATTCCCATTGGTATATGACCCCATAAAGTATTGAACGAAAAAACTTCAAAATGTGAATTCTTACATGATGATCTCATGAAATATTTCCTTTTCATGGCATACACAAGTCTTCCATCCAAATCATCAAACATATGTTTAAAATGAACAAGAAGATGACTCTCACATATGCTAGACTACACATTGTCATCAAGATCGATAACATTGTACTCATTGAAAGTTAGGAAATGTTCCCAAAGGTTCAACAAATATTTATTGATGGCACAAAACATAAACCATAACATCATGTAGTAACACCAAACATGGCAAATAAAGATAAGCAACAAAAGATACACCTTGATACCATAACATAAGATTCCTCAACTTCTCATCATAAAACATCTCCTCACAAGATTGCAAGAAACAGTCTCCAAGAATCATAGGCTTCTTTTTCGTATGTAGTCCTAAAACATGCTTTTCACACAAGATATCCAAGAATCTAGGACTATCATATCTCACAAAATTTAGTTCATGACTCTCAAAATTTAATAATTTAAAGAATTCGTCATGCTTGGAACAATCAAGAACACATAAAGTTCCCACTCTAGGCAAGTAATCATGTGACTCATAAACTTCAAATTACCTAGTAAGAATCACAAAAAGATATGGAATTCATGCATCCATAGTGCTATTAAAATCATGAAGTTCCGCAACTTCCATTAAGATAAAATGACATGCTTCATTACAAATTTCCAAGAAGCATTTATTCTCAATAAGCATAAATTTTTTCTTCATAAGAATCACAATAAAGTACATCTCAAACAAGATAAACTTAGAATCAACAATGATTATGAGCCTTAGACAACAAAGGATTCCATAACAAACTCAAGATGTAGCATATCATTCAACAAGCTCTTAGACATATGCATTTTACTTCCAATAGTCAATAAATCAACATGTTTAAAAGATCTAACAAGAGCACCTTGCTCACATCTAGCATAAGCATCTACAAAATCACATTGTTTCACATATGATTCCTTTACAAACTTAAAATCCATGAAAGCTACAACAAGACTTATAGAAGTACAAATAATGCTTTCTCTAAACAAGGAATCATTATGCTCAAAAAATTCAACACTAGCAACTTCCTTATAAACATCCTAAGCATTCTTACAATCATATTTCACCATAGACAACATTCTTTCATGCTCAAATTTCAGCAATTTATCACCAAGTGTAGATATGAGAGTATACCACTTTAATATCTCACTCATCACCAAATTGGCCTTGCCCTCTTTGACCATGTTTAAGAATTTCAAAATCTTGTAACCTAGACATGGAAACATTAAGAAAAGAATGGTCAATGTTAAAATTAAGTATAGAAATCTTTTTGTTCAACTTGGAGATCAAAACGCTCTCATTTACTCTTTCTTTCTCATGACAACTCACTTTTTCATCACTCCTTGTTTTTACCTTATTCTCACTTTTCTCTTTTTCTTTCCTCTTTTGTTTTGCTTCCTTCCTACTCTCCTTTTAAATCTCACTTTGTTGTCTCTCAAGATCTTTTTACTTCTCACAATTCTTTTCACTCTCATATTTTTCTTTCATTTCATTTTCTCTCCCAAGTGGAATTTCCTCTTTCTTTTATCGTGGCTATATCATCTTTTCTTTCATTCCCTCTTCATCATGTTTCACTTGTAAATTTTTAGCTTCCTTTCCAACAAGTGGCACATGTTCATTTTCTTCCTTGACTTCACTTGCACTCTTCTGGACTTGCTCACTTTCATCAACTTCTTGTGGCTTCACTTTAATCTTCCCTTTCAGTAGTAGTTGTGGTATCATGCTTTCTGAACGCCAAGTTCTCCCAAATTGGGAGTTGTGAAACATTATTTCCATATCCATTGCACAAGAAGCATTTGAAGGCTTCACTTCTAGGGGATTATGCTAGTGTCTCACACATAACTCCATGATCCATCTTCACGTCTTACATTTTAGGTTTAGGTTCCTCTTTTTCTGAACAAACACTTTGCACTCTAGTTGATAAAGAAGAAACATGATATGAGCTTTCATAAGATCTTCCATATGATGACTTCTTTTTCTTCGAGTATCTTTCAACTTAAGTGGCCATTTGTACTATATCCTCAAGATCAACAAAAAGGTGTGGTTCAACTCTTTCTTTAATCTCCTTTCTCAACCTTTGAGAAATACAGCCATTGAAGCATCTCTTACGCTTTTTTATGTTAGTCCCCACCATGTGTATCTCCAATGGTCTAAGGTGGTCCCCACCCTTTTGGAACCTTGAGTAATTGACAGGTAACTATCCCTTCTTGGACTCTTTTCAACAACAAAGTCATAATGGTCATCGTCATTGTACTCCTTAAGCTAATGTCTCCCTTTTTATTGATACCTTTCATGATGTCTTCTTTTAGCTCCTCTTTGTACATATTCTTTAGAAAAACAAGGTTGCCACTCATCTCTCCTTCCTCTTGTTGCACATGTCTTCTAGGAGGTCTTTGCTGGTGCTCGTCTACCTTTCTTTCAAATCTTTCAACTCTTGAGTTCATATCCCTTCTCATGTCATTCATGTTATTGGAAAGTTCCCTCGTCATTCGTTCCATTCTCTCCAAGATTGATGCAAGACCCACTTGATCAACACCCATATTTGAATCTTGAGATGAATTGGTTCCTACCTTGTTCATGATGTACCTACAATTTGAAAAGCACAAAACAGTACAGTTATGTATATACCTCACTTCCCTTGTGTATCTCTCACAATTAATGGCTTTTTCACACTCTTTGAAGCTCACCACTCTTACTTTTTACCACTCTAGCTCTTCTGTCAAGTTTTTAGTTGACTCACTAGAGTAATGCAAATCACTTAGGACAAGATACCAAGTGAATATAACACATCTTAATTAATTAGTCGATAAAGATCAACAATCAAGAACCACGGAGTTAAGAGATAGGTCAATCCACACAAACCATTTGATAGAACACTTAAACTTCAAAGAAATAGATGATAGGCATTAATTCGAACACCTAGAGGTCAAAGAAACTTGTGCTAAAAAATTTCTACAATACCAATTCAACATATCCAAATTATTTGATCTCAATTCAGCATCAAACAATGGCAAATATACTTCAATTGCAGCCACAAATCTATCTCAATTAATCAATTGTTCAAATCACAAGAGATCTACTTCAATTCAACAATTCTCCCAACACTTTTTTCTTCACTTTTTTTTCCTAGAAATTTTTCTTTTTCTGCCTATTTTTGTTATTTCAATTTTAGGCTGGTTGATCTCTTTTTTGTTCTTTTTTATTTTTCATTTGTAGAGATAGAAGAAGAATAATTACTTAACACCTTGAATCAGCCTTTCTTTTTTGCATTAGGATTGATCCACACAACAATAGATCACAAGAAGAAGAATAGGATAGATGTAGAAGAACAAATCACAAAACAATCACAAGATCATGAGATTTCAGAGAAGACAACATGATCTTTAGCATATAACAAGAAAGCAATTAAAGATAGTCAAACCTTAAGATGAAGAACCATAGCTCTGAAACTAAATTATGTGATGTGATCCTTGATAGTTGAAGATTTTAGGTTCAATTTTTCAATCACACACCCAAACATTTCAGGAATTCGTCAAAAGGTTTCCACGTTAGTTAGGTTGATCTATGATGAAGATCACCATCAACCAATCTCTGAATTTTGTAGACTATTCAATACCCCAACCCAAAGTGATTGAAAGCCCCTTGTGAAGTCCCTCAAGAACCCTAAGAAGAGTAATTTAAGAACTTATCAAAAGAACAAGTTTGATCATGTTCAATTCACTTAAAGAACCGAAATGGTGTTTGTCAAATTCCAAAATCTGATGTTTTAAAATAAATAAGAGAGTATTTATAGTCTAATTTCAAAGAATACCTAATCTTTTAAGTTAGGGGTGTTAGAGACATAAAAAACCCCTTGAAACTATCAATTTCCCTAAGGAAATATAATCTAGTCGAACTGTTCTTCATTGCTGGACAAGTGCACCAAACATGGTTGTACCTTCACCATTTTCTTTCCATCTTCCTTGTATTTCTTCATGCCTTCTTGATGTCTTCTTTTTACTCTCCCTTGGCAGTTGCATTTATGATTTTAGGCTCAATTGAAGAGATATTCCATAGACTCAAGCTTCCATTATCTTTATCAAGTTTAGTCTCATCAAATATAGCTTCAAAATCAAGTTGATCTTCTTTTCCTTGAACAAATCTCATTAAATCTTTCCTCATCTTAAATAGATTTAATCAATCTATAGGTCCATGAGCTATAGGTCCTTGAGGCATTGAATTAGCTTGATCTCCATCACCTAACCAATCTGCCATTGAGACAAGCCTTGGTAACACCCGAATTATCTAGGAGACTAATGAAATGGGCTATAGATCTCTCCAGGTACCAGATCAACTTCAAACCTAGAAAAAGCTATTAAAGCTCAAACTCTCTCCAGCTTGGTAAAAGAATGCACCAGAGCTTCAATTGACCTCACAAAAACTCGTTTCTCAGATGTATAGATCATGAACATGGATAGCTCAACTGAGAAAGATAATTTACGTGCGGGAATAATACTAATCATCTCTGATTGAGCAAGAATCCCTTACATTGCAAAGTACAATTTCCCAACCTCCAATAATGAATCAGAATATAAGCACTATTGGCAGGTCTAAGACTTGCTCAGCTTTTCCAAGCAGAAACTACATGTGAAAGTGGATTCACTGGTAGTAGCCAACCATGTCACTGGAATATATGAATCTAAGAGGTGAATAAGATACAATATCTCAAGCAGGTGAAAGAATTGACCTCTGAGCTTGGTCACTTTATCATTGAAAGAACAAAATGTGGACGCTAATGTCCAATCAAAGGTGTATCGAGATCTTGAAGATGCCAAAGTAGAGCTCCTAGTGGAACAATTAGATTCTCCTAGCATAAATCAGAAAATACAATCATTTGTGTAGAGAAACATTGTGTGTACATTTGGAATACCCAGAGCTATTATTTTAGATAATGAAAGGCAATTTATAGGAGATACGTTCAAGACCATTTGTGAAAACCTAGGAATTGAACAGAGACTAACCTCAATAGCTCATCCACAAGCAAATGGCCTAGCAGAAGTTACCAATAGAACAATTTTGGAAAGTATCAAGGAGACATGGATAGAATTCGAGAAAGAAAGTCCTAATACCTCTTGGCCAGAAGAAATTCCAAGCATTCTATGGGAATACAGAAAGACACCTAGGAAAGCTACTGGAGAAACTCCTTTCAGTTTGTGTTTTGGCTCAAAAGTTGTACTTTCAGTAGAGGTCAGTATGAGAACTCTATAACTTTGTTAAATATAATTCAGTTTTAAT
The DNA here is from genome assembly GCA_035221335.1 of Echites panduratus. NCBI lineage: Eukaryota > Viridiplantae > Streptophyta > Magnoliopsida > Gentianales > Apocynaceae > Echites > Echites panduratus. The sequence goes on along the minus strand of JAWZTD010000121.1, from coordinate 1,237,241 downwards.
GAAGGGGAGAAAAGGGAAGACCTTGACCTCCTTGAATAAGTCAAAACAATGCTTTGGAAGCAAACATGAGATACAACAGACAAATGACAAATCTTTTCAACAAAAAAGTAAATTAAAGAAGATTTGCAGTCTGAGACATGGTCCTCAACAAATCAGATGTAGGTAAACAAGGTCAACTCTCCAAATTGCATGAAAGTTAAAAAGGTCCTTACCTCATTCAAGAGGTCCATAAAAGAGGAAGTTACAGATTAACAGATCTTGGAGGTAAACAACTTTTGAGACCATGGACTGCTTGTCACTTGAAAAGTTTTATGCTTGATTTTACTTCCCACATTCATTTTATCTCTCTTTTGGCCTAAATGTGAGGTTAAAATGTACTGTGCTTAATTATGTTATGAACAAGTTCAAGAATGCTATTAGAAATTCTACAGTGGCATCATTGAGTGCAAAAAAGGAAGGAAAAAGCAAGACAAAATATGTAAAGAGAAAGCTCAAGAAGCATTTATTTCATTTCATTCTAGAAAAAGAAAGAAAGCTCACGAGAGCATTGTCAATATCACATCACAGAAAAAAAAAAAAGAGAAGAGCTCCAAAAACATCCCAAAGCACTCCTTTCAACTCAGTATCCTCTCCAGTAGGTCATGCAGAGTTAGTGGCAGAAGGATCACTTGGACATTCAAAGTCTTTTTTCGTAGCAACCTCCTTTTCCTATGCTATAGCAGAGGAGCTAAGGTCCACTACTGTAGCAGGAGCATCTTCAATTCTAGAGACTCATCAACCTACACGAGCAGCCCTTAAATTCAAGAGAACTTCATCTAAAGATAACCCAGGTACTGGAAACAAGTACTGAAAACCTACATGGACCATGATAGTTTTACCTGTAGGATCAATGTCAATATCCTACCCAGCCAAAAGCCTTGAGCTAGTTGGGATAGCCACTACCTCCTCATTGGCCACGACTTCCTTGGTAGCCAATGCTCATTTCTCTGCCACGACCTATTCAGTAGCTACTCTTTGCTTTGTGGGCAGAGCTCCCTCTTTCACTTAAGTGACTGTAACTTCCTGCCCCTCTCCTCCTTGACCCACTGATTCCAGGGAAGTGTAGATCGAGCCAAAAAGGGTGGTAAAGGATAGTATGCAGGTCAAGGTCAGGTTTCAACCTATGATTGAGCTCTTGAAGACAACTGAATCCACCACATATATGGAGATGGCGACGGATTGCAGCAATCTCTTCATGTAAGACTAGAGAGGCCTCGAGCTCCGACTCCTTGAATTCTCCATCATCGTCGATCTGTCAAGGCTTGGTATTAATCCTTGTAGACTTCATCGCAGCTTTCATCTAAACCAGGGCCTAGTCATTACTTTATTGGTAGTTTGGAGCATACCAACTTTCTTCTCCAGCTGCATGTTATAAGCCATGACTTTTTGTTGGCATCTTGGCTTTGATCTAGAAATTGAGTATTTTTCCTTAGTCACTCATTATTTACCTCCAGATCTTTCTGCCCTTGGATGAAGACCTTTTTAAGATGTCCCTCTCTTGTTCCTAGTTAACTAAGGTCTCTTGAAGTAATTCAATTACTTGGGAGAATTCTCTGTCTTGCTCCTACTTGGCAAGACTGCCTCTAATCTCTTCTCCAATTAGAACATGACTCTGCATGATACAAAAAAAAAAAAAAAGAATTTAGATATCTACAAAGGAAAAATGTTGGTCAGTTGAAGTAAAAAAAAAAAAAGAGAGAGAGAAAAGAGAACTTATAGAAGACTAAAGAGAAGCAATATGTTTACTCAGCTCCTCATCGGTAAGTCTTTGGCTAATTTCACGGTCCAATGGAAGAGCACACTCCAACATAAAAGACTGAGAATGTGGTCACAGAAATAAAGAGTTTGAGATCTCCAGGGCAGCTCTGGAATCCATTTTTTAATCTCTTTGATGGTCTAAGCAATCAAGACCTCCTTACCTAAGCTTCTCATATCTGCCATGAGATCTTTTGTGGCACAACTAATAAATTCAACCTCCTCAGACTTTTCTTTATTGTTCTTGGAGGGAATAGTTAGGGAGTGCCTCGATTTAGACCCTTGAACTAAAGAAGGAGGAAGAGCAAGTACTAGAGACTGGGACCTCGAGGTCACTATGATTTTGGCAGGTCGTTGTGAGTCTGGCTGCCTAGCTGGCACTTTTTCTCGGCCCATTTTTGAAGTAACCATCTCCTTTGTGGCTACTTACACTCTTTTTTATCTAACTTTTAGAGAGTGAAGCTTCAAAGTTGTTGATAGTGGACTTTCAGAGGATGTAGCAGCTAGCTTTTCTTGTTTACCAATAGGGATAGCAAAATTCTTCCTCATGGCTGCAATAACAGAGAAATTGAAGTCGGTTAGAGATCTCCACTATAGAAACCAAAATCATAAACAACAAGGAATAAGACTTCTACACTTGAATAGGATCATCAACTCTCTCCAAAGGTTTGGGAGGTTAGTGTTTTTAGGATCTACCAGACCTACTTTGGCAATTAAGCAAGAGTCCCATACAAGTGCCTCACATCCTATTTTGTAAGCTATCTTGGATTCAATAAGTTGTAACAAGATTTTCCCTAGCATCTGCGAGGTCCCCACCAAGGGTAGGAATTTGGTTGGAGAAGCTCTTATTCAAGTTTCAGTTGGGATAATCTTGAGGTCGTTAAAAGGATTCATGAAGCTTAGCATAAAGATAAAACCTCTTCCATGAACCTACAGAGGACTAGAAAGGACCTACGAGTTTATGCCTCTATGTTAATTGAAGATAGCCACGACCAGTCTTGGTATTGGAAGATGATACCCCAATCTTAAAGAAGGTCCTAAATAGTTCTCAGCATACTAGAAGACAGTATAAGTGGCAGGTCGCTATGAAAGCAGTAACCATCCTAATCGCTTTAGGGACAAGTTGGGCCAGAGGAATGTTCCAGAAATAAACGATGTCAAGAAATAGAGGATGAAGGAAAGGCAGTATGATTCCTCCCCTAAGATTTTCCTCATAGACTACAATAAGATCCTATCTGATATCGTTAGGGCACATGTTATTGTTCAGCACCACTAAATCATCATTATTCAGTTCCATCTCCTCTCGAATACTATTTACATTTTCCAAAGAAATTTTTAGTTTGTCAATTTTAAGGGTAATACCGTAAGCCTCAACCTTCCCAAGACTCAGGATTCTGAAATAACCTACCTTGGTAGTATTTGTCATAGGTTGAAGGTAAAAGATTTCAATGTCCGAAATGAAGTAGGGAATGCCAAAAGAGGAAGGGGAAGACATGATTTTTCCAAAGAAATTAAACAACAACAGAGAAAAACTCACCGAATGATGTTGTTGATGAAGTAGGGAAAAGAAGAAAAGTTGCAAAGAAATGCTCCGGACGGAAAATTAGGAATTCGGCAACCCTAGATATTTTCTGGTTGCAAAGGAAGTTTTGCTAGTTCGATAAAGTCCAAAAACCTAAGTCTTGTGTACTTAAACAGACCAAGTGGCAACTCTTTACCTGGAAAAGGTGTTACCTAAACTAAATGGTTGTAAAAAAAGGATAGTCATTACGTAGAAAGGCAAGACATCTCATTTTATGGTGGTCCAGATTTTAGGTGGCCTCAACCTTCAAGGCCATTGAGCCTAAAACTGGGTAATGATGGGTAAACAGGCATGACCTGAAGGATCTTATCAATACCCGATGACCCAACCTCCGACAAGGTCTATAAACAAAAGATAATGAGAAGATAGACTCATGGTTGTGAGCTAGAAGCTATGATTTCAAACATGAAAGTCATGACCAATGACCTTCTATCAACGACCTATAACTTCTCTCTCTAGAGGTCCAAGGTCGCTAGGGAGCTCGAGGTCTCAAGCTCAAGGTCCAACTCCAAGTCATAACGATTTTGAATAGAAGCGGGCATGGGAAGACTGCTTTAATATAAGAAAACTCCATGATATCAAGAAAGATTGGCGGGATACAATACTAAAATCAATGTCTAACTTCACGGGATTGAAATCAACTCAAACAAAGTAACTATACCTAAAAAAGGAATATGTTTTCTGCTTAACACATAAATTGATCACATTCCATTTTTCATTCATTGAATTCTATCTCTTTCTAAGAACTTGAACTGAATTTGGCACGCTACGGTGCTTTTGATGGTTTGGTTGTTTTTGCAGGTCCCGTGACAATTGGGATGACCCGGAAACTAATTTAAACTCCATCACTATCCTTTGTTTTTTTTTTTTTTTTTTTTCCTTTTGCCTTTTTTCCATCTGTACTGTCGATAATTTGACTGGTGAGGGCTTCATTTCTAAGATCAATGATTCTCTTGATTTCCACCACGTTAGAGAATAAGAGTCCATTTGGTTGCCATTCTTTGGTTCTGCATCTATTTCCTGATAATCTGTCTCTTGATTAGTTAAATAAATTTCACGAAGCAATTTCATATTACCGTTTGAGTCTCTTCCTTAAATCAAACAACTGTTCCTCGATCATGCGTCCTCCTAGAAGAAAGAACAAGAAGAATAGAGAATTTGGCGATGCAGGGATATATTTGTCTGATAATTGGGGCAAGCAAGTGAAGATACAAAAAACATTTTTTCCTTTCGAATCACAGAGTTCTGTACGTTTGTTCTTGTTTGCGTTACCTTGATCGTTGCCTATGTTAATATAGGTTTGATTTTTGATTGTATGTTTGGTAATCGATTAATTATGGAAAAAGGAGTCTCTGAAACATGATTAATGGCTTTTGATCATAGGTTGTTGACGCAAACAGAAATGGCAGAATCTGCCATGAATATGCAACAGTCAGAGAAGGAGAAGATAAAAATGCCAAAGGAGAAAATGAAGAAAATAACGAAAGCAGCAAGCATAGTAATAGCAGTTCAGAGACAGCTGATTTTCTCAAGGAGCTAAATCTTGTTCTGATCCTTTCTTTCCTTTCATTATCTGCGGAAGAACGCCTCAATATTGAGGCAATCAAACACAAGAACAGTACCAGAAATCCTAAACCAAAACGTAGTCCGTCGTCAGCTTTACATGCTTGCAAGCAAGAAACAAAGGGGAACGAATTTAGAGCTATTGAACGACAAACTCACAAATTCCAGACCAAATTAGGAGCTTGCAGGTACGACTTTGACTTCCGAGGTCTCCCATGCTTCTCAACTAGGTAGGAGAAGACAATTAACACGTATTTGGCCTTGCTCTTCAGGCACTCGAGACGAATGTAAACAAAGGCGAAATAAGTATCATATATTCCCATGGCTGTTTCTAGATTTATGAGAGATTGTAAATTGCAGTTAAAGGTCCCAATGGGATTTTGTCATCATCTACCTCACACTAGCATACCAAAAGTAGGAAAACTCTCTGAAAATCAGCAGAAATCGCCATCACTGAAAGGATAAATTCCAGACATGGTTGAGTAAATTTTGCACATAAAATTAAATTAGCTACACTTTTGGAATGATGCACTTTTTATTCCCTCTGAACAGCAAAGAGCACAGCACCTTATAATTCCTTCATGGTGCTACATTACTCCTCACAAGCAATTGGGACGTCTTCGCAGTTCTCATCAAACTACGGTGATAACATGATACAAGTTTTGAAGAATCCAGCGGCATGCAATACTGTGAACCATTTTCATGCTAGATACGCTTTTGTCCGTACGATTTACTACAATCTCAGTGAGTGACCTTTAAAAATTAAACATTCCTTAGTCTGAGAGTATTGAGACATAAAAGAGATCCACTGGCTCATATGCTTTATCAAATTACCAATTGGAACAATCAAAGCACTTATTGCATCTTTCCTACCAAATCATTATTGAGGCATCACTTAAAATGCAATCTAGATGCTAAAGCATCAAATACATCACTAAACAGAGAAGCATCATATTGACACTAGATGAGGTCTCTAAATTCACTCTTGGACAGAGAGGGTATGATCTCTCTTCACCCTGCCTACAAAATCTAACACGCAATCAAAAATTATATCGGGAACCCTTCTGCATCAGTCTGATATTCTAATCTCAACTCCCAGTAAATCCTTCACCTGCTCATATGTCACAAAAGCAATAGCTATTGATGGGACAACCTGAGGAGACAATAACAAAATTAATAAATAATCAATTTGCATATGAAAGGGAAAGAAAGGATGCATGCATCAAGTATTCTTTGAAAGTATTTCAGAAAAATCTTAATACTTATCAGCCACTAAATTCAAATAAACACAACCCAAGAGCTACTTTGGACAGAAACCGGATAAACAAAGACAAAATCAACTTGGAAGATGGAAGATCCCCTATTTAGGAACAGAATTTCATATCATTTCTACCTACAAACCAAATACTGAAACTTCTTGATAACACAAACACGTCATTATATTCTTCACCAAATTATCCATTCAAATTGTTCATTCCCCATGAAAATGATATGCGAACTATGGATTCAATAGTTTACTAGTATAGTAGAAATAGATTCTCGCTCTAAAATTCACCGTCATATTGAAAATATGTACAGCAGATTCCCTCTACCTTCTCTCCCATTATCATGGAGCCTTCTGGGACAAAAGACTTAAATCGGGGTAATTTAGCTTGGTCCTAGTTTAGGCCAATTTAACATAGAGTTCCAATATCATGGTCCCAAAACAGTTCTAAAGGGCATTGATTCAACAAATCATCAGCTAATAGAAGAACAAAATTTAATAATTCTGAGCAAATCAATCAAGTCAATGAGGTTTCAACAGTATTCTCAGTTGGCTTGGACTGGAAGGAGAGGAATAGTGTAATAACAAAGCTCTGACTTCCCATGCAATGCCAGATCGCACAAGAAAGCCACCTAAGAAGTTTCACACAAACCATAAGAATCCACCCTCGAACCAAAATAATGCTGAAAGACTTTCATGAAACATTTGAAACTAGACCGTCCCATACAAATACACTCGCTGAACAATGACTATAAATTGTACAACAAGACTGTACTTCATAGGGATAACAAGGTGCACAATCCATGCATAAATGTAGTTTAAAAGAAGGAAACCAAAGATGTGTTGAGGACCAAACATAATAATTCAAACAGTCAGAACTATATGACTTAATATTTAGAAATATACAGGACTAACCTTCACAGAGTTTGGGACCAAGCCCTTGTATAAAGCTCCGAATCCCTCGTGCCTTACAGTTTTCCTGAAAGCATCAATCATGCCATTGTATTCAAGAGGTGCTTTGCTCCTTCCATCACCAGTGACGATGGAAGAAGCATCTTTCCATCCCACCATCTGCATTCTTCTTCGTATGACATCAAGAGGGTAAGCAACAGTTTGTCCCACGGTCCCAGCAGCAGCCCCGCAAGCAAGCCTTGTTGATACACCCAACTCTGAGTCTTCAACAAGCCCAAAAGGCTTAGCCTTAACCAGCCAATCCTTAAGTGATTCATAAACAGCAAAATTGAGGCCAACATAAGGAATCTGCAAAATCCACAAGGATATAAGTTACAGAAACAAGATTAAGGCTAAAGAAAAGAATATTTTGTTCATAATTTTATTCCGCAAATTCAATTTTCATCATAAAATCAAATATTCCCTCTGTCCGGAATTGAATGTCAAATTTTTCATTTTGAGTTGTCCGGAATGGAATGCCTTATTTCCTAATTTAGTTAAACTTTTATTAAGAAAAGTGAAATTGCAATGTTAAAATAAACTAAGTCAAACTTTTTTCTTAACATGTCCCATTTTCCATTCAATTCCGAATGGAGAGAGTACATTTTTTCACTCTGTACTATTTCTGAAGAACATGTATGTCCACTACCTGAGCTTAGCTTATCAAAGGAAAGAGAAGCAACCAAAAACTACTGTTGACATATGGTACCAAGATTCCACTAAACATATCAAATTAAATAAGTTACACAATGCCCAGAACAGTCATCCAGCATAGGATTAAGTGGTATTGATGTTAATTCTGGTACAAACCCAAACTCACCCTGAAAGTACAGGATCAAAGCAACCAAGTATTCACCACAAAAGATATCTGAGTGCCAATAAAAAATCAGTCTTCTCTAGATATAGATTTGTTGGATGTCAGATCCTTAAATATAATTGAAGTTTACTGCAACAAATTTTGATTTCAGAGGTCTGTTCATAGACTAAAGAATTCCTTTATTTTGCTTTTTTTTGGTTGGGGGGAAGGAGGGAGGAGAAGCAATCTCCCCACCATGTGCCTCTTTATTGCTTCTGGAGCAAAAAAACCTCAAGAAATACAAACAGCATATCTCAGAACCTAGATGTTCCTTTATCAATTCATTACAAGCAATTCAGAATGTACTGTGTTCAGTGAAAAGACCAGCACTTACCACTCCTATTACAGAAGGAAGCCAACCTTTGTACAAGGCCCTTGGACCTTCCTCACGAAGAACAGTGGATAAAGCATGAAACATGCCCCTGTACTGATAAGGAGATTTCTCAGTCTGAAAAGCAATGTGATCAAGGTTAGAAGAACCCTGAGATGCTCAAAGGGCCAATAAGAACCCATGAATACGTTCTTTAAACATGTATTTCATTAATCATTACAACAATACCTGAACAGTCAGTCTGCCACGCACCATATCCATTGGGTAAGTTGCAGACATGGCAATTATTCCAGCACAAGCACCAGCTCCAAGCCGCAATAGAGGAGTAAGTTCAGCATACTCTGCATACACATGGGGAATTACTTAGGACTCCAAAAAGTTTTTACAAATTGACCACATTTGTTTCCAGTGTATTGTGAAGAGAGAGTCATCTCAAACGGGCAAGAAAACAGTAAAAAATCAGAAAATTGGACTTCAAGTCTACATTCCACAGAAACATACTGCCAAATTGCAACATAGAAGCTAACTTTAAACAATGTTGTTTCTACCAAACACAAATATGTTAGTTTCATGATAATTCAAGTCTTTTTTTCTCCAGCCACGGGTAGTTAGCTGCACAACAGGAACCTCAAATATCTCTGCAAATTAAGAGATTGCCTCATGACCACAACCTTTCACAACATAAAAAGGAGAGGGGAGATGACAGCAAAAACATACCATTTCCAGTTTGCTGCTGGTATAGCCATAGAATACCCCTGTTACAGAGTTAGCAGGAAATGTCAGTAAAGGGAACTGACATCATACAAAATCTCTAGCTATTACCATGCTAAATGAATACGATCATATATGAACATTAGCTCAACTCTTCTGCAGAACCCGAAGACATCAAACCCCGTTATAAAAACCAAACTATCATTCCAACAGAACGAAACCCAAAATTTGCACAATTGAACAATTATGATTCTAAGACTGTCTAATAATCACATTGCCTCAGGAAATTCAAAGAATAAAACCATTTTCAGTTTATTATTATAAAGGCATAAGTTAAAATGAATAATACCATAAAATTCAATCCATCTCTGTGCCTAAAATCAAACTGATAGTCAACATAATGCATAATATTGTGTGAGTCATTGAATTGGAAATTAAAATAGATTTAATTTATAGGTGATCAGACTGCCACCAAAGAAGACAAAAGAGAGACCATATCATACTTGTTCAAAGCCTTGACAAAGATTCTCCTTATATACTTGATGAAAGCCAAATATTTTGAAAACTTACTTGGAAGCTTGCTCATAGCTGAAGAACTTTACTGCTGAATTTGGGACTATTCGAGCACAATTAGTGCCATTGCCTTTGAACAACCCCCTGAAACCCTCAGTTCTCCATATATATTTCAAGCCTTGAACAGTGCCGTTATACTTTATGCTATGTGGATTTTGAACCTGAAAATTTTGGTGTCACCACTCACAAATTATGCAAAATCTACAAGAAAGTTTTCTAAGAAATTATTGCAGATAAAATGACACCAGGAACTCTAATTAACCTGCAGCAATATCTTAAGTCTTTCCAATGGAGCCACAGCAGTACGTGATCTGCAAGTGAGATGAAGCAATTTAGTTATTTAGAAAAGTGAGAAAATTTTACTATTCTATATTCACGGAAAGCTTGCCTTTTGTAGCTAAGACTTCACCAATTCAGACAACAATTCCACATATTCAACTTAGGTCTGTAAAACATGAACCAGATTTAAATAGAAAGGACAAATTGAATTAAAATTTCTAAATCCACATAAATTCATTAAAACACATCAAATCCTTGTCAAATATTCAGTTAAAATTTGATCCATATTCCACACCTCTCATACATAATATCCCGACGAAGAAAATCATTAACAAAAACTTTAAAATTTAATAAACACAAGTATTAGCCTCCAAAAAAATATATAGAGAGGAAATATATATACGAGAGACTGTATAGAAATAAATAGAAACTCACACGCCACCAGCAACTCCACCAGCCACAAGAGACTTGCAGATACTGAGAACAGCATGTCTAGTAGGCCTGATTTCCTCTCTAGCAAGCTTGGCCTCTTCAGCTAGATTCACAATCTTCGACACTGCCGATTCGCTAGTCTTCACGTCTTCGGAAGCCATAGATATTAAAATTAAAATATAAATAAAATTAAATACTCGTCGGAACCCTAGGGCGACGATGATCTGAATTTGTCTCTATATCCGGAGACGATCCGTTCGGCAGCTCTAACAAATAATCAGAAAGCGTACATGTTAGCCTCTGCGTGTGAGGTGGTGGTGGCTATGGCAGAAAGAGAAACGGGGAAATGCCACAGAGAGTCTGTGTGGCGGCGTTTAGGAAACTGGTAGCCTGGCAGCCCCCAGTAACATCCGGTGCTTTGTTGCCGTAATTATTACCTAGTGACCAACATTGGGTTTTGGACTGACTGTACGTGGCACGCTCGTGTATACTTGCTGAGAGTAGGATAAACCAGCACTCACCGGAATAGTCAGACACGTGCGCCCCCTATTTGTTCCAAGCCCACTTAAATGTAGCAACTGCAAAATGAAAATCTATTCTCCTCAGTGCCAATGTTCATCTTGTGTAAGGAAAAAAAAAAAGAATTTAAAGTTTTTCATGGTGATGGAGCTAAATTTGGTCTTCGATCATCTTAATTGTCACGGTGCCCTGCAAAAACAATCAGAAAAATGAAGATCATCGGAGCAGATTATTGTCAGATGACTTTGGTGCCTATGTCAGTTGTTGACCTTTGAGAAATATAGAATTCAATGAATCCCTAATTGAGTGTGATCAATGCGTGTTAAAAGAAAAACGAATAATTCTTTTCTAGGTATAGTTATCTTGTTTGAATTGACATCAATATCGTGTAATTAAGTATTGATTGTGGGATTGTATATTGTCAATCTCTCTTGATTTCATAGAGTTTCCTTATAAAAAAGTAATATTTTCATGCACATTTTTTTATAAGGTTGTCATGACTTAGAGCTGGACCTTGAGCTTGAAACCAGGAGCTCCTTAGCAACCTTGGTTTTCTAGAGAAAGAATTCCTAGATCGTAGATTAGGAGTCACGAGTTGCAAGTCATAAATAGTAGGTCATTGTCCGTGACTTACAGGTCATAGATCGTGACCATAAGCATGTCTCTTGACAAGTCTCGTTGACTTTTGTGTATAAACCATAAGCATGTCTCTTGAATAAAATCATTTAGGTCATACCTATTTATCCATCATTATTCCCCGTTTAAGCTCAATAACCTTGAAGGTCGGGGTGCCTAAAATCTCGATGTCACCTAAGAAATTGAGCCTTTCTACATAACGCCTACTTTTTGCAACCATTTAACTTTGGTAACGTCCTTTTGTAATCAAAGAGTCACCATCGAATTGATATAAATAGGTGGGACTTAGGTCTTTTGAGCTTTACAAAATTCTCAAAACCTCATCTGCAAACCAAAAATTTCTAAGGTTACCAAATTTCCGATCATTGTCCTGAGTGTTCCTTTACAAACCTTCTTCCTTTTTCTACTTCATCAACATTATTACCCAATGTGTTTTCTCTCGTTTCTCATTAATTTCTCAAGTAATCATGTCTTCTTCTACTTCTTTTGGAATTCCCAACTTCACCCCTAAAAATGAAGTCTTCTACCTCCCACCTGCGAATGACTTTGCAGAGGTGGTCTCCAGCGAGGGAGGTTGAGGCCTACGGCCTTACCCTCAAGATGTCTTTAGAGAGGGTTAAGAACATCCAAGAAGAGATGGAATTAGGAGATGACTATTTAGTTTTTCCAACCCACAATAAGTTCCCCAATGATATCCAAGCATATCGCATTGTAGTTTATGAGGCCAATTTAAGAGGGAAAATCATTCTGACTGTTCTTCATCCCTTGCTCCTCGACATTGTTTACTTCTGGAACATTCCTCTTGCTCAACTTGTTAACAATGCAATTATGATGATTACCGCCTTCATAGCAGCTTGTCACATATATTATCTCCCAATTTGTCTAGAGTTAGTTAGGAGCTTTTTCAAGTCTGCCGCTACCAAGTCTAGTGTTGGCTATCTTCAATTCACATAGAGACATAAGCTTGTTGGATCCTTCCAATCTTTTGTAGGTTAGTGGAAAAGGTTTTTTCTTTATGCCAAGCTTCCTGAATCCCTTCGTCGACCTCGTGAATTACCCTAATTGAAATTTGAACAAAAGCTTTTCTATTCAACTCCCAAACTTAGGCAGAGACCTCGTGGATGCAAGGGACTTTCTTGTAATACTTGTAGAATCCAAGACCACTTGTAAAGTACATTGTGAGGGACCTATTTGGGACTCTTGTTTCTTGGTTCGAGCGGGTCTAGGGGATCCAGAGTTCATTAACCTTCTAAACCTTAGGAGAGAGCTCATTATTCCATTCAAGGGTAAAAGTCCTAACTTTTTTGTATTTATTTTCTGTTCTTCTTTTTTTTTTTGTATAAAGCTTTAACTAACTTCAATTTTTTCTGTTGTTGTAGCAATATGGAAGAACTTTGCAATCCCTATTGGTCAACATTAGAAACCAATGGCAATGATTTGTAAGAGTCAGTCGGTAGTTGCTGCAAGGCCTCCCTCTTCCCAAGTTAAATCAAAGAAAGTTCGGGTCACTACTGAGAGAGTGTTATCTCTAAGGGAGCTTGAGAATGACCATCAGACTAACAATGACCTACTAAAGTCGTTGCCACATGCAAATCTTCATCTCCAGTATTGGCACTTCCTCCTCCTCCAGGCCAAAAAAATCTACTCCTGGACAGACTCTTGCAGCTCCTTCCAAGAGTGGCAAATCAGAGTCTAAGAAAGCTAAATTTCTTGGAAACACCACCCAAGACTTGGTGGTGGACGTTAAGATCCTGGGTAAGAAGGTCTTGAACACTCAGACTGCCCCAAAATTCAAGAAATAGGTTCCAAAATTGGTCCTGGAGACCTCCGACTCTTTGTTTCAATGGCCACATGCCTAGACCTTTGTGTTGGAGTGTACTCCTCTTCTAGAACATGAGATAAGTCAAAAACTCATCAATAATTAGGTTAATAAACACATAGTTGCCCATCACTTTTTTTTAAGTTCCTTTTATCCTTCGTATACTTCAACTGACCGGTATATCCAATTGTAAATATATAACTCTCCTCTCTTTTGTACCATGCAAAGCCATATCCTGATTGGTGAACAAATCTGGAGAAACCTTGCCAAACAGGAGAAAGACAAGAAGTTCTCCCAAATGGTTGACAAAAGACCAAGGTTAAGTTGGAGCAAGAAAAAGATAGTTTGAAGAGGTCCTACATCCAAGGCCAAAGGGACCTAGAGATAGCCAATGAACAACTTGAGAAGTACTTCCAACTGCTTGACCAGAGTAGGGATGCCAACGAGAAGGTCGTCGCTTACAACAAGTAGTTGGAGAAAAAAGCTTACATCCTCGAGTCTATGAATCAAAACTTAACTAAGGCTTTGGTTGAGATAAAGGCAGCTGATGAAGTCTGGGACGACAAACTCCAAGTCTTGAAGGCTCAATTCAACGAGAATGGAGATTTCAAGGAATCAGAGCTCGACTCTCCTCCAATCTTAAGGTTTATATGGAGAGGTTGATGTAGCCCGAGACTATCTACATGTATATGGAGGGCTTCAATCGTCTCTAATAGCTCAATCCTAGGTTGAAGCCTGACCTAAACATGCATAAGGGCCTTTATCACCCCTATCTTGCATTGTCTACTCTTCCTCGGAACAAGGGTCGTAAAGAAGGAGAAGGGAAGAGGTCAGAATTGCTATAACAGAAGAGGGAGCTTTGCCCACAGTGCAAGTAGTGGTTGTTGAACAATCCATGATTAAGGAAACAGCTCTGGTTACCAAAAAAAAGTTATAGCGACTGAGGAGGTCATGCCAATCCCAACCAACTCAAGGCTCCTAGCTAGCCAAGATGTTGATGTTGATCCTCAGGTAAACTTATTTTGGTCCATCCTGGTTTGGAGTACTTGTTCGCTGTACTTGAATTATCCTTTGATGAAGTTCTCTGGAATTTCCAAGCTATTTGTGCAGGTTGTTTGGATCCAAGGCTTGAAGAAACTCCTACTAAAGTCATAGATCCTATTTCCTTTGACACAACTTTGGAGAAGGAGGTCATTAAGGAGAAAACTCTTAAAGATTCGAATGGTCCACCTGCCATTGACTTTGTAGGACTTGTTGAGAAGGAGTCTCTGAGATACTTTAGAAGCTCTCTTCTTCTATTTTGTATGTAACATATACAATCCTAGTATGAGCTTTCTTTTAGAGTACAATAAATAAATGCCTCTTGAGCTTTTTCTTTACATATCTTGTCTTTTTTTTTAACCCAACAATACCATTGTGGAGGTCTATCAATAGACTTGAGCTTATCCTAATCAAAGGTAGTACATTTTGACCTCTCGTTTAGGTCTAAAAAGAGAAAAAAAAAAGGGAATGTAGAAAGGAAAAAATCAGTTATAAAACTTTTTCAAGTGACAAGCATTCCATGGCCTCAAAAGTTGTTCGCCTTCAAGATCTACTAGTCTATAACTTTCTCCTTTATGGACCTCTGGGATAAGATAAGGACCCTCCCAACTTTCTTGTAATTTGGAGAGTTGACCATGTTTCCCTACCTTTTGAGGACCATGTCTTCTACTACAAATTTTTTGTCTTTCACTTTTTTGTTGAAAAGGGCAATTACCTCCTTGAAGAAGCCAGAAATAACTGAACCAAGAGACAAGTGAAAAATTTTTTCAACAAAAAAGTGAAAGACAAAAAATTTCTATTGGAAGTACAACATCTGAACCAAAACATAAACTAAAAGGAGTTTCTCCGATAGCCTTCCTGGTTGTTGTTCTGTATGCCCAAAGAATACTAAGAATTTCTTCTTGCCAAGAGGTCTTATAACCTTTTTCTCCAATTCTGTCAAACTCTTCTTGGGACCTTCCAAAATTGTTCTATTTGTGACTTCTACCGAACTATTTACTTGTGGATGAGCTAAAGCGGTTAATCTCTGTTCAACTGCCAGATTTTCACAGAAGGTCTTGGAAGGTTCTCCTATAAATTGAATTCCATAATCTGAAATAATAGCTCTTGGCACTCCAAATCTGCATACAATATTTCTCCACACAAAGGATTGTATTTTTTGTGAGAATATTACAAACATGGGTTCTGCTTCAATTCATCTGGTGAAGTATTCTACAACCAGCATCAAACCTGTACTTCTCCAATGCCTTTAGGAAATGGTCCCAGTATGTCGACTCCTCAAAAAGGAACTGTGGAATTTATGGAGTGATATTCCATGCAATTTCACAGCTCGTACACTTCTGAATTGTTCTTTCTATGTCTGATACAGTAGAAGACCAATAGTATCCTATCTGGAGAATCTTCTTAGCCATAATCTTAGCTCCAATATGTGATCCATGTATACCTCTGTGCAACTCCTCAATGACATATTCAGCTTCTGTCTTTCCCAGACACTTAAGTAAAGGCCAAGTGTACGACCTTCTATAAACCTCAACATTCCTTGTAAGAACATAGCAAAGTGCCATCTCCTGAGTTTGTGAGCTTTCTTGATGTCCTCGAGGTGCTCTACATTTTTGAGATTTAATGCAGCTTCTTTATTATCTCTGCAAGTTTTAGCAATTTTATAAGCAGTAGATGCCATTAACATTTCATGTATAACATTTATAATTTGTTGTTTAGAAAGTCCATCAATATTCCATTCTATTATAGAGGTTCCATTATAAGTAGTTTGGGGTTTTAACGGTTCTTCATATTGCATGTCTGGAAAGGAAGGTCTAGGATAATAATTTTTTATATGGGGATTTCTAAATTTCTTTTTTATAGCTGTAATATTATAATCAGGTTGTTCTTGTTTTATAGATTTTATACCAGATGGCACAGGTTTATCCTTTAATTCAATTTGTCTAATTTTTCTGCAATTTCTTTTAAAAGATTTTGATCATCACGGGTCAAATTATTAAACGAACTTTCATTTTCAGGAATTATAGGTTGAAATAGTGGGCTTTCAATTTTATTTAATTTGTGTGGTTTTGTTTTAGTAATTTGT
>JAWZTD010000121.1:1124137-1142204 GCA_035221335.1 Echites panduratus | reverse complement strand
AGTATCTAAAATGATATAAAAAAATTTATTTAGAACCATATCTCTAAAAATAAAAAATATGGAAAACCAAAAATATCAACCTTCCTTAAACAAAAAGAAAGTAAATCCTTTTTTTACTTTTTCTATTTTCAGGGTTTGTTTTCTTAAAAACAGGAAGAGGTGAAAAAGAAATCCACTACATAAGACAAAGCCCATGATAATTGGATAAGGTTCTATATTTTTGTCTTGGCCCAAATCCACAATTCCCGATTTAGGGTTCCATTGGCTACAAAGCATTTAAAAAAAAAAAAAACAAGAAAGAAAAAAAACCGTAGCCCAAGTACGCAAGCCATGTGCATTATGTCCGTAATTCTTCCGGGACAGTATTTCACTAAAATATAACCGAATAACTGTAACAACCAATAATTATAAAACAAAATCCAGTAATCTTCTGTCCCAAAATAAAAAGTGCTTTAATATCTTATATTTATTTCACATTATAATATATTTTACAATTTATAATATATATTTTTTATATTTTTTACATTTTTAATCTATATTTAATATTAATATGATATATAAATGATATTTTAGATCTAATAAATTTATATTTATTAATTTAGATAAAAATATGACTATCTTTTTATATTATGAAATTTAGATAATAATTAAATCAATTAAAAACAAAAGATTTCCAATTGCATAAAAAATAAATAGCAAAATATTTTTCCCTTTTATTGTTGCAAAAGTGTGCAAGAGCTCTATATTTGGGTTCAAAGAATAAATAAATAAAAATCCTAATAACCTTCCTTTTGTTAGTCCCAAAGTAATTCCACATATATGTATACCTGCAGAAAGCACCATAAAAATCCTCCTCAACGTTTTCCAAGTCCTAATCTGCCCCAGTAACGTCAAACCAATTTCTATATATTCTTTTCCTCTCTCTAAATTTTCCCCAGATTTCCCTAAAACAATACTCGTCAAATTTCTGCTTATCGATTCCCAACACTCGTGGTTTTTTTTTTTTTTTTAATCTCTCTCTCTCTCTTGAAATTCAGGATCCTTCACTTCCTATTAATTTTTTTTTCTTTTTCAAAATTCAATTTTCTGTTTCTATCTGTATTAATCTGCCACAGGAAAGGGTTCTCTCAATTTTTTTTTGATTTCTTTTTGTTTTTTTAATGTTTTTGTGGTTTTTCTATCCTTGCAAGACGCTGGGTTCTTTATTTTGTCGACATTGCACTGGTTGATTTCTTGCTTCCAACTCCTGGAAGAGTTTTACCTCTAGGGTTTTGATAGTTTGTTTGTCCTTTTGATCACAACATAAATATCTGTGTTTAGGGTTTCACTGGCAGACCTTTTCTGGTTTCGTTGATAATCCATAAAACTGATATTTTATTGGAAATAGGAAGTAACTTGAAAACTTTTATTATTTTGGTATTCCCTCTCCCGGGAGTAGATTTAATGAGTTTTTGCTATAAATCCCGTCATCCTTTCTCTTATGATTAACCTGTACCAAATACTGAATATATATACTTGGCAAGGGAATTTATAAAGGTTGCATCTTTAGTTTGTTATTAACATTTCATTGCCAGTTAAAAGAGGCGGAAAAAGGCTGTAGTGTATGGGAGAACATGAGGGATGGGCAGAGCCAATTGGGCTATTGCCAAATGGGCTACTGCCCAATGCAGGACCGGTGATCCAAGTTCTAGATTCTGAGAGATGGTTCAAAGCAGAGGAGAGAACTGCAGAGCTCATTGCTTGCATTCAGCCAAATCAACCCTCTGAGGAGCGCAGAAATGCTGTTGCTGATTATGTACAACGGCTCATTATGAAGTGCTTTCCCTGTCAGGTTGTTCATTTGGGGCATAATTTTTAGTTCACATTGATGAATGCTTTATGTTAGTTTTCGAATTTGATGGCAATGATCCCAAATTGTATATATGATGAGAGCTCATAATTCAAATTCTGCATCTGCAAAATTCTGTATGCCGCCAGCAGGGCTAAACTTGATCCTTTAAATCCATACACAGAATGGAACTGATAAATCATTTAGTATACACGAAAAATTGAATAAATAGATTACTACTGGTGTGAACATGCATATTCAGGAAGTTTAATCCAGTGGACCTCTCATGGAACGTTTTTTGGTACTGAAAGCATCAAAGTTAGATGTTAGGAATGAAATGTCAAGATGTGATCTACATATTGGCACTATATTTTCTGATGCTAGTATTAACAAGTAGAAAAAGGGTAGAATTCTTTGAAATGGAACAAGGCAGATGGGATCTTTTGTCTGATGTAGTTCCATCCTTTATTTATATCTCTTGTTTCTTTTATAATGGCCGCTTTTTAATATGTTCTATACTTCTCGTGTTTCCCCAAACAGGTTTTTACATTTGGTTCTGTACCTTTGAAGACTTATCTACCTGATGGAGATATAGATTTGACGGCTTTCAGTAACAACCAGAATTTGAAAGACAGTTGGGCCAATCAGGTTCGCGACATGTTAGAAAATGAGGAGAAAAATGAGCATGCTGAATTTCGAGTGAAAGAGGTCCAATATATTCAGGCTGAAGTATGTCCTATTTGTCAATGGTTCTTGGATTTTAAGTTTATGGTATTTTCTGGTTGTCAGATGTTCTGCCACTATAGTTGCTTGAATCTTGTTTTATTACGTTGAGTTGAGTTGTCACCTTAGGCTTTGGCACATAGATTGAAGCCTCTTAGTCTAAGGGTTTTGAGGAAAGGAGTGAATAACTCCTTTTGGAAATGAAAGCATATTTATACAATGGTATGGTAATGGTAGGTGATAAAAGTTAAGAGTTAAACAAGAAAAAGTATAACAAAGACTTCTTTGATTTCATGACATGTTGGTAACTATATGCTAAAAAGATTCTCTAAATGCAACAACTAAAAGAAATGGATAATATTGTTAATATAATTTTTTCTTTTTTCTATAATGGTAGTCTAAGTCCTCTTTAAGTGCTCTTATATATGTGCTTACTTTAGTTCATTATGCCTTAGCATATTTGATTTGTGTTTTTTTCTTTTCTTGTCTTTTTTTCCTTGTAATTTCATTTTATTCAATAAACCCTCTTCTTGCATTTAATTTCTCAAATGTATGTCACTGGGATACATTCCAGTTTAAGACATTGGTGTTTATTTTCCACTTTATCCATGAAATATTCTCCT
Organism: Echites panduratus; assembly: GCA_035221335.1. Classification (NCBI taxonomy): domain Eukaryota; kingdom Viridiplantae; phylum Streptophyta; class Magnoliopsida; order Gentianales; family Apocynaceae; genus Echites; species Echites panduratus. The sequence goes on along the minus strand of JAWZTD010000121.1, from coordinate 1,139,030 downwards.
ACCATATCTTTGACAACCTAATTTATATTGGTATTCTTTGCTCCAGAATGATTGAGCATCGATTAGATCAAACACAGGAAAGAAACATTGTAATTTGTAACATCTGCTTCTCAGATTGATTCAAATTAAAAATACAGATTAACAGGAAGATCTTTCTTTTTCAATGGCAACCATTTTGTCCTTTGTAGAAATGGGTCTTTATTCTTTCTATGCTTCTATGTTTCTTGATTTAATTTTCTGACAGCTGTTTCTTTGTTATTTTAGGTTAAGATAATAAAGTGCCTGGTGGAGAACATTGTTGTAGATATATCTTTCAATCAGCTTGGTGGCCTATGTACCCTTTGCTTCCTAGAGGAGGTCTGGAGCTTCTAACTGGTTTTAACAATTGCACCTTTTTCTGAGCGGCCCTTTACCCATTTTCTTCATTGTTGTTGGCAACAGTTTCTTTTCTCAAATACTATTTTATATGAAAAGAAGACTAAATAATGGGTTTTGTTTTGTAGGTTGATAATCTGATAAATCAGAATCATCTATTTAAACGTAGCATTATATTGATTAAGGCATGGTGTTACTATGAGAGTCGCATACTGGGTGCTCATCATGGTCTTATTTCAACTTATGCGCTGGAGACCCTTGTCCTTTACATATTCCATGTCTTCAACAATTCCTTTGCTGGACCACTCGAGGTTGCTATTTTGCGTTGCATTTTTTAGGGTCTAATTTCTTATGTCTTCCCACTTAAGCTTTTGCATTGACTTCCAGGTCCTTTACCGTTTTCTGGAGTTTTTTAGTAACTTTGATTGGGACAACTTCTGTGTTAGCTTGTGGGGACCTGTTCCCATTACTTCGCTTCCAGATATAAATGGTAATAAATATACTAGATTTTTCATCTACTACATTCTTATATCAATATTGATTGGGGAATGTGCACTTTTTAACTGTGTCAAATATATTTTACAGCGGAACCTCCTCGAAAGGACAGTGGTGACTTGCTACTTAGCAAAGTGTTTCTTGATTCGTGTAGCTCTGCCTATGCAGTTTTTCCTGGTGGAGTGGAAAACCAGGGTCAACCTTTTATTTCCAAACACTTCAATGTGATTGATCCCTTACGTGTGAACAACAATCTTGGACGTAGTGTTAGTAAAGGTATCTACTTCGTGGCTCCTAAGTTTACCTTTTTTCACTTGAGTCTTAGTATGCATTTTATGTAGATTGATTCATGTTTTGAAGTTGATTCCTTGTTTTGCATCTACGCTGTCTTCTCATTGACTCTGCATAAGTTGTGACCTTCCTTTTTCAGGATTAAAGTAGTGGTTTTACTTTCTTTTTGTTTTGACTTTTATCAAAAACAGGACAAGTCTTAAGGAGGTGGTCTGGCTTTCTTTTTGTTTTGACTTTTATCAAAAACATTACAAGTTTTGAGGAGGTGGTTTTTGAGACATATATTTGCTTACCAGAACTGTGAAAATAGATGTTTTAGAATTTCAAGCAGCTATGTTAGTAATTACTTTTTCTTCTATTAATAATTTAACAACTGCTAAAAATCATAAAGGAATTAATTTAATCCTTCATAGATCCTTAGTTAATGTCTCCACTAGCCACTTTCTATATCTTTGAATCGGATTGTCATTTTATAGTTGAATGTAGTTGAATCCAAGGTGTGCAAGAGGCCCTTGTGCTCCTGACATTCCTTGTCTTCTTAACTACCATCAACATGGAATTTGCTGTAATCGCTAATCAGCATATAGCTGCTCTTTTGAGAATTTGTTTGTTCACTCAATCAACAAGAAGTAGAATTCCTATGTTGCTTGATCTTATATAAGTTTTTTCTACATACTTTGTCCAATGTACTCAATGAAACTTTAGCACCCCATGTATCTTGACAATTTGCCTTTATGATATTTGGCCACAATGCTTCTTGTCATATTAATTAGTTAGAATTAAGAAAGTTATTGTTCCAACATTTGATGCTTTTAGAATGTTTTATGTTTTATTCTTTCTTGAGGATCTGTATTTTAGAAATATGCTAAATTATTTATGATTCAGTAATTAACTTATTAACCTTAAAAATGTTTTTATTAGTTTTAGTTCTAACTGGGCAATTGAACATTCAATCTCAACTGGTTAGGTTTTGAGGTATATCATTTTTGATAATGTCATCTTAGTGATGGTATTCTACTTGTTAGGCCCCAATTGAACTTAATTCAATTATAGGCAGTATAAGGAAATAAAGAAATAAGATTCAGCTCATTGACTTATTGGAATATGATTGAAGTTCTTTGACAACATAGACTGCAGAGATGTGGTTTTGAGGGATTGGTGAGACTGACAAATTTGTGCTATCCAAAGGATTTAAGAATTAATAATAGATGGCCTTATTTACTTTCTTCAGTTCCATCTGTTCTATGCCCTACATGGTTAGCACAAGTGGAAGGTCAAATAAGAAAATTGAAAGCAAGCATGTTGTTTTCATTCAGATGATGAATCGAGATTTTTTTTTTTCTTTCTTTCTAATCTCTGCTTTGGGGAGGAAGTTTTAGATTTATTGAGACATCTAATTTGAAATTGTGCACAATAAATGCCATTTTATCTTGTTGCTCTCCTTTTATCAGTTCACAAGATCTACTATCTGAGATACAACTTTTTCCAGGAAATTTTTTCCGCATACGCAGTGCTTTTGCATTTGGTGCTAAACGATTGGCTAGATTACTTGAGTGCCCCAAAGAAAACCTTATTTATGAAGTAAACCAGTTTTTTATGAACACATGGGAGAGACATGGCAGCGGTCGACGTCCTGATGCTCCAGGGAATGATGTCTCACGCTTGAGATTGTCAACACCAGATCACCTTTATGAGCCTGAGAATGATAAGCATAATACAAGGAAGAAATTGAATGAAAACTCTCCCAATCAGGAGATTGATGGTGATGGGACTCGTAATCATTCTGTTGCCTCCAACCATTTTAATTATTCATCTGGAAGCACACATGGAACAAATGATCTCTATGCAGATTCTCATACTCAAAGCCAAAAGAGTCATTTAAATTTGAACAGCTCAAGGATGAGTCAGGTTCAGGAATCTACTTCTCATCAGGTTGACCATACAGATAAAGGTCAGAGAAATGTGAAATCTGATCACTTGGTGAACGATATCCAAGGACGATTTATTTTTGCCAGGACACGCTCCAGTCCTGAACTGACTGAGGCATATGGTGACACAGCCTCTCAAGTAAGGCACAACAGAATTGCAGATAGTGCAAAAACACTATCAAATTCTTCAAGGCAGGAAGCTACTAACCGGAGGAAGAACAATGGTGCTGACAGTTTGGCTAGCCATAGTGGCAAATCTTCCAATGACAATTCCTCATCAGCTAGGCATGCTCCTTCTCATCAAAGTCTTGATGTTGCTACTGACTCTGTTAGTGGCTCAAGCAGCTACCACCATGATTCAAGCTTTGATGCTCTGAATGAAGAGCTTTCCTCCACCATTGGCACACAAGGAATGCATCAGGAAGAGCAAGATCTTGTAAATATAATGGCAGCTACTTCACTTCATGGTTTTAATGGTCAAGTTCCTTTGCCCTTTAATTTAGCTTCAGGTCACCTACCATTTCCAATTTCCCCATCCTTTATGTCTTCAACTGGATATGTTCAACGGAATTTGCCTGGGTTTCTTCCCGCAAATGTCCCCTTGATTGATCCTTCTTTCTCAAACATGCAATTTCCTCATGGTTTGGTTACACCACCATTAACTCATTACTATACAGGCATGGGATTGAGCTCAAGTTCGGATGATGCTATTGACAGGATTAATGAGACGATTGCTTCGATGGAGATGAATTCAGGTGATGCAGAGAGTGATTTGTGGCAAGATCTGGAAGTAGGTTCCTCTGGTGGCTTTGAACCAGATAATGGAAATCCTGAAATGCTCCAATCAGATAACAAGCCACAGTCAAATTTGCCGGCTTTTAACCTAGTTGCTCCATCCTGGACAAGTGGTGGTTCTGGTGGTTCAATGAGAGTTCCGCAGAAGCAGAATAAGGAAAAACGTGGCTCTCAGAGAGAACGTCATCTAGATAATTTTCAGGTTCAAGAAAATAGAGGAAATGAAGCTTGTTTTGAAGAAAGAACGACAAGTTCTAGGTTTTCATCTGCTCATAGTAATTCAGCCAGAAGTAGAACTTCATCTGAGAGTTCCTGGGATGGGTCATCAGCTAAGTCCTCAAAGTCAACAAGAGATAGATGGGGAAAAAGAGTTGGGGGTGCAGAAGTGTCGGTTGGCTATGGGAAGGGTAAGGTTATGTCAGAACATGTTTCTAATCAGGTTGAGGATGATGACCAGGAATGTAATCAGCAATCAAACCTGGGCGCTGAATTGACTGAAAGAAGTACTGGAGGGCACTCTGTTGCTTCTTTGCATGTTCCTAGGCATCAAATGCCTGGTTATGAAGATGCTCAAACAAGTGGATCAGACTCGATTATCCCCATGTCTCCAATGCTTTTAGGTCCTGGTTCTCGACAAAGAATGGCAGAAAATTCGGGTGTCATTGCATTTTATCCTACTGGGCCACCAGTTCCTTTTGTAACCATGCTTCCAGTGTACAACATTCGACCTGAAACTGGAGCATCTGATTCATCAATAAACCATTTTGGAGGTGAGGAAGGGTTAGAGAATAATGATTCTAGTCAGAACTATGATGCAACTGAGGGGCTAGAACAATCTGAGGATTTAAATTCTTCTGCATCCTTTAGAGTGGCCACTTCAGTGGAGGCATCCGATGAGCACAAACCTGATATTCTTCACAGTGACTTTGCCAGCCATTGGCAGAACCTGCAGTATGGTAGGTATTGCCAAAACCCTCGATACCCTGGGCCATTGATCTATAACTCTTCAGTTGGCGTACCTCCTGTTTGTCTGCAAGGGCGCTTCCCTTGGGATGGTCCAGGAAGACCTCTTTCAGGTAATATTAACCTCTTTTCTCATTTGATGAGTTACGGTCCTCGGCTTGTTCCTGTTGCTCCTGTACAGTCTGTTTCAAATAGACCTCCAAATGTTTATCAACACTATGCTGATGATGTACCAAGATACCGTGGTGGAACTGGGACTTATCTGCCAAACCCTGTGAGTTGAATCTCTCAACAAACATAGTTTTTGTTGATCAAAGCATTTCAAAAATATGCTGGTTAAAACATTTTGACCTTTGATTGTCATTTATGTGCATTTACACAAATTTTTCCTTTGATTATGCTGCCTATACCATTTATACAAATCTTGTTATGCACATTGTGATGGGCTATTTCCTGGCATGGCGCAAGCATTTAGTTTTTTCTTTCTGAAAATGATGTCTAGATTGAACCTTAATTGTTGTAAAAGGATATATAAAAATACAAATTTAGAGGAGGAAATTTAGCACTCTATTCATCAAAGCTGCTTTATTTGGCATGCCTGGCTACTTGTGCCTCAGCATTGCACTTCCAAATCTTATGCTCTTTCTAAACTCTTTTGTAGAGGCCTTTATGTTCTCTTACAAGTTAGAAAACATGTTTGATCCAAAACATAGCTGTTTCTAATATCTGATTCTTTAATCCAATTGTTCAAATTTTAGGTGTTTGACAGAAAATGTCAAGGTTTTTTTTTTTAGTGCTTATCGTAAAGCATCAACTATTTCTTTGGATTGTTATAGTGTCAGAACTTACTCATTAGTGGCCTATAATGCATTGTTGGTTGGCTGGCTGGCTGGCAAAGCTTTGACACCTAGTTTGGGAATTTGAGGAGAGGAGGGAAGAAAGAAGATACAAGTTATTGGAGAAAAAGAAAAAGAAAAGAAAGAGTGGGGAACAATTCTTTTTGAGTTTTATGAAAGAGAAAGAAAAGAAAGGGCACTTTTATGCTTGGGGTTAGAAAGAAAAGAGAGGATTAACATTTTCTAAAGATCATTTTACTAAAATAACTTTTTGTATAATTTTATTTTATTTAAAATGTATTTATTTTATCTGCAAAACAGTGATTCTTCAAAATTATTAAAACTTCCTTTCCTTTCCATTCCTCTCCTCATTTGGAGAGAATCAATTTCTTTCTTAGAGGGGGCTACCCATACCCTTTCTTTCTTACTAAGACTTCCAAAGTCAATATATTTGTTTCTCTTCTCTCCAAATTCCTCCATCCAGATTTGCTGCAAGTGAAAAGTTGTGCATGTTCACAAATTTGTCCTGATGCCTAGTTCTTTTTGCATCAGTGAATTGTTCCTGGTTCTTCTTTTCCCTTTTTTTTTTCTTTACTTCTGTTTTTCTTATCATGATCTCCTGTTATGATTCTACTTGAACATCCCCCTCCCCCCCCGGGGGGCACATTTCTATTTTATGATAACCTTGTCACACATAAAATCATAGGCAGGCATATGAACTTTCTGTATTGTTATCTTTCAGAAGGTCTCTCCTAGAGATAAGCACTCTTCTGGTGCCAGAAGAGGGAACTACAACTATGAGAAGAATGATAGTCATGGTGACAGAGAGGGGAACTGGAATGTGAACTCAAAATCTCGGGCAGGTCGAGGTTACAACCGTAATCAAACTGAGAAATCAAACTCAAGGTCTGATCGTGTGTCTGCTTCCAATGAAGGTCGATCTGATAGATCTTGGGGTTCATATAGAAATGAGCCATTCTCTTCTTATCAGTCTCAGAATGGTCCACTGCATTCAAATTCGAGTCAGAGTGGCCCACCTAATATGGCATATGGCATGTATCCTTTACCAGCGATGAATCCTAGTGGAGTCTCTTCAAACGGACCAACTGTTCCACCTGTTGTGATGCTTTATCCTTTTGACCATAATTCTTGTTTTGGCTCACATGGTGAACAGCTTGAGTTTGGATCTCTAGGTCCTATAGCATTCACTGGTATGAATGAACCATCACATCCCAGTGAGGGGAATCGTTCCAGGGGCACATTCGAGGAGCATAGGTTTCATGCTGCTGGTCAAAGGTCTCCACCGGAGCAACCATCTTCACCTAATAGTCATCACAGGTAATATTTCTTTGTTTAACCTAATATTGGGTGGTTAGTTTATTTTAGATTTAAAAAGTCTGCTTGTCTTCATATTTTCAGGAAGTAGTTGACCTTTTTTTTTTTTTTTTTAAAGTTAGGTTGATTTGTTTCGTGTGTCCCTTCAGGCAAAGTTCTCGTGTTAGGCTTTTAGCCCTGTAATATATGTAGTTAAGATGTTATGGTCTAATTCAGTAAATCCAGTGCACTAAAAGATGCCTGAAGGTAGAGAGACCGCTACTTAGTTTTGTAGTGCTTCAGAAATGTTCGGTTATGTCTTCTGAATTTTCTGTATTTGAAGTCTTTTTTTTGTCATTTCTTTGATTGAGAGGATATGTCCTATTATCTGCTGTTTAGTGATTGCTATCTCTAATTCACGAAATTTTTGATATTGATTGAAAGTTAGGATCTTTTGGAATTTTTATTCAAGAAAATAACCATTTTGTCTCTTGGAACATTGCCAAATTTTGTCATCTTTCAGGAGGATTTGATTGTTTCCAGATCCAAAGAATCTCTCCATTGAAAGACGAGAACTGTCCTTTCTTAAATCAGGTAGAGATAATGATGGTGGTTGGAGAAGCAATGGCGAACAACCACATCCAGGTCAGGTTATAGGGAAAATTTTCTCAAGTTAGCTCATCACCCTCTTCGGATTATTGCCTGTCTGTAGACTACTACTACTACTACTACTATCATCATCATCAAAGCCACCTTCTAACTGCATAGAAGCCGCCCTTTTCGATGTTGTGGAAACTTTGCAAGAGGAAGAATCAGATAGAAGTTTATCCCCTCCTGCCCGCCCCCTCTTTTTTGTTCGATCGTAGGAGTAACATACTGTAATTTCATAAGAAAAGAAAAGATTAGATGGGTTCTCAAAAGTATAAAGAATTTAGAAGTCAGTCAATTCAGTAGAATTTTGTTAATTCGATGAGAGGATTTTCTTTCTTCTCCATAGACCCGACCTTAGTAGGGTTATGGAATCACTTTGTACTTAAATCTACACCCAACTTTGGCCACAGTGTACTAATATGAATGGTAATGATAAGTTCTGTTGTCGGAATTTCCAACTTTGCGATCCGTAGGTCTATGCATTGCTGGACTTGATGTGATGTGTAGCTCCTGTTGTATTTTTCCATTTCTAAAATAAAACTGTGTAGCTGTGCCGGTAAGAAATACCATGGAATTTTCCAGTTTATTTATATATTATATAGTACATGCACATGTTGTTAACTGACTGAATAAGCCAACACAAGTTGCAATGGAATTAGTTCATTATTAATTAGTAAAAAGAGTTAGAAGAGGAGAGGAAGAAAAATATGTAGTGAAATTGAAATAGCCATTCAATAATAATAATAAATAAACAAATAAAGAATCTCAAATCATTAGAAATGAAAAAATTGAATGTGTTTTATTTCTTTAAGTGAATAAATATACATATATTTTAATAATCCAATAAAATAAATATGTGTATAAAGATACACAAGTTTTCATATTCTTAATCAATTCCAATTGATATATGTTCGAAGGGAAAATGACCTTCTGTCCCTTAAAGATCTTGTTTTGGTCATAGTAATCTGCTTTCATTATTTTTAGAACTTCTCAAGTTTCCTAACAATTTACAAAATGCTATTTTCATTCTCCAATTTTTTTTTGTAAACTGGTGACCATTCTATTAAGGGTATAATAGGTATTTTATTTATTTTTTCTTTACAAAGTTATAGTAGTTACTCCAAAACCTAAATTCTCCAAATTATTTGTCACTACACAATCATTCTCAACCCAAATTAGAATTTCAATGTTTTGTAGAAGGTAGAGAAGTGGTTACTGTGAAGTTATAATTTCATCTTCATATGTTAATCTTGGTGATGGGCAAACGGGCATGATCCGGAATACTCGACTTGAATACCCAGTAATCCAATCTAAAGAATAAAGATCCAATTTGGATCTTACTTTGGTCAAGACTGGTCTATAAACATAAATTAACATGACCTCATGAAGGTCAAAACTCCACTCCACGACCTCCAAATTGTCTTAGTAAGGTCCACGAACTTATGACAGAAATAAAGGTCGTTCAGACACTCTCGAGGTTGCTAGACCATTTATAAGGATGCTGGTTCATTTAAAAGGTCACTAGAGAGCTCTCCAAGATCCCTAGACACCTCAGAATGTCTCTTAATAATCACTCAGAATGTCTCATAATAAAAAGTTATACATTCCAACAAGGAAACTCCCAAAAAGGATCAAGATAAAATTGACAAGAGATACTCTCTCAATCAAACCAGATTACAAGGAATAAATGTTGATTCCAATTGGGAAACTACTCCTAAAACTAAGGGAATTGATTATCTTCTATCTTTAAAAAGATTCTGTGATCACTGATCAAAGGTAAGAGAGAAGAAAGAATCATTGATCTTCATACAATTTTATATTCCAAATTACCTCGGTTCTAACTTGATCACCGGAGCTATCCTCAAGGTGACAGCCTACTCTGGTGATCTTATCCTTTTCGGTTCTTCTTGCTGGTATCATTACAACGGGGGAGACCCAGAGGTTTCTTTTGAGCTCCATCACTTCTGACACCGTTTGTGGGAAAAAATCACAAAAAGGATTCCTGGAAAACTAAAAGTTAATTGCAATGGCACAAGAACAACCTGCAAGACATGGATGTACACGTAGAATAGAATTACGTATCAGAGAGGCAATCCCAGAAGAACCTCTTCAAACACTTCCAAATGAAAATCTAGTTAACATTATTATTCTAGAATTAGTACAAAATCTGGAGCCAGCTTGTTCTAGTCAATCCAGAAGACCAGCAGAGACCCGACATAAAAGACATGCCTCGGATAATGTGACATCTAGACGCCCTTGTACCTCATAGGGATCACATAATTTGTGTCACAATGCCAGAGCCTTTACTATAGAAAATGGTAAATGTAATAGAAAATCTAACAAGTAGAAAGGACTTTACTTCTATAGGGAGGTCCCTGGTTGAAGGGGTGAAAGACCAGAAAATGCTGGACAAGAACAAGGAGCTCAAGCTTCGTGACGAGCAAAGAAATCTACAAGCTAAAGAGGTCACCGACAAAAGGAACTTGCCTCCTGTTGGCCTTGGAGAGACTTTGCGAAATGGCAAAGAATATGATTTGAGAGACAAGCTGAACAGAGCAACCATGTCTCAAAATTAGAATAAAAGCAGAGAACGTCATGATCAAGCTCCTGGAGAAGGAAGCCAGCCCAGAGATGATCATCTTGAACAAACCTCTAGTAGAAACATGGAAGTACCAGCAAACTAGGGAAGGAGCATCTCGTATCAACCTTGACGAGGTTGAAGGTCCTAATCCACAGAATGTGGTAGACCTCTTTGAACGATCACCCTTTATGGATAGAATTAGGGCGAGAAAGATGCCCCTTAGGTTCAAGCCCCCTCAAATAGCTACAAAATATGAAGGGAATGCCACATTGATGAGTACATCTGTTCGAGTATCCCGGCCATGTTACATGCTAAGCTTTCCTATTCACTTTAACCAAGAAGGCTCAATCTTGATTCAAGGGATTGCCAATAGAAAGCATCTCGAGCTGGAATCAACTTAAGGACTAGTTCTTGAAGAATTATCAAAGCAGCAAAAGGTGTGAGAAAGACATCAACCACCTCTTCACCATCAAATAGAAAGCTGGTAAAAGCACCATTAAATACTATAGCTACTTCAACAATGAGGCTGTAGAGATTGAGCAGAGAAATGAGGCTATATACATCACTGCTTTCAAGCAAGGATTGTTGGGGAGGTATGTAGCTTCAATGCTAGTGGAGGAAGAATTTTCCATCGTAAAACAACTGACGACTCTAATAGAGAGGTTGATAAAAGTAGACGAAACAAGAGTTCAAAAGAAGATTTCAGGATTCACACCAACATCTGAGAGGTCAGTTGAGACAAAATCTCAACCAAAGAGTGGGTCTTTGAAAAGGGATAGGAGGGACCTCCCACCAAAAGGAGGACCTCACTACCAAAAACTGTATCATACACGATGGGATTTTTCATGTTAGACCGTTGTATAAGAGAGTATATGCTATGGCCATCATATAAGAGAGGAAAAAATGTGTTTTATATAACAGATGTAGGGCCATCATATATAAATAAAAGGTACATATGACGGTTCATAACAAAATACCTTTCTCCGGTGTATTTTTGGCTTATATAGGATGACATAGAAGCAGTTGTATATATTTGTACCTTTATACAACAGCTTTATGGTTGTCATATATGTGTTTTATTATATACGACGGTTATAAGGTCGTCTATATATGTGTTTTTTGTGTGAATATGTTTATAGGAATAAAATCATTTTAACAAAAGTATAAGTTAAAGCAATTGGTTTCACGCCCTGGGAAATATTGTAATCTGTGGTTTAAACCCCACCTTTCACAATTTTTCAAAACTATTTTTTTAATTAAATACTTTTAAACAAAAAAAAAACTTTTTTAAATCACTTTCCCTCCACTTCCAATTTTGTTTTTTCACTTTCCCTCCATAATATATATATATATATATATTTATATAATATTCTCTTATATTTAATATAATATTCTTTTTCTCTCAATTTTTCAAAACCATGGTTTTTTGTTTTATTTTTTAATTAAATACTTTTTTAATAAAAATAAACAATTTTAAATCACTTTCCCTCCACTTCCAATTTTGTTTTTTTCACTTTCAATCCATAATATATTCAATATTCTCTTATATCTAATATAATATTTTAAATTAAGGTAATATTAATTTTCTGTTATTTGACAAGTAATATTTGCTTAAGTAGTAGACCAGACTTGTTTATATCTAAAAGGTCATGGGGTCAAGTTTTTCTCTCTTAATTGTCTTGCCAAGCATTTATATAGTGTTTTACTAAGAGTTACAGCTTTCACCTAATATTTTAATCGCCTTCCCTCCTAGTTTCTTGTTTAGCTTTTCATTTTTCCTCCATTTCTATTTCGTAATTTCTTCACTTCAATCCATGTAATATACATATATATATATATATATATATATTTACACTGTAATGTTATTATGGGCAACGAAACTCAAATTATTTAGAGCTTTTGTTAAGTCTCAAATGATCAACTGTCTTTTTTTTAAAGAAAAAATAAATTCTTCTGTAAAAAATTATTTTTTGTAGATATATTTTATAACTAAACCCTAAAAAAATCAAACCAAACCCTAAGGGTACTTGATCAATTTTTATTTTTATTTTTTTTAAAGGACAGTTGACTGTTAACTTTGATTATTTGAGAATTAATTAGAGTTCTAAATAATTTAAGTTTTGTTATCCCTAATGGAAATTCTATATATTTACAATATTCTCTTTTTATATATAATATAATATTTTTGAACTAATAATTACATAAGTTTTATTATAGCAATTAAAATATAAAATTGAGTACAAAAACCTATCATGAAAAGTAAAAAACAAAAAAAAAAATACGACAAGATTTGACTTGTGGAAACCAATTAACAAATTTAATTTGCTTGACGTGGGAATTGAACCCGTATTCCAAGAAATATGATGATGGTACTTAATCATCTTGTCAAGCATTTATTTGTTCATTATTTTCATTTGACCAAGTTGCGATTGGAAAAGTTAGTCCTTTTAGATAAAAAAATGCCTACAATCACTAAATAGAAATATAACAAAATACAACTATCTCCAATACAAAGTGAACCCAAGGCCTCTCAAAAGATCAAATTCAAAGTAAATTCATCAGTTCTCTTATCCCATTAATCTCAAGCAAGTTTTTATCCAAAAAGTAGCATGTTCAATATCAAAGAATTCCTCAAGAAGCATGTGGAGTCTACTTCAACAAAACATGTGAAATATACTTATTAATTACATCTAACACATACTAGATACAGTCATTAAAAACCTTTTACGCCATAAGATCCTACACCTCTTTACGATTTATTCCATCCTTAAAACTTTATCTTGGACTTTGTAGGTTGGGGACCTCATGCATATTTCTGGATGTTGGAGGAGTCACAAAGCTGCAATTAGCCATCAACAAACATTAATTACCTTGGAATATGGCAATCAGAAGCTAAGAGCAGCACATATGTTCAATCATATCATGGGGGGGGGGGGATAGGTTAGAGTTCATGATAACTCAGAACTCAAGCCCAATTCTGAATGACTTGGAACAAGGAAGAAGATTCTGAGTTGTGGATATAAGAATTATGCATTGAAAACATAAATCGAATTTATTAAATATCACAATCGTATCAGACTCATCGTATTTGTAATTGTTTCCTATGCTTAGAGATTAAGATATAATAAATACCTCTTGTCGCATAGATCTATTATCAAAATAGTTATAAAGTGCTAAGCCTCTAGATCATCCATATGATCTCCTCAAACAATGACTCCTGAATGTGTCCTTACACACAGAGAAAAACAACGATTGTTTTGAGTAATGTTATTCAGTATTTTTTTTTTAGGGTTTACAAAAGGATATTTATAAATCCTCAAAATCTAATCCTAATAGGATAAACCTATTAGTTGTGTCTTTTCTTATTCCTTTTAGGAAAAGATCAAAACTAAGTCTCCAAAGTATTAATTAATTAACCAATTAATTAATTTATGCAAGCTTATAAACCAATAACTTAATTTGGGCTTTAGAGTATACTATTACTTTATTACTATCAAAGTAAAAAATCCAATATCATTGTAAGCTTTAATTCTATTTTGTGTGACCTTTTAGATTCATTATTTATTAGCAATAGAAATAATATTAACTCTATAATATTAATTAAACAATTCTAACGTGAATATTTTCCCCAAGTATATTCAAGCTCCCATAAGTCATGAGTGACGTCTAGTAATATATCATGACTCATAATAAATACTAAAGGATTAATTCCCTATCGTTAGAACCATATTGTAATTATCGTGTATTTAATCTCTCCATTTATATTCTTATTAAGTAATCTTCATTACTTAATCATATGTCTAATTCTATTTAATCACTTGACTCTTCAAGAAATATTTTCTCCATAACTGTCTTGGTCAAGAACTTTTTAGTCAAGATAAATAAAATACATATTAAATATTATACTTCACTTATTTAATTATGAAGTAATGGATACCATCACTTACTAATACGTAACTTCATAATTAAATACTAAGAACTACATATCACCTTGACACTTAACGGAATAAGTGAATATAGTAATAGTAAATTCCTAAAATACTAAAATATAAGTCTCACTTATAGTATTTCTGGTTTGGGGAATATAAGCACAATTACAATCAATTAATGAATGACATTATATCATTTATTAAAATGTCACATGTTCAACTCATTTGTCTCTACAAATATTTCTTATGTTTAATTTTACATAAAATGTGATTCTCCGTTTTTGTAATTCAAATGGAATAGAGGTAACAAATTTAAAAGGTATTCTATTTAATAGATAACAAGAAAGTAAGAAGCGCATAACCCCAAAATGAATTGGGGAGGTCTATATAGCTCATCATGGATCGAACAATATCCATATATGTCTGATTCGTCCTTTCAGATACTCCATTTAATTGTGGTGTGTCAGGAGGTGCTAATTGAGAAATAATACTGTTTCTTTAAGAAAATCTCTAAACTCAATGCTTAAGTATTCTCCACCACAATCAAATAATAGTATCTTAATACTTTTACCATGTTGGTTTTCTATTTCAGCTTTGAATTAGTTGAACTTGTCAAAGGACTCATGTTTATCTACCATAAGATACACATAGACATACCGTGAATAATCATCAGTAAAAGTAATGAAGTAATTAAAACCACCTCTTGCCATGGTTGGAAATGGCCCACATACATCA
>JAWZTD010000121.1:1105358-1124037 GCA_035221335.1 Echites panduratus | reverse complement strand
TAAGATGCCAAAGTTGTCTTAGATTGAGGTTAGAGTTAGAAATCACATTTAATTTCTCATTCTTGTTTTCAATTTTAGCATTGGATAAATAATAAAGACCTTTATTCAAGTATGCCAAAGCGATGCATTTATTATCAATAATGAATACGACAAATATTATCTATGAATGAAAATTCAAATCCTTCAACAGTCAATACTGGAATGGAAATAATTTTTGTGAACTCCTAAGGAAAAACTAAAACATTATTTAACTTTAAAATAAATCCACTAGATAAAACTAATGAAGTAGATCCCATAGCGCTTGCAGTAACAGTTGCTCCATTTCCTATATTTAGAATCACTTCATTCTTTCCAAGAACTCTACTTTCCATTAGACCCTGCACCGATGCACAAATATGAGAAGAGGCACCAGAATCAAGGACCCAAGTAGAGGATGCGCACATAGAAGACCTTTCGGTAAGGAAACAAGTAATGGACATACCTTCATTATTCTTTTCCTTTCCCTTTAAGGACTCGAGGTACTTGGCACAGTTCCTCTTCCAATGTCCTTCTTCACAGTGGAAACACTTTTCCCCTGCTTTGAAGTTAGTCTTCTTCTTCTAGGTCACTCCGCCTTTTGCCTGAAGTTGAGACTTATTTTGTTTATTACTTTTCTTCTTTTTCTTGGACGATCCAGAAGTAGATGCAGCAACTAACAAAGTCCCTTTATCTTGTCCCTTCATACCTTTTTTTGCAGTCACCAAAAGACTATGAAGTTCTGAAAGAGGAACTTCTACTTTGTTCATGTGAAAATTCACAATGAACTGAGAATATGAATCATGCAATGACTGTAGGATTAAATCTGACTTGAGGTAGTCATCCATTTTGAAATCCAATCCCTCTAGACGCTCAATCATATTAATAATCTTAAGGTACATTCATTCTTGACAACTAATATATTATTCCACTTACAACATCTCTATGTTTATAAAATCTTAGAATATCTCTATTTATATCTAATATTATTCCCTTGTGTCCATGACCAATAATAAAATATATTCTTAGATTTTATTCTAGTGGAGAGCTTGGCTTTAATTTCAAAAAATTACACCATTCTTCAACTTAATATTTTACGTGGGAAATTCTTTGGTCTTTAAATAAGGTATCACTTTGCACATTAATTTGTTCGATTAACATGCATCTCAAAGCAAACAGATAAATTCAAATAGTCATGGGTTATCTAGGGTGAATCCTTGCCATTATGATTGGGCTTGGGCCTTTGGGTATCATATTTACTATTATATAGAAAAAAATAATACATATTAAATATTATACTTCACTTATTTAATTATGAAGTAATGGATACAGACACTTACTAATACGTAACTTCATAATTAAATACTAGGAAGTACATATTACCTATTCACTTAATGGAATAAGTGAATATAGTAATAGTAAATTCCAAAAATACTCAAATATAAGTCTCACTTATAGTATTTCTGGTTTGGGGAATATAAGCACAATTACAATCAATTAATGAATGACATTATATCATTACTTAATATGTCACATGTTCAAGTCATTTGTCTCCACAAATACTTTATGTTTATTCTTAAATAAAATATGATTCTCTATTTTCTAATCTATTAGTATCACCATACTAATCATAAAAAATAAACATAAGCTGATCTTAACGAATTATTCTTGCCCAAAGAATAATTCAACGTTTAGGAACACCTATTTAAATTATTCATACAAAGAGATAATATCACATTAATTCTTACTCATAAGAATAATATCTCTTAATAAATAATTAAGGACATGAAAAGGTAATAAATAAATAAAACACTTTATTTATTAATAAGATAATTACATGCTTTAGGACATATATAATAGTGGAGAGGCTGTAGAGAATTGCATACTTTCATAAAATGTACATTCAAAGTAGACATACTCCCTCCAGGACACATGATCTATAAGGCTAATTAATTGGTTTCTAATATGCGAATATTCTGGTTATAGACTTTGACTATATTTTACTGGTCGTTTTCACAGCTCTTTTATTTTGTTATCATTATATCTTGGGTTTAGGTCAATTTGTATTGGTTAGGAAAAAAAGAGTAAAGTGGTTTATTTAGAAAAATACTCCTTTTTCTCTATCTCCTTAGTAAAAGACAGGAAAACAAAAAGGGAACAAGTGTTTTTCTTTTAAAAAGTATTGTAAAAACTAAATTAATCAATCCAGCATGTAAACTTGTTAAAATTAGTTAGTTATTGGTAATTAGTGTATTGTATTCACGATTGAGACACATAATATTTTAGCATTTTTTTCCTTTTCTTAAAAGTGATATTATTTTTTGTCCATATTAAGGTTCATGATTTAAATTTTTAATTAGTTTTCTCAAATTCATATAACTAGGAAAAGAATGAAGATTAATCATCTGAATAAACTCTTTATTGAACTATGATTAACGAAAGAACTACGAGATGATAGTTAGATTCTAAATTATAATTAGCACTTTAAATTTATTTTGAATAAATCTTAATTCTATTTCCAAAAAAAATGTAAATACACCTATTATAGTTGCTCACGAGTCGTATTATATAGGGTCATTGTATAGCTCAATTTTTTATTTAACCGTAGCAAAAAAATAAATTTTATACAACAGCTTATACGACGACCCTGTTACAAAAAGTTTTTTCCCACAAGCGTCAGATATAAAGTTTTTTTACGATGCCTTGAAAGGACAGTCGTATGAAGTATATACGACAGCCTTATCTTCGTCGAACTTTTTTACCATGCTAACATTCTTGACGATAGTTTATACGGCAGCTTTCCTTGTATACATGGTGGTACATATAACCAATTTTCTGCTAGTGCCTCCCGAGAAGAAGAAAAAGACCTTTCCTGATCTTGTAATTCCACCCTTGATAGCTTCGTGAACAGAAGTTTTGGTTGCTATGGAAAAGAAGGGGTCACTGAAACCACCAAGGCCTCTTAAGTCTCCAATAGCAAAGAGAGACATGAACAAGTTTTGCTAATACCATAGGCAGTATGGCCACCTTAGTGAAGACTGTTTTGATCTCAACAGAGAGCCAGAGAGACTGATCAAAGAAGGTCAGTTGCAAGAATTTTTGGCACAGCCTGGAGGTCCAGCTGACCAGAGACCTCCTATGAGAGAAATCAACGCAATTGAAAAGAGGTCCAAAAGAGCACGAGGTACAAACATGGATCCTCTCATAGTATCCTTACAAATAAGAGACTTTCTAGTTAGAAAATTTTGGTGGACACTAGAAGTGCAGTCAATGTCCTCTACAAAAGAGCATTTGATCAAACGGGACTCAATGAAAATCTGGTGGTCAAGATGGATACAACACTCTTGAGCTTTAGCAGCTCCACAACCTATGCGGAAGGTGTCATAAGAATCCCAACTTCAGTTAATGTTGACGGAAAGGGAATAACTGAAGCTATGGAGTGGCTCGTGGTTGATGCCTTTGGGACTAATAATGCCATTTAGGGCAGAAAGGGAGTCGTGAACCTACAAGTAGAGATCTCCCTCATGTATTACTGCATGAAAATTAAAGTCGGTCAAGGTTGGATTGCACTCAAAGGTGAAACAAATAGCATCTAAATGCTATTTGACGAAGGGAGATGCTTCAACTAAAAACTAGACAGACAAACAGTCAGTGGCGAAGCTTGTCGACCTACCTGAAGAGGATGAAAGGTCAAGAGTCAAGGTAGCAAGAACAGGGGGAAAGAGTTTACTTGAATCCTGAATTTCCTGAAAAGGGAATCAAAATAGGAGATTTTCTTCCCCCTAAAACAAAGGGAAAGCTTGTAGACACTCTACGAGAAAACTTAAAGGTCTTTGCCTTGAAACCCGCTGACCTTGAAAGTATCGACAAGAATATTGTTGAATATAGAGTTGGTTTGGTTTCAAGACTTAAGCCAGTGAAGTAGAAAAAAAGAACCTTCACTCCTGAAAAGAGTGAGGTGATAACTCAAGAAGTCCAAGTTTGTCTCGACTCATTAATATTAAGAGATGTTCTATATCTTGAATAGCTAGCAAATCTAGTTATGATCCCCAAGAAAGAAGGAACGTGGAGAATGTGTATGGACTTCATGACCTTGAACAAATATTTTCAAGAGGACTCCTATCCACTACCCAACATTGATCAAATGGTAGACTCCACTACAGGATATCAATGGTTATGCTTGCTACATGCATATAAGGGGTACCACCAGATACCCATGGCACTAGAAGATACAGAAGTGACCTACTTCATAACGGAGGTCGAGATATATTACTACACCAAGATACCTTTTGGTTTGAAGAATATTGGAGCAAAATTTCAGCGGGTAATGCATAAAATTTTCAAAGTATAGCTAGGATGAAACTTCGAGGTTTATGTGGATGACATAGTCATCAAATCTAAGACCTTGGAGAATTTCATTAAAGACATTCTAGAGAATTTCCAAATATTGAAGTGTACGCATATGAAGTTAAATCCAGAAAAATGCATTTTTGGAGTCTTACAGGAATTTTTTTAGGCTTCATGATCTCAAAGTGGGGAATTAATGCGAATTCTAACAAGATTAAAGTTCTACTGGACATGGAAGCTCCCTGAAACATCAAAGAGGTACAAAGCCTGACTAGAAAGATGGCAGCCCTCAGTCGTTTTATCAGTAAGATGGCTGATAAAGGGTCCAATTCTATGACATATTAAAGAAACCCATAGGTTTTCAATGGACAGATGAATGCTAGTTAGCCATTATAAACGTGAAGGAGTTCTTAGGAAAACCACCTCAACTTGTATCTCCAAAGGTCGGGGAGGAGCTGTTAATGTATCTCACAGCTACTGATAAAGCTGTAAACTCTGTGCTCCTAGTAGAAAGTCAGGATTACAATTTCCAGTTTGTTATGTAAGCAAACTGCTAAGGGGTCCTTATGTCCGTTACTTAGACCTCGAGAAATTTTAGTACCTGATTGTTATAACATTAAGAAAACTTAAACCTTACTTCGAGGCTCTTCTTATAAAGGTCTTAACAAACTTATCGTTAAGATAGACACTGGCGAAGCCAGAGCTCTCTAGAAGAACTATGAAATGGGCCATGGAGCTCTCCGGGTATAACATAGACTTTGAACCTCACAAGCAATCAAAGCATGAGCACTCTCAAATTTCATTGAAGAGTATACCAAGGCACCTATGGACCTTGAAGAAATAAAGGAAGAGGATGTCTGGACCATGTATACTGAGGGATCAACTACAAGAGACAATGTAGGTGTAGGAATAATGCTGATCAGCCTAAAAGGAGTGAAGATTCCTTATGTTGTAAGATACAATTTCCTGACATCCAACAATGAGTCAGAATATGAGGCACTAATAGATGGATTGCGTTGGTTCAAGCTCTACGAGTTTGAAAACTACATGCCAAAATAGACTCACATGTTGTGGCCAACCAGGCTGGAACCTATGAGACCAAAGAAGACAACATGATGCAATACCTGGAAAAGGTAAAGAAGATGACCTCTAATCTAGAATATTTCATGATAGAGAAGATTCCAAAAAATCAAAATTTAGAAGCAAATGTCCTATTGAAGGTCTATAAAGACCTTGAAGGAACTAAGGGAGAGCTCCTAATTGAATGTTTAGATTATCCTTTTGTAGCTCTTGAAGGGAACTTAAGTATTGAAGATCAAAAAGATTGGAGATACCCTCTATATAGGTATCTCATGCATGGGAGAGCTCCTTGAAGACAACAAAGAAGCTCGTAAGGTCTGGAAATGGGCTCCACGATATGTGCTCATCGAGAATGATGAAGTTTACAGGAGGTCATAAACTTGGCCATTAGTCAAATGTCTTGGAAGATTGAAGCAGATATGTGAATGAAGAAACTCACAGAAGCATATATGGGTCTCATATTGGTGACAAGAAAATGGCAACGAAAATACTTATAACTAGGTATTATTGGCCATCTATGGTAGCAGACACAGAAGGGGTCATTAAGAGATGTGAAAGGTGCCAACTGCATGGAAACAATAGACCTCCTATAAGGTACCATTCAATAAATACTTCAGTTCCATTTTGACATTTGTGGAATTGACATCCTAAGACCATTCCCAGAAGGAGTGAGGGTGTACAACTTTTGATAGTAGCTGTTGAATACTTCACTAGATGGGTAGAGGCAGAACCCATGGAAACTAACATTGTTTGCAGATTTGGGATTCCAATAGTTATAATCTCAGACAATGGTTGACAATTCATTGGAGAACCTTTCAAGATCTTATACGAGAACATAGGCATTGAACAAAGGTTAACTTCAGTAGGTCATCCTCAAGCAAATGGCTTGGCGGAGGTCACAAACAAAACCATTATGGAAGGTCTCAAGAAAAGACTAACGGAATTGGAAAAAGGACAAAAGACCACGTGGCCAGAGGAAATTCCAAGTATACTATGGGAATACATAACCACTATAAAGAAAAGATACTAGAGAAACTCCTTTCAGCCTATGCTTTGGTTTAGAAGTTATGCTTGCACTGGAAATTGGCATGAAGACCTTAAGACTCATAGAATACAATTTAGTCTTAAACGAGGGGGAGAGAGAGTATAGCTCGACCTCCTTGAGGAAGTCAGAAACAATGCACTAGAAGCTAATACGAGGTATAAAAGGCAAATTACAAACTTTTCAACAAAAAGGTTAAGGAAAGAAGATTTACTGTGGGTAACAGGTTCTCAAAAGGTTAGATGTTAGCAAACAAGGTCAGTTGTCTAAGCTGTAAGAAAGTTGGGAAGGTCCTTATGTGATCCCAAATATACTTCAAAGAGGGAATTATAAATTGGCAGTCCTTGAAGGTAGGCAACTCTTAAGGCCTTGGAATATCTGTCACTTAAAGTAATTCCATGCATACACTTATGCCTAGTTTTCATGATTAAACCATATGGAGGCTACCACTGATTCATTTTTTTACCCTTTGAGTTTCATGAACAATTTTATTCAGAGACTGCTTATGAGAATTCCTTTGTGTTCCTCAATTACAATTTGTGTTTAAACATTTTTGCACAAATGAATAGAAATTCATTATACTTGTAAAATGAGGGAGAAATTCAAAATAAGTGCTTTGTATAAAGTAGTGCGCAAAAAACAAAGAAAGCTCACAAAAGAGCATTGTACTTATACATCATTATGAAAAAAACGAAGAGAGTATTCTCCTAGACATCAATGACTTCTGAAGGAGGCACCCCAAAGCCTCACACCTCCACTTGCAAGCTTTGGGGAACCTGGTTAGAAGAGTTGGGATCCTTGCTCAAGGCTGGGATTTCTTCAATTCTTAGAACCTTGCGGAATGCACAATTAGTTCGATAAACTTGAAGGATTTCATAAAAAGATGGGCAATGAGGGGTGAAAGAATATTCAAATTGAGGAGTCAACACCAATTTCCCGCTTAGAGACCAGCTCGGGTGTAGTGGGAAGAGGGCCAACTTCATCAGTAGTTACAACTTCAACAGTCACTAGGACCATCTCTTCAATTATAGTTACACCGGTGGCTGTCATCTCTTCAGGAGCTAGGACCCCTGGCATGGTTATGGGAGATATGATTTCTTGAGAAGCAATCTCGAGCCCTTGAGGTGCAGTTTCAACCACTTGAATAGCCTCTTCTTCCTGCCAAAGAAGTCTAGATTAGGCTTGCTCGAGATGGTAAATACCATCATACATTGCAAAGTCGTGCTCTAGGTCCAGATTGAGCTCTTGGAGCTAGTGAAAACCCTCAACATAGAAAGAGATTGCTACTGGTTGGATAAGGCGTTCCACATAGCTCCTAAAGGCATCAGCAGACAAAGTGCCTCCTCTTTGAAGTCTCCATCTTCAATCAACTTACTCTTCAGAGACTAGAGCTCATTCTCTATGACTTCCTTAGCAGCTTGAGCCTCCGCAAGGGCCCTAGTCATGTCAACTACAGCTTTCTCCAAAATTACCTTTTTTCTACAGGACATCTTTGTAAGCGATGATTTGTTTAGCATGTTTGGTAATCTCATTGAGGCCTGTATTTTCCTTGTCAAGATCTGCCTTTGCTTTGGTCAACTCCTCTTTGGTAGCGAAGAGCTCCTTCTCGGTTTGCTAAAGTCACTTCTCCACTTTCCTTACCTCACTCACTACTTCAACGCAGGACCCCTTGAGGGCAGTAATCTCTCAATCTGTGGTAGTTGGCCTCCTAGAGACTCCCTATCAACTGTTGGAGGTTCAACTTTCATCCAATTTTTCCATATTTTCTTCTTAACTGTTGCCCAAGCAAAACATGTTGTTGAAAATTCAAAAGAAGAAAATACAGAAGGTCAGTATAAAATAAAATAAAATAAATGAAAGGATAAAAGACTAGACCTCAAAATACTACAAAAGTAACCTTAGACCTACTAAAGAATAGAGAGCAGCAAAATGTTTATTCAGTTCTTCATCGGTCATCTTTTTACTGATCTCCATATCCACTTGAGGGAGACATTCCAGGGCAGACGTCTATTCATGTGGCCACTAGAACAATGAGTCAGAGGTCTCTAAAGCAATATCTTTGACCCGTTTTTGGAACTCCTTCTGATCAGGAGCATTGTGGACCTCTTTTCCAAACCTCTTGACACATTCCGAGAGGTCCTCGGCAGTGCAGGCCAGATGCTTAGATTCACTCTCTTTCCCTTTGGATTTGAGAGTTGTGAGGTAGCTGGACCACTTTTGCTGGTTTTGGGGGGTTGAGGAACAGTTCTGACTGGAGATGGAGACTAGGATGATATTACCACTACCTTTGAAGTAGGAAGAAAGCTCGTTTGTTCCTCTTGAGCCCTCTTAGTCTAAAGTTTCCCCTTTGGTGCAATTTGGGCTTGTACAAGATAATATATAACTCCCAAGGGTTGTAAGGGCTTTCATCAAGGGTAGGAACTGCAAGCTCATTATCTCCTATTTCCATCTCGTTACAGATCTCCCTAACCTTATCTAGAGAAACCTCCAGTGATACGCCATAGGCCTCGACCTCACCATAACTAAGTTAAGAGTCGTGTGTCTCTGGGGTAGATAAGTTCGCTGGAGGAAGGTAAAATACCTTTTCACTGCAGTCAAAAGGGGAGGTTCTAATGGCAAACATTGTTATAAGTAAAAAGAAAGAAACTCACCGGAGAGGGTAGTCAGAAGGAGGAATGTTGAAGTCGCAGAGAAGCTTTGGGGATATTTCTTATCAAAGATTTCAAAACCTTCAATAATCCATGAACATAAGTTAACATGGCCTCATAATGGTCAAAACTCCACTCCAAGGCCTCCAAATTATCTCAATAAGGTCCCTCTAAATATAAAACTTATGACAGAGATAAAGATCGTTAAGACACCCTCAAGATCACCAAACCACTCACAAGGTCGCTGGTGTATTTATAAGGATGTTGGTTCATTTATAAAGTCACTAGAAAGGTCTCCAAGACCCCTAGACATCTCAAAATGTTCTTTTAATAATCGTTCAAATTCTTTAAGAAACAAAATACAAAGTAATACATTCTAACAAAGAAACTCTAAAAAAATATCAGAATAAGATTGACATATCAATCAAATCAAATTACAAGGAACAAAGGTTGATTCTCATTAACAAACTACTCCTAAAACTAAATGAATTGATTATCTTCTATTTTTAAAAAGATATCATGATCACTAATCAAAGTTAAGAGAGCAGAAAGAATCACTAATCTTCATACAATTTTACTTTCCAAATTATCTCGATTCTAATTTGATCATCAGAGTTACCCTCCGGACAACAGTACAATAACTGAAGGCTTTTAAAAACCGTTTAGGACAAAAAGAATAATGGGCAAATGATAGAAATTAGAAAACCCTACTCAGTGATGTGAAAAAATATAACTTAGCAATGAGCCTTAAACTATTTAGAGCGAAGTCCAGGAATATTCCTGAGACCCATTTTCCCAAGAACCAGTTTAGGGATGGCAGGAGGGTTGTCCAGCCCCATGCTTCGACTGAAGTCATTTGCAAGCTCCACGAGTCTGTATTTATCCTTGCCCACAGTCTTATGGGAGTTGTAGTAACCAAGCCAAGCCTGGTATGATGCTTCTTTAGTTTTCATCTCTACATGGGATAGCGCCCGTTCAACCTGTAAATTCAGGTCATGTTATGTTACCATTCAACCGTCACACACAGGTTGTGCAAAAATATTCAGCTCAATAAGAGTATTGAATTCCAGTCCATCATTAAAGAGTTCCAATAGGACATGCATGCTTTAAGAAAGATTATGTTGAAGATCAGTGGCTTTAGTCCAAAAAATTTATATTTTTCAAATTTGATCCTAATTTTTCTTGTTGTTTCATCCTTAAAATATTAAGTTGCCCAAAGCCGTTTAAATTTGAAGAAAATTCCCATCCGGAATATAGTCCATTTTAGTCCCTTTCAATCAATATTCACCATCCGAAATATTATACATATATAACCCACCTGTTGTTGGATTCACTGAAATGAAACATGTGTAAATTATGTACTAAAATTTTGGGGTAGGATTGATCAAACCAAAAAGCTTTGAAGCTTCACATTAATTTATTATTAGAATTCTAGTTCTTTGATGATTAAGATCCAGACAGGAGAAGGTAAAGCTCAGAGGTTTCAAGATTCTAGGTCTCAATATGTCAGGGGTAAAGATTGGTGGAAGGCCATAATGGAGGGTCAAGAATATGATAGTTTATCACCATCTCCAGCTACATTTATATCTACATCTACCCCCAGATGATCCAACCATGTCAAATGGACCATCTTCTTCACTAACCACATCAAATGATGCAGCATTCATCCCCATAGAAATGTAAATTTGACAGGGACCAAAAAAACCAATCTTCCAAAGAATATCACAATGCACACAAAATAGCCCCTTCACAGTCTGAAAAAGCACTTAGGTAACAACAGATATAAAAGTTAAGAGTCAGGTCAGAAGCACCTTTTTCCTCGAATCTGGATCAATCAATGGCACTTCTGCCTTTGATACTGGCAAGTCTTTAATGGTTGACAAAAAGAACTCCTCCCAAGGTGCCAAGAGTAATATCCCCTGTCCTTCTTTACCTTTCCGTCCAGTTCTACCAAGTCGATGTATATACTGCTGTCTATCAGATGGCAGGCCCATCTATAGAATCAAATGTGCAAACTATAAATATAGTATACAAGATAGAGGGCAGAAAATAAATGAACTATCTTATATGGAGCATGTGGAAAAGGATCTGAAGTGCGCAAAATAAATGTGTGATGAAAATAGAAGTGCATACTCTTGGTATGTGGGATATGCCAGTACATGTTTTCTTTTGATTTTCAAGTTGTTGGGAAAATGGAGAAATTGCCACTCAACAGAATGAATCGATATGTACTCTCAATAATAGTTGTTTTTTTCATTTTCAGTCTAGAGCCAATTAAAAGAACATAAGGGGAGGGCAAATTGAGTTAAATTCAATTCACATGCAAGCCAAACTTTTATAACCATAAAAAACTACAATTACTAGCCAAATCATAATAAAAGAAAGGTGAGGCTTTACCTGGACAACAAGGGTAACGTCGGGATAGTCCACTCCACGTGCAGAGACATCAGATGTCACAAGAATTAGGCCTTTTGACTTCCGGAATTCATCCGAAACCCTGGTTCTATAACTTTGTGGCTTTCGAGAATGGATCTCCCGAACATTCAAATTCAATTCACCAAGAAGGTCAGCAACAAGTCTTGTAACCATAGCAGTTGTGCAGAATACAAGAACCTGTATCACTTAAGATATGTCACTAGGGTAGTCGAATTATAAAAGAGGGTGAACTAGATCACGTTGTGCAGAAATTGTTTTATGAGATAACAACAAGATTTGTGAAGGACATTGCTTACATGGAAGAATTTTGCAATAAATGTTACCGCATAGCCTACTGAAATTTTTAGTTTATAGGTTTTATGAAGGAGGTCCAATCTACCATCAAAATCGGAGTTGGATATGTTACCTGTGCTAAAGATAAACAACTTTTCCATATGAGAACAGGTTTTAGACCTGTCTAGTTGCTTTCCATCTATCTTTTCCTATAATTTGCACTAGCTTTCAGAACATTCTTAAAAGACTAGAAACTTGCGCCCCTTGAACGAGGTGATAGAATCATACCTTATAATCAACATCATCTGCAATATGCTCCTTCAGTACCGTATAAAGAATCGTAAAATGGTCGTCTAAAGAAGCAACTAGATGCATCTGTCTGACCTGTAATAACATTCAACAATAACCACTAAATTTATTAGCAGAAAAGACTCCACATTGTCAGAGTGATTAATTTTTCTATACAAAAGGGTAATCAATTAACTGTTGAATACCTGGGAATGTGTCTCTTCACTACCATCTCCAACTGTGTTAATAAAGTCATGATCTCTTTTTAAAGCAACATGGCAAATATGACGAACCTGCAATTAATATAAAAAAAAAAAACACTAAGACCGTTTCTGACTTTGTGGCTACGCACTGACACTCCTTTCTCATAAAAGGGATTTTAACCAAAATATAAAAATTTAGTTTAAGTTAATTAAGAACCTCTTGCGGTATTGTAGCAGAGAAAAGAAGTGTCTGTCTCTGTTTTGGAACAGCAGCTATGATGTTCTCAATGTCTTTACGGAATCCCATGTCCAAGAGATGATCTGCTTCATCAAGCACCAACACTTTAACACCCTTTAAGCGAGTGGCAAATCCAGCTGTATTCTCAATGTGATCCCTTAGCCTCCCAGGTGTGGCCACAAGAATCTGAGATTCATTCAAAAGAGACAGATTCTCGGCAAACTTGGATTAATTTCAGATTATATTAAAAAAAAGAAAAACTTTGCAGCTTGAATGAGATAAGGATTAAATCCCATCTTCCAAACTAAAGAAATATTTCAAAAGATCTTGAAAAGGAGGCTGATGGTTAGACCTGACACTAGGGATTCTACAAGATGATGACTCATTATGTATCTTAAAACGGTTTCTTAGTTTGCTATCAATCCATTATGCTTATTTTTCCCTTCCTTCTTAGTTTGCTGACAATCCATTATGCTTATTTTTCTCCTCACGGCTCCTCTTCAAATAGGAATCAAAATTAAAAAGGCACAACTAACGATGTGGCCATTTTTTTCAATTTGACCATTAAACTATAAAACCAGTTAATTTAACAATTATACTTTGCATTTTGAGACATTCTAACCACTCTATGATTGTTTGTCACAAATATAAAATAATATCATATGACTTGACATATAACTAAAATTTTCCTTATCGACTAAATTAAATTTAAAAATTTATCCCATGTCATTCAAATTATGTGTCATTAAAAAATTAGATAAAAGAAGAAATTGACAAATTATCAAATATTATCGCAGCCATTATGAAAACTTTTGATGAAATGGAAAGTCACATAACATTATCACTAAAGATTAATTAAATTTGTGACAATTATTTAATTAGATCACCGTAGAACGGCTTAATTTTTAAAAAATGTAAAGTATAATGGTTAAATTGTTCAAAAACTAAGAGTATAATGATTAAATTGATTGGTTTTATAGTTCAATGGTCAAACTGAAAAGTGACTTCAATGGAAACATGGTTAGTTAAACCAAAGTAAAAACTCAACCCCCGGATTATGGCACTTTGACACTCACTTCAGGAGTTAAAAACATGTTTCAGTGATAGACGAACAATTTAAAAACTAAGAACCTATATTAGAAAAGTGAACAATCTAACAGGTAAAATGATCTCAACATGCTGTATTCCTTTCAGTCCTCCGATAAGTAAAAGCCTTTGCCTCTGCGCAACTTCAGATAATCACCCACAATTACAGGTAGTCACAATCTGTCACAAGGCAAGGGCCACTAGTACAAATTTTCAAATTCCTCAAATAGACTTACTTGGCACGGGTTTGATTGCATCCGTTTTTGTTCCAAAGCAAGCCTTGTACCGCCAATAACAACTTGAACACCAATTGAAGGATGAAATTTCAACAGCTTGTTGGCCTCAGAGGCAGCTTGACTGGCAAGCTCTCGAGTTGGGCATATGACAAGCACAAGAATTGGTGGTCGCTTCTGATCACAATCAATCGGTGGTGACTTCACAACTAGTTCAATTGATGGGAGCTGAAATTACAATGCTAACATAAGCATAGTGGAAGCATCACAAAATTGTGTGAACTATCCTACTAACTGATATTATCCCCAGATTTTTTGGTATAAGTTACACATGGTTCCCCCTCCCCCCAGCCACAACAGGAGAAGGTTTAAAGCAAAAACACAAATTACACACAGAGCAAAATCATTAAGGAGAAGCGACATCTTTACCAAAAAAGCCACCGTCTTTCCAGTGCCAGTTTTAGCCTTCGCCAGAATGTCCTTACCTAGATAGCAAGTTGAGTTGGGAATATTAAATAAAATAGATAAATTAAGCTGCAATAACTCGAATTACAAGGAGAATCACCAGGGGGGAAATAACACTAGGTTGTGGAGACAACATTTCTTATAGATAAACCAATTTACTGAATGGTCAATCCTTAGGTTACACAAATGAGTTTATAAGTGAAATCAGGTGCCAAGAAAATAAGTCTACCACTACAAAGAGGCGTACCTTTCAGAATTACTGGAAGTGTTGCTTCTTGTACCACAGTCATTTTTTCATATCCAGCAACTTTAATTGCTTTCAAGGACATAGCAGAAATTGAACATTGATCAAACCTGTTGATATTGAGCGTTCAGACACATGGATTAAGATGAAAGTTCAGAATGCAATGCCTGTATCTACAATAAGCAAGTAATGAATGGGAAATTCACCAACATCTCCACAAAGTTGCAGTGTATATGCATCATTAGAATGCAACATCCATATAGATAACGTGTGGAAAAAGGCAAAACCTAGTTTCGGATAGATATGAGTCATTTCTTCCTGGAGAGCTTGAGGGCGAAGTATATTCACTCCTGGACTGAGAAAAGGCAGCTTCTTTCTTGAACACAAAATCTCCATCATCGTCATCATCATGACTGTCAACTTCTTCACTACCTTCTTCACTATCGATCAACTCTTTAAACCTTGCATACCCTTTTTCCTCTTCTTCAAGTACATCATCATCATCAGCTGATAGTAGAGGAGTCCCTTGCCTCGTCCCTTTGCCTCTACCATTTCTTCCATATTCCATCTCAGAACTCCTCCTTTTATACTCAATTTCAAATCCCCTTTTATTGTCTCTTCTCCCCTCATTCTCTCTCCCATGACTAGAACCCCTGGAAAATCTGTCATTTGAATATCTCAAATTCCTTGAAAATTTGTCACTTGAATCTTTCAAACCCCGGGAAAACTTCGCATTTGAATCTCGACCATTTCTCCCACTGTCACCGGACACTCTATTCCTGCTCCTTGACAATGGCCGCTCGTTATCTTGGCCTCTCAATTCCCGATCAAACCTCCCTTTACTCCTTGGAAAAGACTCCACTGGATTGTAACCACTACGTTTACTTGACGCATTAAAGTCATCAAAATCAGTTTCCCTCCTCCTCTTCCCACCTTTATCTTCTCTCCCGCGACCCCCATTATTCCTATCTCTACTAAAACCACTATATCTGCCACCACCGTCGTTATCATCATCGCTGTCACGGTACAGCTTATTTTTCCTTAAGGAGTTAGAGCTCAACCCACTGACCCAGTCACTGAGTTCGGCCTCATCATCAATCAAACTCTTAGAGGATCGAGCTTCAGCGGCTGCAGCTGAACGGGCAGAGGCTGTCGCTAGAGAACGGACACTAAAAAGAGTCTGACTATGCTGTGATTGTTGCTGGGAGGGAAAATTTGGGAACCGAAAAGATTGGTACTTTAGCTTGTGCGGGAAAATCCGGGAGAAAATGGGTAAACCCTTGGTAGCCTTCAACGGATGAATGGGCTTCATGGTGGAGAAATTAGCAACCGGCAGTGAGGCGTTCAGATGACGAATGCTTGGGAAAAGCTTCAACTTGACTGGCATGAGTTTCTGTAACAAACTAGAAATTAGGTAAAAGCATGAATTTTTTCTTGGTAAACTGTATTCGTCTTAAAAAGAACGATGGATAGTTTGGATAAGAAGTTGATTTGGCCGTAGAACTCTGTTGCAGAATGCAGAGGCAGGCGAGGTGTGAAGAACTGAGGGTTTTAAGCCCTCCGTTACTGATGGGAGGTTTAAGCCTTTGGCGGATGAGCGGACGGGATTTCCATACAATTCCTCCACTCATCTCCAATTCTAAAATTCAAAATCGACGTCGTTTTTCAATATTTTATATGCAATTTCTTTTTTTATTATTAATTGAAGAAGAAAGGGTAAATTAACAAAGGAGAATTTTATAATTATATTTATACCAATGTGCTAAAATGAAGAAAGCAGAGGTTACACCTTTATAACATCCATCTTTATTTTCTATTTTAAAATAAATAAATGAACAAATTAATACTCTCAAAACTTAAATATGGTTAGCAATTAGCATATCTATATATTTATACACTTTTTCATTCAAATCTCAATCCCTATCTTTGTGTTAATTGTTGAGAATTTTTTTTATATGATGATTTATAAACATTTGGCCCAGAAGTAATGTGGCCCAAAGAAGAACAAAAGAATATCATGGAACCCAAATAGAAATCATGGAGCTGAAACCTCAATGGGGTAAAAATATCTCATAAGATTCAGAGGGTTCAAAAAGTCAGGCCCGGTTCGGTCCATTGAAGGTCAATCTCAACCCTGCGTCCCAGCTTCCGATGTTAAAGTAGATCTCATTCAGAGAGTTATTAGCTATTATTAAATTCCAATTACCTCCAACAGTAAGGATCCCACCAGTCCATTGTCATAAAGACATCCACATCCAATAAACACGTGATACACAATAGAACACGTTCTATTTTGCATTTTTGCTTTCTGAATCTCCTGTTAGGTATGACAGTCGTCCTTATTTAATTTCAGTAATCTTTAATTGCTTTTTTGTTAATTCATAAATATTGTGATCCAATAAAATAATTTAGAGATCAAATTGGACTCCTTCACTAAAATTTAAAATTTCTTTGAATCTATCTAATACACTTCTAGATTTCATGGTGGAAAGAAAAAGGGAAGGTGAAATATAGATTAATTAATTTTATATGTAAAATTATTATAGTCCTTAAATTAATTCACTATAAATTTAGGTACTTTATTAATTGAGAGAGTAAAAGTTTTAATGAGAAGAGAGCACAAAACGTATGAGGGGAGATGGGGAAAAGTCATGAAAAAGCCTTTCAAGAATGAGACCAAAGCATAAGTCGTGTCGTGTCATTCTCGCCCGTGGAAAAAATACTGGGTGGAAGAAGTCTCCCTGCTCCGTGGATGTTTTCTTCCTTGTTCTTTGGTCCTTTCGCCATACATGGAGAGACCACATCCACTCTTTCTTGTCTGCTTATTTTTAATAGTTTGGGCTTTGGTTTCTAAAAAAATGAGATACTTTTTATATACGATAGTATAAATATATTAATCTTTTTAATCATTTTTATTATTTTTTAATGAAAACGTTTGTGTTTGTAGTGTATAAATATATTAATATTCTCATTTTTTATTAATATATTCATATTAATCTCATATGGGATCTTATATAAAAAAGTTTTTAATTCAAGTGATTATAAAAGGACTTGTAATTGAGATAAAAAGATATTTACTCTTTTTCTTTCTCTTTCTACTTTTTTGATATCCAAATTTGATTATCTAAGATTCTATCGGCACGTGTGGAAAAATTGCAAGAACTTTTGCCAACTCATCTGCTTTAAATATTTTGTAATTTCAACATTTCAAAATATATAATAATAATTTCTCTAAAATTTTTTATTTATAATATATAAATAAATATAATTTAATAACTAACCCTCAAAGCCATATGATACATACACTCATCATATAATTTAAATCAAAAAAATATATATCACACACCATATTTTGAAGTAAATTTAAGTTAATAAACATGTACTACCTCTTCCTTATGTTTTGAAATATCTTGAATGTCTAATTTTAATTTTCATCTTTTCAAACTAATCCTATAAAATAATATATTTAAGAATTCAATAAAACATTGGCATTTAATTTAAATAAGTGGATAGAGTAATTAATATATATGACTTTATATATAAATATAAAAAATATAAAAAAAAATTCACATAATAAAAAAGGATAAAAACATATGACAATTTAAATAGAATGAAAGCAAAAATATCTAGATTCAATTCCCAAAAGTAAAAATGAAAAGTGTCTTTTGAGAGTATTACATTGTTATTTTTTTTATTAAAAAAATTATATTACATTAATCCACTCAAAAATATAATTAAACGATATTTAAAGGAATTATCTCATTAAAGATAAATAGAATTAGTTTGAATAATAAAATATTAATATTATACAATACAATACAATACAATACACTATCAATTATTTAAATAATATATATTAGATATATATTCATCTTTGATCATAATATATAAACAATACTTTTTTTTATATGAAAGAACATATTACATTATATTAAGAAATTTTCTTTAATAGTGTTACAAGAATTACTGTGGTAAGGATAAATAATAACAACAACAACAACAACAACAATAATAATAATAATAATAATAATAATAAGTATTTTGAATTATTAGATGTATAATCTATTATAATATATCATTA
>JAWZTD010000121.1:1042619-1055211 GCA_035221335.1 Echites panduratus | reverse complement strand
AATAATTAAATCATCTTTTCTATTTATTTATTTATAAAAAGTAATGCAAATATTGGTTTGCAGTTAAAATACATAATATAATTGAAAATTCGTCTAAAATAAAATTTGAATTTTGTTTATGTACAATAGAGGAAACATAGGATAGGATTTGATTTGCGAATTAGTGTATAATTTCGAGAAAAAATTGCTACTAATTTTCTTGTGTAACATTTTGGACAGGGAATTTCAACTGATAGGATAATAGACGTTCGTCGGTTACTATCAGTGAATACAATAGCTTGCAATATTACTAATTTTTCATTGTCCCATGAGGTAATGCACCGTTTTCATGAATTCTAAAAACTTCTTATTATTATATAATCATAATGGGGAAATCCAATTTGCTTGTGTCAATTACCATTTCACCCTCATTCATCATATTAGGTGAGAGGGCCACGATTGAAAGATACGGTGGATCTCGCCGCATTGAAACCTTGCGTCCTCACCCTCGTGGAAGGTAAGATCAAATTAGTCCACGACGACGACGTTTCCAGATTGCTTCTATTTTTCATAAAAAAGAAAAGAAAATGCATTTAAATTAAATTAAAGCAGAGTTTTTTCGATTTTCCATTTTAGTCCTCAATCTTTTCCATTAATTACCTTCCAGAGGACTACGATGAACAGAGCGCCACGGCGCACGTTAGGAGGCTGCTGGACATTGTAGCCTGCACGACAAGTTTTGGGCCGTCGGCGATCAAAGAATCGAAGAGTGACAAGAATGTGCGGGCAACGGATAGCAAGAACTTCAAGAAATCGAGCAAGAATCAAGGTGGTAGCAACAAACGGCAGTCTTCGCCAACTCCAACTCCAACTCTGCCGCCGACGGAGCCGTCGAAAGATGCAGCTTCAATCGAAGGAGAGGGAGAAATGAGCAGTTCGTGTCCCAAGCTTGGTAGCTTTTATGAGTTTTTCTC
This sequence comes from Echites panduratus, assembly GCA_035221335.1. Classification (NCBI taxonomy): domain Eukaryota; kingdom Viridiplantae; phylum Streptophyta; class Magnoliopsida; order Gentianales; family Apocynaceae; genus Echites; species Echites panduratus. The sequence goes on along the minus strand of JAWZTD010000121.1, from coordinate 1,054,258 downwards.
TCTTGCTCATCTTACGCCTCCTCTTCAGTGTAAGTAACAATCTCCTCATTTTAATTTTTTATTTTTATCATTACACTTGTTTGTTTCTGTGGCTTTGGTTGAGTTGCATTGGTTCTCTCATGATTACTGCAGTTATAAGAAAATCAAGTAGACAGCACGATGATGAGATTTTATCTACCGATCATCTTTTCTCTTTTGAAGTAAGAATCACATTTGCCTGTTTCTTTTACAGTTCAAAAACTTTGTAACTACCAAATAAACTAATTTTACTATGTGAGCTGCCATAATAAGTTGTTTTGTTGTTCACAGGTAAAGGTTTGCAATGGAAAGCTGATAGCTGTTGAGGCTAGTCAAAAGGGTTTTTACAATGCTGGAAAGCAGCAAATTCTGTGTCACAATCTTGTTGATCTGTTAAGACAGCTGAGTAGAGCCTTTGACAATGTTAGTTGAGTAAATGCACTAAGTTTGCATACCATTCTATCATAAAATCTTTTATATGGTAATCAGTTAAGCCAATCCATATATGATGTTAGTGTGAGTCCATGGAATAGTATTTCTAAATTGCAAGGATAGAAGGAGTGAAAAGAGATAAGGCTTTATTTTCAAGACAATCTAATAAAATCTTCCATGAAACTAGGGATTCTTCAGTTATTGTTATTTTCGAAGGCTTGGTATTCCAGAAAATTCTTTGTATGACGATGGAAATTTGTAATTATCAATCTGAGAATATGACATCAATACTAAGAAATGCCACTTTACTTACTTTTTTAACTTGGCCTTTATAATGCATATGGATCAGATCTATGCTTGAGTACTTTGTTTTTGTTTCCTATTTTCCATTATAGTCCAGAAGATTGGATACTACATTCTTTCAACCTTCAAAGCGTGACATGCATCTTACCCTATCAGAGGATTTCGAGAATCATGTTTATGTGAGGATATTTTTCACAGTTTGACATGCCACCTTTTTTTGTGTCTGCAGGCCTATGATGATCTCATGAAAGCTTTTGCAGACCGTAACAAGGTGCATAAATTTTGTAGCAAGTGTTTTTTCCTGGCATAATTTCCATACCTGTTAATACTTTCTCTGCTATATTCTTCTCTGTTACCAAAATTCATGACTATTTAACAATCTTGTCTGCAGTTTGGTAATCTGCCATATGGCTTCAGGGCCAATACATGGCTCATTCCCCCGGTAGCTGCAGTATCCCCATCTCTTTTTCCTGCCCTCCCTAGTGAGGATGAAAAATGGGGAGGAAATGGGGGAGGTCTGGGCCGAGATGGAAAAAGTGATTTGCTACCTTATGCAAATGAACTAACATTTCTAGCTTCCATGCCATGCAAGACATCCGAGGAGAGGCAAATTCGAGATAGAAGAGCTTTTCTGCTACACAGTTTATTTGTAGATGTTGCTATTTTTAGAGCCATTTCTGCTGTACAACATGTGATGGGAATACCAGATTTAGCTCATTTGGCTGTTAACAATGAAAGTATATATACACAGAAAGTAGGGGATATCATCATATCTGTCAAGAAAGATGCTTCTGATGCAAGCTGCAAACTGGACACTAAGATTGATGGAACTCAAGGCACTGGTGTAAATTCTGAGGAATTAATTGAAAGGAATCTATTGAAGGGAATCACTGCTGATGAAAACACGGCTGCCCATGTAAGAGAATATCAAGGAGACCAGTTATCTTTTTTTCCTGCAAATTTGCCCTCTTCTGCTTGAATTAGTGTAATTTAGTTGAATAAAGGCGTGAATTTTGAGTGCAGGATGTTGCCACTCTAGGTGTTGTCAATTTGAGGTATTGTGGTTATATAGCTGTTGTGGAAGTCCAAGGGAGAGAAGATGAAAACATGGGTCCTCCAGTGGAAAGCTTTAATCTTTTTGATCAGCCTGAAGGTGGAGCTAATGCCCTCAATGTTAACAGGTTTACTCAATACTTCTGTCATTAAGTTTTTCACGTAAAGAAAATATGATTATGGTTTTTATTGTTTATTACTCATCCATTTACGTATTTCTGTGGTCAATGAAATTGCATATTTGATAATGTGAGAAATGACTTGTTTTGACCTGGTCAAAGTGAGATAAAAGAAATTAATAAGGATGTATATGGGCATATTATCTTGCCCACAAATCCTTTATTATTCTGAAAAACCAAGAGAAACTATAATTTCTCTTTGCTTTTTGCTTAACTTTCTGTGCTAGTTTTTATATATATATTTTTACCTTTTTACTCACCCCACCCCCCGAGGATCAATAGTGGTTCTCCACTTACCCTCATCATGTCTTGAACTCGAGACCTCTCGGCCCCAAGTGCTGCTGCTGCTTACCACTAAGTTAAGTAAGACTTGACAAGTTTTTCTTGGACATTTGACATGTACCACATTTCTTCTAAATGAAAGAGAGTATGTCTATGGAGAAATGAGAAGCCTTCAGGCCCGATTTAAGTTATACAAGAACTGGAATCCACTAGAAGACTGACATCGGAGATCAAAATAATATATTCTCAGCTCAGATATCTGAGAGGTGCTAGCATAGTCCAAATCATCTTGATACCTTTGCAGTTTATTTGGTAGATGATCAAAATCTCAATAGTGTGGAAATTTCTCTAAGATGAATTAGAATTTATAGTAATTTATGAAAAACAGAAAAAAAAAAATTTATGGCATCTTTTCACTAGGATCCTCAAAGAGGTATCTGACTTCTACTTAACTCTAACTAAAAGTGACAAATATTTACTTGTTATATCTGAATATGCTCAGATGTCAGTGCAGCTGAACCTTTTTCCTCATATTTGTTGATCTGGAAGTTATACTTTTGCAGTTTGAGATTTCTTCTTCATGACAAATCAACTTCTGAACAAAGTAAACCCTCATCACAGTCAACTTTGGAATGTGAAGAGCTTAATTCATCCCGTTCTTTTGTCGAGGGTTTATTGGAAGAGAGTCTTCACAAGCTTCAGGAAGAAAAAGTAGAAGGGGAAACTTATATGAGATGGGAACTTGGGGCTTGTTGGGTTCAGCATTTGCAAGATCAAAAGAAAACAGAAAAGGATAAAAAATCATCATCAAATGAGAAGACAAAGAATGAAATGAAGGTTGAGGGACTTGGAACACCTCTAAAATCACTTAAGAACAAAAAGAAGACATCTGATGGAACTCCTGTAGAAACACAGAGTGGAAACTTCAACTCCGGCACAGATGATGCAGAAGCAGGAAAAGTGCCTTCTACATCAGCTCAGCTTGAGACTGATGGTGATGAAAATGAATTTGTGCTGAAGAAACTGTTACCAGAGTCTGCTTTTACTCGGTTAAAAGAGTCAGAGACGGGACTTCATCGAAAGGTAAAAGTCATTAGTTGATGAAGTTTACAATTATATACATACATATATATACATATATGTATCTATTAAAGTTAAAAAATCAGAAAAATGCATTAACATGGTACTTGATATTTGTAGTCATTGCAAGAGTTGATGTGCTCATCCAAGAAATATTACAGTGAAGTTGCTCTTCCAAAACTGGTAATAAAATCAACCCTTTCATGTTCGAGTTATATCATCATTACCATTGTTTATCTATCTAATCATGAACTGCAGGTTGCAGATTTTGGTTCTCTGGAACTCTCACCAGTGGACGGTCGAACTTTGACAGACTTTATGCATACTAGAGGCCTCCGTATGCGCTCCCTTGGACAAGTTGTAAGTACCTCTGGGATGAGATAGATTTGGTTAACTTTTTATGTCTCTCTCACATGTTTTCTCCTGTGGAAGACAATATTTTGCTGAGTTTTACCCATTTATTGTCTTGAATTTTTTTATTAAATATTTTATGAAAGATTTAGTATTTACATCAACTAGTTTACTGAAGATAATTCCTGTCTTGTACTTCAGAAATTATATTTATTATTTACAACAGCTATTCTGTCCTGTTATGTTTGAAGTTGCTTCCAGTCTTGAAAAGAAATTATATTTGATCTATTTGGTTGTTGGAATCTTTTTGTTAGATATTCTGTCTTTATTTCAAGTTCATATATGAGTAGTGAAGAAGATTTTGTTGCTTTTAATGGTATTACATGTGTGGACATGCATGTAAATTGCACTTGTCACTTCTATTGAGCAGGTTAAGCTCTCAGAGAAGTTATCACATGTGCAATCTCTATGTATACATGAGATGATTGTGCGAGCTTTTAAGCACATCCTGCGGGCTGTGATTGCTGCTGTTTCCAAGACAGAAAATTTACCTGCAGTAATAGCTGCGGCTCTAAATCTGATGCTTGGGGTTCCCGAAAAAGAACAATCAAATCAGTCTACTGGAGTTCATCCCCTTGTATGGAGATGGCTGGAAGTCTTCCTAAAGAAGAGATATGAATGGGATCTTAGCATCTCAAACTACAAAGATGTTCGCAAATTTGCCATTCTTCGTGGTTTATGCCACAAGGTATTATAACCTGAAAGAAATATATATTTTCCCGTTTCTACGTTGTTTTCAAAGGAATATGTTATGAGAATAATCAAATACTTGTACAATGGTGGACGTTGACTTGGGTTCTGAAGATTGGCATTACAGCATAAGAGCAATTGCCGAGTTGCTTTCCATATAATATTAATGTTTGGCAATCCTTGACCTTGAATAGGAAACCAGAATTAGGAAAATAACTTTCTTAGCAATTCAAATATTGCCTATACTTTATTTACTAAATTGGATTAGCAGTCAAGCAGTTTGTAGCAGCTTCTTGGTAAATAATTGAAATGAAAGGATACTTACTGTCAATTTTCATATGCAAAACAGAGATGAAGGAGAACTTCTAATATTTCTTGAAAGGGGATTTTGGTGTAACTTTTCCCTCGATTTTTTTTAATATTATTTTTTACTGCATAGGTGGGTGTTGAGCTTGTTCCTAGAGACTTTGATATGACCTCTCCAAACCCTTTTCAGAAAGTGGACATTGTGAGTCTGGTACCAGTCCATAAGGTATGATGCAAGACCATTACCTTGTGGAACTTTTAAAAATGGTTTCCAATTGTGCGAAGTGTGCGATTGAATTCAGAGACATTGAATGAACTTTTCATCATTTGTTTCTTCGCAGCAAGCTGCATGTTCTTCTGCAGATGGGAGGCAACTCTTGGAATCATCTAAAACAGCTCTTGATAAAGGAAAACTTGAAGATGCTGTGAGCTATGGGACAAAGGTAATTTATACTCAAGAACTTAATAGTTTGCAATATTTACTTTGTCTCTTCCCATTTGGAGCTTTCTGTTGATTGAAATAACTCTATGTGGTTATTTTTTGCCCCCACTGTTCTGCTCTAAAGGAATAAAGTAAGAAATAAACAGCTTTTTTTACTTTTAAAATGCACAACCCCCAGGCCATTGTTCTTTTTTGTAAGTTGTTGAAATGATTTGTATTTTGTCAGGCTCTTGCGAAGCTTGTAGCTGTATGTGGTCCATATCATCGAATGACGGCAGGAGCATACAGCCTTCTGGCAGTAGTTCTCTATCACACCGGAGATTTCAATCAGGTTCACACTCTAGCTTACTTATTGTCTTTGGATCTCTCAATAAAAGCATTTTGCCATTCCAAAGGTTTTTGTAATATCAAGGCCAGATGATCCTAGATTTCTAGTGCTTGCCTTGTATCACTTTGGACCTCTTATTGTTTACTTCCTTGTCTCATAACTTTTCATTCAAACAGGCGACAATCTATCAACAAAAAGCCTTGGACATTAATGAACGAGAGCTAGGGCTTGATCATCCCGATACCATGAAAAGTTATGGTGATCTTGCTGTATTTTATTACAGGCTTCAGCACACAGAACTAGCTCTGAAGTATGTAGCTCTTGTGGTTTTGATTTTGTCTTCCTGATATACATTCTTTTCTGAAAAATTCTTCTGCTCTAGTTTTTCTTTTTTCCAATTTAAGTTTGTCTTTACATGCTTCTAGATTTTAACACTGGTCTGGTTCATGAGCCCAAGAGCTATGGAATTTTAAGTTTCTGTCACTACTCTTAACCAAATATCTGGTTATGTGAAGTGATATTATTCTATCATTGTGTTGAATTCTTTTCAAGTCACATGGAGTACTCATTTCCCATCTCAAATGACCAATGTGGTGTAGGGTTCAGAGTTCAAAATGTTCAGATATTTAAAATGACCATATTTCAGTACAAGTCAGACAGAAGAATTAAGGAGATGGATTTAGAGATAGGCTTGCTAGAGATTGAAATTTATCTTGATAGCTTGTCTCATGTATTCTTTTGTTTCTTTAGATATGTAAAACGGGCATTATATCTTTTACATCTCACATGCGGCCCATCACATCCAAATACTGCTGCAACATACATCAATGTGGCTATGATGGAAGAAGGTTTGGGAAATGTGCATGTTGCCCTTAGATACCTTCACAAAGCACTCAAGTGCAACCAAAGGCTTCTTGGACCAGACCACATTCAGGTTCTTTACTAATTTACTTAAATTGCCTTACTATTTTTATGACCACTTCTCATCCACATTATTTCCCAATTTCTAGGTTTTGGTTTTAAAAATTTCCAAACCGAAAAATTGGTTTGGTTTTAAAAATTTTTACTTTCAAACCGAACCAAACGAAACCAAAACCAATATATATGTTCTTATATTTTATTTTCATTTTTACACAATACTTTTACAAAGAATAATTTCCTCGATTTCCACTATATTATATATCTTTATATTCGACATTCCTTTATCTTATTATATAAGATTATTCTTTTATTTCTAAAATTTATTTATTGATAGTTATAATATAATCAAACTCATTAAGATATATGGCTCCGAACACTAGTAAAAATTTAACACATATCCCTAAAAGATCAAGTTCTCTTAGGGTTTAGTTTATTTTTTTAGGGATTAGTATATAAAATATATTAAAAAATAATAATTAAAAATTAGTAAAAGATTTTCATTAATATTTTATTAACCAACCCAAATCGATACAAACCAAACCAACGGTTTGACACGTTGAATGGGTTGATTTTGGTTACAAATTTTCCAAACTGAAATATTTGGTTCGGTTTTGAAAGTTTGTCAAACCAAACCAATCCAATCTGTGAACACCCCTAGTCATCTTTACATAGTACAAGAGAAGCTAAAATTTGAGCTTTTGCCTTTTAGTTTGCTAGTTGTTTGGTTCAATATGCAATTTATCAACGTTATTTTGGATTTTCATTTGTATAATTTGAGCCTTATGGATTTCTCATTAAAAAAAAGAACGACTTCAGCTTCTTTGGTAAGATATGTTGTTATCATGGATATGATTAATAGTATTTATTTACTGAGCTGAAGTTTTGATACTTAGCTACTAGTTAAGCTACAGATTAGCAGAGTTTATGTTATTTGTTTTGCACTTCTAGATAAGCTTTGAAGTTAGCTTGCGGTCTTGTATCTTGTGATGACATTTGACTTATAGAAAGTTTCAAAATTCTCTTTATAATATATTTCCTCTGATTTTTCTGATTGCTCTATAGACTGCTGCAAGTTACCATGCCATCGCAATAGCACTGTCATTGATGGAAGCATATCCCTTAAGTGTTCAGCACGAACAAACAACCTTGCAGATATTACGTGCAAAACTTGGCTCAGATGATCTCCGTACACAGGTTTGTTAGACTTTGTTTTTCAAGGGTGTGAAGGTCTTGTGCTTTATCTTATGATGTAAATACGATATGTTATCTGCATTTATCCTGAATTCGCAATGTTGTGTTCTTGAAGTTTATTCCAAACATTTGACCTATGGCATAGTTCTAGCTTTATAATATTCAAGGTTCTGCTGGTCGTTCATTTTGGGAATTTTGTGATCTTATGATGCAGGATGCTGCTGCTTGGCTTGAGTACTTTGAATCAAAGGCTATTGAGCAACAAGAAGCTGCTCGAAATGGGACTAGGAAACCTGATGCATCGATTGCGAGCAAAGGCCACCTCAGGTACCATCTCTTGAATATCGTGATTATAGGCAGTGTAGAGCTAGTCAGGGAATGGGCTATCTCTTCCCTTCCTATTCATTGCACTTTTAGACTCATCACAATCTACCTTTATTTGGTGTCTACAATATTCTCCCCTGACCTTTGGAAACTGTTAGGAATTGATTGATCCTATTCAATGTAACATGATTGATCTGCTCAAATGTATCGGTATCTCTGATACTGAATAGGTGAATGATTTGGAAAATTTGTCTGTGGCAGAGTGATGAAGTATAGTAGTATTGGTTTTGAAGCATGCTGTCACCGGTTTTTTTTTAGTTGGGAATGCCTAATGTTTGTTTGGAAACCTCATTTTTGGTTTGACAGTGTATCAGATTTACTAGACTACATAAATCCGAGTGCTGATGCCAGTGGAAGATATGTTATGGGAACAAAGAAGAAGAATTATATTACTAAGGTAGACTTTGTTTTGTTTTATATCAACATTCTCTCTTTACATAAGAAACAAATGAAATTCCTGTGCATATCCTCTCATTTTGTATTTCCTAAAGCTCTTTATTATGTATATTTATGAGATTCAGGAAACTTAGAATTCTGTTAACTATTTTTGATGAGGTATAAGTGAATGAACCTCTTGAATTCTTATCAATATTTCTTTTCTTTTTCTTTCTTTCTTTCTAATAATAAATATTTCTCTATTTTCTTAAGTAACGATAGAAATTTTCCACTTGAAATCTTCACAATTAGGACTATTGTCAATTTATTTAAGTTATTATGTATTAGTTTTATTACAATTACAATGCTTTTTTTAATTGACCGCCATCCACTCCCCATTTCTGCCATTGGCTGGTTTTTTGGCAAACCACTGACCGCCACTTTGACAACTATGGTTGTCCTACTTTTCCTTCCAGATGAAGGGAAAAACTCAGCAAAACAGCATTGGCACATCAATTTCTGAGGTTTCCCTTAAAGATCCTCTAAAAGATGGGTCAGTTGAAGAAGGGAAACACATTCCTGAACCTGATGCTGATTCCAATGAAAACTATTTATCGGCCTTGGAATCAATTGAATCCAAGCAAAGCACAGATGACAGTATTATTGAGCAGAAAACAGTTCACTCAGGAGAAGTTGAACTCAGGGAAGGTGAAGCAGAAAAACAAATTGTTGGCAACTATGTCTCGCCTGAGACACCTGCTGAAGGAGAAGATGGATGGCAGCCAGTACAGAGACTGAGATCAGCTGGCTTTCATGGGAGACGTCTGAGGCAACGTCGGCCAACCATTGGCAAGGTCTTTGGATATAAGAAAGATGATGCTCCTGTGGATCATAATAGGCTTAAGAATAACTATCAAAGTAGTAGATATTACTTGTTAAAGAAGCGGGCAATGTCTCCTGGGAGTTATGCTGATTACTATGCTGCAAAGAGCCCCTCTCCTGCCACTAAATTTGGGAGGAGAATTGTCAGAGCTGTAACGTACAGGGTTAAGTCTTCATCTGTCAAAGATGCCAAAACTGAAAGTTGCCGAAATGGAAATGAGTTGTCAAGTTCTCTTGAAAATGGGTCAGTTTCAGCATTGACTGAGGGTGGACATATATCTAACAGAAGCTCAATAGTAAGTCTCGGAAGGTCTCCTTCGTATAAGGACGTAGCTGTGGCCCCACCTGGTACCATTCCTTTATTGCAGGTCAGGGTTCCTCAAAATCAACCTTTTGATGATGGATTTAGGGATAATGGAAAGAAAGATGATGCAGCCGAACAAGTTTCTGAAGAGTCCATAAAAATAAATGAAGAAAACGTTAAGGAAGAAACAATGAAGGAAAACATTAAGGTGGAGACCGTTCAGGATTTAGTTGTAGATTCAATGGACAGTCTGAAAGATGAGAAAGAAGCCATCAGTAAGAAAAAAGAAATTCTATTGAATGATGAACAGGGTGATGAAAATTCTGAAACCCAATCTTTAAGTGTGGCAACAGGCCATTCCAATTGTCATGATGTTGAGCAAATTGAACATGAGGATGCTCAGATTATTAATAAAGCATATCCTGTTGATTCTCCTACAGAGAATACTGGTGAGAAGAACTTGTCCAAAACTTTTGAATCTGAAAATAGTGCAGAGTTCAGTTCGCAAGTGGTGGATGATGAAAGGACAAAGCCTTCAATTTCATGTTCTAGTGATACTCGAGAATCAACAAACAAGAAGTTGTCTGCATTGGCTGCTCCATTCAATCCATCACCAGCTGCAGCACGAATAGCTCCATTGCCAATGAATATTACTCTTCCTACTGGTCCGGGAACGGTTCCTACCATTGGCCAGTGGCCGATGAATGTGCCTCTCCATCCAGGGCCTGCAACTGTCTTACCCAATCCAATTTGCTCCTCCCCTCACCACCCATACCCTTCTCCTCCACCAACACCAAACATGATACACACGATGCCCATCATGTACTTACCACCTAGTACCTTTCCCATAACTACTGGTGCATTCCATCCCAACCACTTTGCATGGCAGCGTAACATAAACCCCGGTGCATCAGATTACATTCCTCCCACAGTTTGGCCTGCTTGCCATCCAGTAGAGTTCTCTATCTCACCACCTGTTGTCGAGCCAATATCAGAACCCCCCAAAGAATCAAAAGCGGAATCTGATAATTCTGAGAGTCTGGGTCTGACTCCACATTTGCCTGCAGATCTTAATACTGGGGATGAGGACCAAAAGGAAATAAATCTTCCAGCATCAGAGGCTGTGGAGACCTTGAATGATGTACCTGAAGCTCATACAGAAAGTGAGAGGGTCTCGAATTTACACAGCATTCCCTTCCCTGGAAACCAATGTGATGCGAACAATCCCAGTGAAGATGCTGGTAGATGTGATGAGCATCAGGCCTTTAGATGCCAGAAGAATAATGACAATGAGAAAACATTCAACATACTGATTAGGGGGAAAAGGAATAGAAAGCAGACACTTAGAATGCCAGTAAGTTTGCTCAAGAGGCCCTATAGTTCACAATCATTTAAAGTTGTCTACAGCCGGGTTATCAGAGAAACTGAAGCTCTGACCTCTCCCAGTTTTCCTTCAAATGAAACTGGTAATGTAACTGCTGCATAGGGAGAACTCCATGGCATTTACAGATAATAGCAGGCTGGGTAAGAGATTTTGGCAATGCTTCATGTTTACATGATATACAAGAGATAAGGAAGTAATTGCAGATTTAAGCTTCAGTTGATTGAGGTTCATCAGATTTCTGAGTCATCAATTTGAGAGATCTCTGCGGGTTAGTCTTTACTAAATTGTTCTCTTCTGACTTTGTTTAATTTCAAAAGCAATTTCTTAGATAATATTTATCCCTATGTAGGGCGAGAACTGGGGCGAGAACTGAGGCAAGAACTGCATGCCATTGATTCTTGGCTGAAATTCATAACGTTTAGTTTCAGCAGTCTCTTTGTCATTTCTACTTTAACATTTTCCTATAAGGAGTTTCACTAAAGGATTATTAATAATTCCCAAATGTAAAAATCTAATCAGGGTATCCAAGATTCATTTAGTTCTCTTCTTCCATATAGGGATAATTTTGCTTATCAAATTTCTTCTTTGAATGTGCAGGTTCCGTAAGGAGATGCAATCTTAGGTCTTAGAAGGTTTCTTTGTAGGTGATTCTTCTTCTTCTGAATTTTTTTTTT
>JAWZTD010000121.1:1007050-1022287 GCA_035221335.1 Echites panduratus | reverse complement strand
TTTTATTTATTTTTTTATTTTATTTTATGAGAGTGAATATTTCATTTCAAAAATCTTAAAATAGAAATAGGATTTTTCAATAAGATAAATTCACAATTAGGTCGAGTTTTCACCAAAAATAAAATAAAATAAAAATTTCAATATCAACCGACTTGAAACATGGGGTTTTTGAAATATTTTTCAAACTTATACAATACATCCATCATCCGTTTGTGATAGTTTCCTTCCTAAATGGATTTTGTCTTTTAGAAGTAACTTTATTAATAATTATTAGTATAAAATGTTCCTTTTATTTTTTTTTCAGATTTAAAGTCAATAAAAATATAAATATTTTATAGAATTTTTTTTTTTCATTATAAGTCATTATTAGTATTTCATTTGATATTATTCTACTCAGTTTTTTCTAATATAACTAATTCTCTCTCTTCATAAAATATTTTTTTCTTTTATTTTTAATGTTTTTTTATAGGAGTATTTTGAGAAAGAAAATTACTTTAATATTAAATATATGAGTCCAAATAACTTATAATTAGAGATGAAAATAATATTTATCCTTTCCTTATATAAAATCTTTTAAATTGAATTTTTTTTAACAAAATTAATAAACTCCTTGTTTTGTCTTTTCTTTCTCAATTTAAATGTATATTATGCTTACTTAATTCAAGTTTATAATAATTCGAACAAAAATATTTTCTTTAAAAAAATAATTTGATTAAATGATCTTTATATTTATATATTACAATGGTGTTAAAATTAAGGTGATTTTTAAAAGGAAATTTTCTTGTTGCTAGCGGCGTGGAGAGGGTCCCTACGATTGAGGATATATAAATCCAATTTCATCCTATCCATTTGAATTGATTCAAATTAATCCAATGTAAATCAATTAAAATCCAATTATCTGACTGGATTGATTGAATGGATTTTTCTAGAAAACGGATTAAATTGAATCTGTTGATTTAGAAAAAAAATTTTATTGAATAACCTACTGAATTTAAAATATATATAATATAATTAATATATAGTAGTACAATATACTTAATATACATAAATATAATCAATAATTTTATTTTTGAAAGATGGGGAAAAAAACCATCACAATCCAATATGTGTTTTTAATTATTTTTAAAGATACAAGATAACATGTGACGTGATTTATTTTAACTTTTAATCAGTATAAGTAATTTTTTTTAAAAGTGAAATTACTTCATATTTGAATAAGTTATGAATTATTTATGAGTATTGGTTGATAAATATCATCTAGTTTTTAAATTTGTAAGATATTTATAATAAAAAAAATTAAATTTTTTTAGATCTAATCAAATTGATTCAATAAGGATCGAATTGATTCACTTATTATCCAAATAATTAAATTGATCAAAATCGAAAAATGGTACACCCTATCTAAAATATTTGAATAAGTGACAGACAGTGACCTCCATACAACCTTGATTTCTACCTCTTGGGTAATAGTAGTTTTTAATTATTTTTTCACATTCAATTATTACTATTATAAAAATATATAAAATAAAACTTTTCGCAATACTAATTAGCTTATTTCAAATATCTATAATTATATAATCAAACATTATAATTAGAATATTTAGAAAATTTTTATAAAATATTAATATATTTTATCTAACAAATTAAGTAAAATTTTTATTTAGATTAAATATTAATTTATTTTAGTTTATTTTTTTTAAAAATATATTTAAAAAATGAGTATTTTTCATACAAGTTTAAAATTTATTTTCTATTTTTATAAAAAAAATTATACTATAATTTCAAAAAATTCAAAATAAATAAAAAAATTTGAAAATTCGATTAGATCCAATCGATCTGATTTTAATCCATCGATCACACTAACTTAAGTACCGATCCTATTTTAAAAACCAGCTAAGGGTAAGGCATTTCTGTCGCCTACCGGTGCCTATGAACGCCGCTATGTAACGGCAGGAAACATCTCCGTCAAAGTCGTTATTCAACGGATATAAAAGTCATCGGTGCAGGAGACGCGTATTTCCAAACTTTCTCTGTCCAAAGCAAACCTCAACAACTATTCTTCAACTTCTCATCCGTGAAACCTGCTGTTCATTTGCAAGTTTCTCGTCGATTTTATCCACAAGAACCTATATCACTTCTGCCATCGCTACCCATTCTCTTTGGTTCTTGCTCTCTTAGGTAAGAATCCGATTTCCTGAATTCCTCTCAGCAATTTCTGTTTAATTTTTTCAATCCGTGTGTGTAAAGCTATGACTTTTGGGGTGTTCTTGACTACTTTTTTCAATAGATGATAAATTAAGAAAGGGCCCATAATGATTCTCTAACACTTGAGAGGGCTTCTTCCTTTTCATTTTTGTACCGTTTGATCTTTGATTGTTCAGATGCGTCTGTAAATACAAAGATCATGTGTACAAAGATGTGGAATAATTATTTACTGTAACAGTTTTTTAGGTTTCCTCTAGGTTCCTTTTATTCCTTCATTTCTGGAAGTATCGGGGTTTGAAATATTTCTTTAGAGAAGAATGTCGTCCGCCGGTGTAGTTGCGATTAGTCCGATTCTCGAAGAATCTCTGGTGGTATCATCAACACCAGTACATCTGGGGGATAGTCAGGAGTCAATTTTGATATACTTGGCTGTGTCTGGATCCATGGTCCCAATGAGAGTATTGGGCTATGATTCAATTGAATCTGTGAAGCTCCGGATACAGACATGTCAAGGGTTTGTGGTAAAAAAACAGAAATTGGTTTGTGGGGGCCGAGAATTAGCGCGGAGTAATTCCCTTGTACGGGACTATGGAGTCACCGACGGTAATGTTCTGCATTTGGTCCTCCGCCTCTCAGACCTCCAGGTTATTAACGTGACAACTTCTTGTGGGAAAGAGTTCACTTTTCATGTTGATAGGAACCGCGATGTTGGATATGTCAAGCGTCAGATAGCAGAAACTGAGGATGGCTTAGGTGATATCAATGATCAAGAGGTTTTATGTAATGGCAAGAGGCTTGAGGATCAGAGGCTTATTAATGATATTTGTAAGCATAATGACTCTGTCATACACTTGTTTGTGCGGAAATCTGCAAAAATTAGAGCTAGGCCTGTTGAGAAAAATTTTGAGTTATCTATTGTGGCCCCTCAACCCGATGATGTGAGAGAATCCCATGTGGACAGAGAAGCCAAGCTTGGGGAGAAAATATCAGAGAATAGTGTTTTTGTTCCTAGAAAGCCTCCAGATAGAGAGGTAACATTGGAACCTGTGATCGTTAACCCAAAGATTGAATCACCTTTGGTGATTAGGAATTTGGTAAATTCTGTGCTCAAGGGTTTGGAGAGAGGGAATGATCCAATTCGATCTTCCGAGGGAACCGGGGGAGCATATTTTATGCTGGATTCATCAGGAAGCAAGTATTTGGCAGTGTTTAAACCCATTGATGAGGAGCCCATGGCGGTGAATAATCCCCGAGGGCTTCCTTTATCAGTTGATGGTGTAGGATTGAAAAAAGGAACAAGGGTAGGAGAAGGTGCATTAAGGGAATGTGCAGCATACATTCTGGATCATCCAAAGAATGGTCGGCGGTCATTTGTTGGGGAGCTGACGGGTTTTGCTGGTGTCCCTCCTACATATATGGTCAGGTGTCTGCACAAGGGTTTCAATCATCCAGAAGGTGTAAAAACTAAGATTGGTTCCTTACAAATGTTCATGGACAATGAGGGAAGTTGTGAGGATATGGGTCCCAGTGCTTTTCCCATGGAGGAGGTCCATAAAATTGCACTGTTGGATATGAGAATGGCAAATGCAGACAGGCATGCTGGAAACATATTGGTGAGCAGAGGTGATGATGGCCAAACTTCGCTGATTCCAATTGATCATGGTTACTGCTTGCCTGAGAGTGTAAGTTCCCCTTGTGAGTTAACTGACCTGGTTTTTGGTATATAATGTTTTCTACCTGGTTTTTGGATTAATTATTTCTCCATCAGTCCAGAATTTAATGGCTCATCTCGACCTATATCGAAATTAATTATTGCCTCTAACTTTAATATAAATTAATATGGCTAATGTTGGGATATAAGTCAGTGGGATTAAATCATTAGATCAAGGAGGTTATTAGTATAACTTTAAATTAAAATGTATTTTTTTATTTATTTTAAAAAAAAAACATTCGATTCTTGTTAAGGTGGAAATGGGTACTTTTAGTTCCTGTCATAATGAGTACATTTTTATCTCATTTCTTTTTCCTTCCAGATTTTTTGTCTGAGGATTTTGTTTTTGAACAGATAAAAGTATATGGATCTATGTTGTCAGATTAGAGAAGGTACTGGAGAAGTGATTAGTTTGAAATTACTGCTATCACTTTACGCATATGAACATCGGAAGATTTCTATGATCACACCTGCATATAGCCTTCTGGATTCTTTCCAGGCATGCTGGTGGCTTGGAGGTCTTTAGGAATAATCTTTCTGTCTCCATCTTTCTTTATGAAAAATCTGTGATTGTGAAGGTGGGCTGGAACTAAGAATGATGATCCGGGTGGTAGAATTTGAAATTACTAGCTAAAAACCTGCTACGCTACTACTAAAATGTTGATTTTAAAATAGGCAGTTTAGCAAATTTAGTTGGCCATACATACAATTCAAGCTACACATCAGATTGGTTGTTTAGTGATCTGCGCCTCTATAACTTTCATCTTTGGGTACCCTGCACTTGTTGCTAATATACCATAAATGGTTTAATCTTTTCTTTGAAGTTTGCCTTTGACTGATTTTTCATTTCTGTGAATTTTTGTTCAGCCCATTTGTTGCTTTTCCTATAAAACAATAGGCGGTCAAAATGTTGGTGGAAGTATGATGAACTTTTTTACTTCTGATCTTGTCGCAGTTTGAAGATTGCACATTTGACTGGCTCTACTGGCCACAAGCTCGTAAACCTTTCAGTCCACATACCATTGAGTACATTAAATCACTGGATGCTGAGGAAGATATTGCATTGTTGAAGTTCTATGGGTGGGAACTACCTCTTGAATGTGCACGTGTGCTCCGTATATCGACCATGCTTCTGAAGAAAGGAGCTCTTAGGGGCCTTACCCCCTTTGCCATCGGGAACATCATGTGCAGAGAAACTTTGAATAAGGAATCTGTAATTGAGGAAATTGTTCAAGAAGCTCTGGATTCTGTTCTCCCGTGTTCCAGTGAAGGGGCATTCCTGGAAACGGTCTCCATTATTATGGATCGCCGCCTTGAGGAAATTGCCTGAAGTGTAGAAAGAAAGTGGGTACATATATGTAAGTAGTATGTATGTGACCATACATATCAGATCTGAACATGGGGGGTACTGCACTTATGCTTCAGATCCTTAGTTTAAATCTCTCGACTTGAAAAAAAAAAATTTTATATCCTTCCATTCTTTGTGTTCCATCTACTCTTTAGCATTTAATTGGATCCAATCTTCTCCTGGTTGTGAACAGATTAAGTGTCTACTCTCAGTTGCAGTCCTTTTTATGTAGTTTCTCCCTTACATGAAAGGCCTGAATGACTTCATATTTAGTACTATTTCTCTGTTGTAATGATTGGGCGTTTTTTCATGTCTAGTGATTTTTTTTTTTTTAATGCGATTTGGACAGACCAAATGGGGCTAGAAAAAACAATCAGTTTGTATGCTAAAAATCAAAATTAGAACTAACATTTGGGGTGGTTTGTGTGGTGTTACTAAATTAAATTATCTTTTCGTTTCATTATGGAAGTAGTTGAAATCTTTGCTCAAAACAAAAGCATTCCTAATGAGTATGAGTTAGAAAAAAGAAAGCGGTGAGGTATTTAAGGGCTTTAACCACTATGATTGGACACCTAAAATGCAGTTATACTTTGCTTATTATGCCAACCTTACCTTCTCCCTTCATCATCTGGCCATATCCCACAAAAAAAAAAAAAGATTACATTTCTTTCAAGCCAAATTATTCTTCCTTTGCCCGACAAGTTACAAGAAAACACAAACCCCAAGAACTTAAAAGCTTTTTGACTATAACTAGAAAGAAACTACTCCTACAGTCCCGTTATGCTTTCCGATATCAATATTCCTTTAGGTAAAACTAAATTGCCCATACCAAAAATAGAGAAACGAGAGTGCAGTAGATCCCCGTACCCACCGTAGAGAGTGTAGATATGCAGTCGCAAGACATTCACTGAAATTCTTTTCCCTTTATTCACCATTTACTCACTTTTTTTTTTTTTCTGTCTCTCTCTCGCTTTCGGCTTCTCTGAATAATTGCTTTTTCTTGCAACTACTGAGAGAGAGAGAGAGAAGGTTGTGGTGGTGCTACAGACAGTTGCTGTCCGTTGGTTATCAATCATGTATGAACCTTATGCTCACAGATCTAAGTCTAGCCGGGGCCGTACGAACTTGGCCTCCTGTGTTGTTGCCACCTTTTTCTTGCTCTTCCTCGTTGCTGGAGCTGTGGTTGTTTACTTCCTTGTTTTTAAACCCAAAGCTCCCAAAATCGCTGTCGATGCCGTCCAGTTCCCCACCTTTTCCGTCACCAATGGCACCGTCAACTTTATGTTTTTCCAATATGTCACCGTCACCAATCCAAACCGCGACGAGTTCGCCCACTACGATAGTTCTCTTCAGCTCGTTTATTTTGGGCAACCGGTTGGCCTTGTTTTCATCCCGGCCGGGAAGATCGACGGAGGCGGGACCCAGCACATGTCGGCTAAGTTCAATGTCCACTCATACCCTTTACCCGCAGCAGTGGCGGCAAGGGTGAGCGAGCTCAGCAGCAGCAGTGAAAGTGGTGGTGGAGTGGGTGTGGGGCCCATGACCGCTGGACCTACCATGGAAATAGAGACAAGAATGAAGCTGGTGGGGAGAGTGAGAGTGTTGAAAGTGTTCACCCATAGAGTGGAGAGTGGGGTACGGTGCGGGGTGGTGATTGAGGCCAGCCGTGGCTCCGTCTTGGGCTTGCACTGCTGATTTTTCCTTATCCATCCAGGTTCATTATGCATGTGATCTGTAGTGAGTGAGTATAACTATTGTAGGTAAAAAAATTCTCTAGTGTTTGTGATAGATATTATAGTGTGATTGAATTGGTTGCAGAGAAGTGCACAGAAAGTTGTGCTCTTTCTCACCTCCGAGGTTTAATGTGAAGAAAGAACTGTCACCATTTGAAGTTGCAGCAAGACCACCAATGAATGAGCATTCTTGATTCTGATTACTCTCAAAAAAATTTTTCTCCTCTGATTCTTTTGCCATTGCAGCAAATCTTGGGAGTATGGGAATTAGGGAACTATATTAGTAACGGGCAACATTGCCAGCCCATTAAACGGACGAAAAGGTTAATAACTGGAGTGCCAACGTTACTCCAACCTGTATTGTAAAGAGCATTTGGTAGCAAAAAATTTTTCTTACAACCAAAAATAACCACAAATTTATCTGAAATGATCATGCGTATAGGTTTTGTACCGTGTAATTAATTACATATTGGATCACGAGTAGCAGAATGAAGTTTCTCGTCAAGGTCAGCCATTTCCAGCAGCATCCATCTAGCAGAGGATTGGACACGGGCAGAAGTGCGAAAGAATAATATTCTTAATCTGCAAAATTGATGGTTAGGTTTTACAATCTACAAACCCTGAAATTTCTTTGATATCAGCGAAAGATGAAGAACCTTCAATCGCCCTAGCAGTTGACCTGAGATAATAAGATAAAAGCATAGGAAAAAGCTTCTGTGCTAGTTCCCTTAAAGGGAGAGGTGTCCATCGGAGTCCCCTGCTTGTCAATTGGAATTTAGGCATATCATAAGACTATGGACCGTGGATTACAATTTCACCGTGTTGCTCTCCCGCTTCAAGTGTCACAAACATCTAATACCAGAAAGTTTCTGAAACTAAGCTCTCATCAGAGTAAATAACAGTGACACATGTTTGAAGCTCAACTGGAACTGGTAATACCCAAAATCTAGAGTTTAGTGCAGGTGGATATCAGGGCACAAGACATCCCTGTACACAACCTGAAAAAGGCAAAGGCATACAACAGATGATGAGAATGCAGAAAGTCCAGCTGAGATCATTTCCCTCAGCTTTTTAAAGGATTTTGAACTTCAGAGATGGCTCTTTCACATATAGCCAGTTTATAGCATATAGAAGTGATAATTATGGTTGTGTTTTCAGAATTTCACCTTGAATTTAGTATTTATCAGGACTTGGTAGGTTTCTCAAGCTTCCGCTTAGATCTTCTCCTGATATGATGACAATGCTAAAGTTAAACCACATAAAATTTGTCTACTGGACAATATTAGGAGATACAAGAAAAGTAACTTAGCACACGATCAATATGTAAAAGATTTATGCTCTCTGCGCATAATATAACAAATTTTCAATGGAATTGAAGGATTAAACTCTACCTTCTCATAGGCTTCTTCAGACCAAACACACCCTTCATCACTGCACTTATGTCCAAAGAACGTTCCCTCATGATTTTATCATGGTATATCTTGCTTCCAGCTTCTGTAATTAATTCTTCCACCTCTTCCAGCTTTTGGTCCACATTGAGCTGCAGTTCCCCTTTCCTGATGACAGACACACCAAATCCATTTGCTTTGGCATCCCGAAATGCATCCTGCAAAACTCAGCAGAAACTAAAAAATAAGAAAACATGTAGATTCCCAATAAGACGACAAAAGGCCTCACCCTAAAAAAGTAAAAGGTGAAGTCCAAGGAAGGAACCCTGGTTTCAGCCTACAAAACAGACTTAAAAACTGTGTAAATATCCATGTTACTCTCCTTTTCTGGTAAGTTTAAGTTTAATCACATGGTATATAACCCAACAAAATCACGTAGTCATTTGAGCTAGTATTGAAATAGATGCATCCTGTCAATCAGTGGCGAATTTAGGAGATGAAGAAAGGGGGTTACAATTATAATTAAAAAATTCATAAATGAATATGATAGAAAATTATAATGCATATACAATAAATATACGATGTCATATTTAAATTATTTCTAATACTTACCGATTACAATATCATTCTTCTATTCTTCATGGCTTGAAACTTTTTCATAATTGCTTCATTATCAATAGTTTAAAAAACATCCCTTTCAATGTATGCCACTAGACAATCATTCAACCAAACATCTCCCATTCGATTACGGTGTACACTTTTAATGCGATTTATACTCAAAAATGCCTTTTCAACTATCGCTGATGCAACAGGTAAAATTAATGCCAACTTCACCAACATATAAACGAAAGAGGATATATCTAATACAAATTCAAATTCACCCATTTCAGGGGGAAATGCTTGAACTTGAAACAATTTGAAATTAATCTAAAATTATGATATGACCGAATGGCAACCAAGGAAACCGTAGGATTTTACAGAGAGAAAGTATGATATGACCGAAATGGCAACCAAAATTATGATATGACCGCCCCTGCTGTCAATCACTACCCTATTGGACCTAAGATAGACAGCCTCCTTGTGCTTTCACAGCTATAGCCTACAGTCAAATATCTACAAGCTAGATGCAAACAGCTCAGTATAAAGTCCTAAAAAGAAGGTATAAGTGTAAGAGAAACCTTCAGATAGCCTTGATAGAACATCCCTTGCTGCAAATATCTACTCGTGAATTTACCTTGGGTGGTCTTGCAACAATAAAGGCATTCCCTTTTCCAAGCATTTCCAAATGAGCCTGGATAATATAACAGAGATTTTTGCAATCACCAGCATCCTCAAAAGCAACCACATGATACTGCTTAGGGTCCAATTCCAGATCAGCAGCCATCTCTAATGAATAAAAACCGACTTCCTGCTTCCCATCTTCTTCCGTATACAATTCAATGCACTGGACAAAGAAAAGAAATGAAAATCACATCATTCAGCACATGGTACATACGCACAGTGAGAAACACCTTAGAAAAACAACGAACTACAAAGGTGAGTCAGACATTTAGGCAGGAAAGAATTATCTGATGTTATTCCTTGAACACAATCATCACTTAGAAGTGGCGAAAAAAGGTTGAAAAATGTTAATGCAATGGTGCAATATTACATAGTGATTATTCTGATCAAATGCTCAGTATAGACAAACAAAACAAAAATCTCTAGGAATGTGAAATAAACAAATAAAGAAAAACGGACACACACACGCTTTTTTGGTAACAAGAGTAGTAACTTTTTACCACCAAACTGCAAGAATTAGGATGACAAGACAATATCAACAAGAAAAATTACCAGTACATAGGGAAGATCCAACCACCACAAATAATCTTGTTCCTTATCATCTGAATATTCACGATATTTACTAACAACAGCATGGGGACCAAACATTTCCATCTCTCTTTTGACTCTGTCCAGTTTTTCTCTGATAATCTTCTGTCCTCTCTCGGGTAATTTATCCATTAAATCAGCTGCTTCCTTGATTTCTTTCTCAGTAATCCATCTGTCCAAGTCCTTCCCAATATCCTTCATAACCGCTTTGATTTCTGGATCTGTTTCTGCATTGTAAGACTCAAGAAACCCTTGGGACCATTTCTTTGTGTGCTGCCAAAACTCTTTTCCTGACTTTTTACCAGCTCTGGCTGAGCCATCACTCCCTTCTATGAGGGTCCTTGAAGTCTCGGAGGATTTGTTTTGGTATCCAGTATTCTGATTATGATGCACTGAAGCTGCAGGAAAGCCATCACCAGATACAGACTCTTTTGACTGTTCCATGGATTCCCTATCCGTATGTTTCATGAGGTCTGATGTATGAGTGTTTTCTGCAAAAGGTTGTGTCATGCTGCTTCTTAGGATCTCACGGATTTTCTCCACAGGAGGGCCTTTCCAGCGGGGTATAATTTTCTCCGGTGGGTCATAGATGCTAATTCCATCTGCACATAAATAACAGAGATCTGCTTACTACAGTTAGCTCAAAGAAAAAAAAAAGGCCAATTCATCTAAATCTGACTTCATGTCCACACTCTTAATCCTCACCGGAAAGAAGGAAATGAACACAAGAAAGCAATATGCACCAAACAGACAAAAGAGCAATAAATATTTCCCCTTGAGAATGTCATCTAAAACAATACATATTACTGAATTCATTAGATCCAATTCCAATCAATAAAAATGAAAATAGAATATTTAGAACGAGTACACTACCTGCACCATAGTCAAGATTCTCAATGTTTGAATGAACCCACTCATGCAGGTTTAATAACTTTGCATTCTCTTGTTCTACTTTCTTCCCAAGACCAGTGAAGAATGCAAATTTTTCTTCATCATCCATCAAATGAAATGGATCCCTTCCAGCCATCTCATTATCACGAACTTTGAACACAATTTCTCTAAGCCTTTCATCTTTCATCCAGTCAAGTTCATTGCTATCTTTGTCAGCTATGAGATGCTTCATCTCAATCTTTAAACTCATAACTTCATTTGTTTTCTCCTTTGCCACCATATAATTATCCCTGAAACCAACTCCAATCTTTTTAACAATGGGTTCCAATTCATGGAAATTCTTCTCCATCCAGTTCTCTTGATTCCCAGATGAAGCCAGCTCCTTGACATTGCTTGGAACTTCAAGACCAACCCCTCCTGCTTTATTGATGTCCTCAGCAACCTCCTTGGATTTAATGCTCTCACAAGATATTAAAGATGACGATGAAAGATTTGCAGCTTCAAAAGGAATAAAGAGTCGAGAAGTTTTGCAGTTGTCACTCTGTTTCTGGGTCAATTCAATATCAGTTTCTATCTTTTTAGGTAATTGTGAAAGAGATGACTCAGCCTCTGAGGGAGTTGAGAACCCAGGATCAACCTTTTGTACTTCTCCTTGGCTCCTGGATTTAAGATTCCTATTTCTGGATTGATAATTTTCAGCTTTTCTAGCAGAAATTTTTTGAGAAGCATGTATAAAATTTTCCATATCAGTTAAAGTGATCGGGTCAAACTTTTTTTCAGTTGAATCCAATCTCAGGTTTGTTCCTACTACTGATTCATCATTACTTGGCTTAATCAAGACTGCATCAACTTGTTCCATGGTTCTTACGTCATGTTCAATAGTTGCCTCTCCTTTATCGTGCTTTTTTGAAAGATATTCTCTAGCTTCCTCAACAGATTGTATAATCCTAAACCTTTTGGTACCAGAACTTTTACTAGTTTTGCACAAATTGTTGTTAGTTGTGCTGGATTGTTTAGTCCCTTCAACTGCATCATCAGAGCGTAAAGCTGTGCTTTTGTTAAATATATCTCCTGTAGGGTAATCAGCATCACTTGCGATTTTCACACCTACTACACTTTTTCTAGCTCCAGTCCAACTATTTTGTTTTGAGGCCCCATCAACATCTAATCCAACTTCATTCTTTGAATCCAAAGCTAATGAAGTGAACAGTTTAGTTCCACTTGGATCTTCTGTTTGTTCTCCTGATACACTGGGTACTTCATTCTTAGAATTCTCACCCACATAACTAAGCTTCTCTGCAATTTCATTTTCTTTCGACAAGTGGTTCAAAATATGGTCACCTTTACTACCACCACTATTTTCTGTTACAGTATCTCCGTTTTCAAGTTCTCTTGCGTGCTTTGCCATTGCTCTTATTTCCTGAATTTTGCATTCAAAATCCACACAAAAACCATCTTGAGTTCCTGAGAATTCTTGTAATGCCAGTGTATCACTTGATTTCCTTGATTTTGTAATGTCATTCATCAGTTCGTGCTTATCAAGATGAGGTCTCTTGATAGGTACAGTTACTGGTTCTGTAGAATCAATGACTTCAATGCTGTTCTTCATATTCCTCTCTTTATTTATTCTAGCTTTCATCTTCCTCCTTAGCATTTCCTTCTCCAAGATTGTATGCTCCTGCTGATGTTCCCTAACTGCAAACATACGCTTGCCAACTGAGAACACAAAGATGGTACATGCCACGATGATCCCAGCCCTTGACAATTTGGAAACAGCAGCAGGTCTCAAAGTAACTTCCTGAATAAAGTTTCTAATGCCAGATGACAGACAATGTCCAGGAATATCTCCCGGGAGTAAGCTTGTGGTACTAGATTTCCCATTCGAAAAAACAAACTTCACAACCGAACTATTCCCAGGCAGCTTATAATTCCCATTCTCTATTTGTCTTGCTACGGTTTTTGCGTTAGAAATTCTGGAATTTATTTCAGTTAAGACTACAATATCACCCTCCCCTTCCTTATGCGTCAAAGGGTCCAGCCCGCTTCTACGCAAAATCTCATCCTCGTTTACTACCACCTCCTCAACCTTACCCTCAGAATCTTTAAAAACAGTAAATATAGGACCTGCCCCTATGCCCCAAAACTCTATATCCTTCTTATACTGCTCTACCCAGCCCTCTAACTTATTCCACAACACGGACTCGCCCAAAAGTTTTGATTTTGAATTTGTCTCCAATTCGGTTTCTTTAGCACCAGGGGACGCACCGACAGCTTTACTAGCAGCGGAATTACTATCAATACTACTACCTTTTTGGCTATAATTGTAAGAGTTTGATTCAAGAACTCTGCGACTCACCTGCTGCTGTTCCGTTAGTTTCTTCCTCAGATGGTTTTGGCGATTGGTGGGTCGATGAAAGCGAGCGGAAATCCTGAATCTGCCGGGAGAAGTGAGAGGCGAATTGGGCAAAAATGGAGGACATGGAGGAAATCTCTTGGGTTTTGGTATGAAGAATTTTGATGGGGAATTCTTTCTCAATGTTGTTTTGAAGGAGAATTTAGGAAATGTGGGGGAAATTAGAGGGCTGCTTGAGATTGTAGAATTCAAAAACTCCATGAATGATGCTTCACATAGTGTGCCTGGTGAAGACGGAGGAGCTGAGGTGACAGGAAGGACGCGACGGTTACCTAGTTTGGAAGTGTTGTTACTGGGCTAAATCGATATTTTTTAGGCAAACATGTATTATTTTTATTGGAAGTGTTCTTATCAAATGAGAAATAATTTTTGGAAGTGTTCCTGAAGGTGCTTCACTGCTTCCCTCCCATAAACGAAATGCATTTTACTTTTTTAATGTTTTTTTTTTTAAAAAAAAAGTTAATTAGTGTAATTAATATAATTAATTTTAAAGATAATTTTACTTTTATATCTTATATTTAATTTATTGAAATTGAAAGTAATAAATATGAAGAGATAATTAATGATGATAATTTAATCTTTCAGACTATAACCATTCCTCCTAAAAAAAATGGGACTATAATTTGGGATTAAAAAAAAATAAAATGTGAAGTATCTTTATGGGATAGATAGGGGTGATAAGGGGTCGGGTCGGGTCGGTTTTGGACTGGGCTAGACGTGTTAGGGGGAGGATGCGGGCCGAGCGGGCCGGGGTGGAGGCTGGGCCGGGCCGATGTGGGAGGGGTGGGGCCTAGCAGGCCTAGTGCGTCTAGGCCTTGGCTGGGGCGGGTCAGACTGGGGCAAGCCTGTGTGTAATATTATAACCAATAATAAAAGTTAGGTAAAAAATATTCTAGAAAACTCACAATCCATGTTTAAACGGTACAAAAGTTACATTTATAACTATTAGCCATCGTCTATTATTGGCTAACTTTGTTCTTCATTGCTTTCCCAATCCTCAATATTTAATGAAGAAGATTGATATTGAGTTCTTTTTTCTGCCTTGATCCATTTGGAAGTACACATCAACTCTTCTAAAGTGTTTGGTGCTAGAACACTCCTAGATTCATCTAATATCCTCCCGCTTTCACTAAAAAGCACTTTTGGAAGGCACAGTGGAGATCGGAGGTGTCAAAACATCTCAAGCCAATGGAGACAAAATTGGATAAGTTGATTGATTTTGTTTCCACCATCTCAATATGTCAAAACTTGAATCTTCATTAGCTACTTGTACTTGAGCGGATATATTATAAATTGCCAACTCACTTAAGCCATTGGAAGACTTCGACGAGATTGATGGAGGTCCAGTCCTTGTTCTTTTAGTATCGTCGTGATTCTTGATAAGGGAATAGACATTGAGTTTTCCCTTCCCTGACAAACTTTCTCTTGCCGGGGATATGTTAGATGTCGGTGTGGAAAACTTCTCTTCGTATGTTGCAAAAAATTGGTCCAAGCTAGACCTCACATATGACTTCAATTGCTCTGCCTTCAACGTCCAAGATATCCATTCCGGTTTGGTGGAGTACAATTCGTACAAATAGTCGATAGCCGTTTCAAATCGTGAAACCTTACAACGGGGATCCATACAAAAAGCAATGCAATACAATAAAGGAATTTCTGAATAATATTTTAAATATTTT
>JAWZTD010000121.1:993625-1006175 GCA_035221335.1 Echites panduratus | reverse complement strand
GATCAACGATAATGCTTATAAAGTCGACTTGCAAGGTAAGTACAATGTTAGTTCAACCTTCAATGTAAGTGACCTATTTTGATGTAGATGACCAAGATTAGAGGACGAATCCTTCCAATGAGAGGGGGAATGATGGAGACCTAACACCATCAATACCTCATAAACCGATCACAAGGGCACGAGCAAAAAAGATGACTAAAGCTTTGGTTACATATCTCCAAGAGAAGGAAGAACAACTTGACTTTGAAGTCATTTTTGAACCAACCAAATTAGATGATAAATGTGTGAACAAGAACTTATGGAATGAATCAACAATTAAGGGGATTGTAAGCTACATTTCCAGCCAAGAAAGCATCCAAAATGACAATGGATCTATAGAGACCGAGCCAAATCGCTACAGTACTGTGTTGCTACAGTACTTTCCGTTTTGGTTCATTTGTTGTCATTTTATTTCTTGCATAGTTAAGGGTTCTTTTGTTCAATTAAATGACTGAACATTTGTATTAGGGTTTTGGCTACCCAAAACACTATATATAGTCTCTTTCTTGCAATAAAGAGGGAACCCTTTGATAATCGAAAACATTTCTCTACACATTTGTGTATTTGAACAAGACTTTAGCCTTTTATGTGGGATTCTTCCAAGACTCTTCTAGGGTTCTTAGAGAATTACACTAGGGCAATCAATTACTTAGGGATTAGGGTGTTGATTAGTCTTCCAAATCAAGAGGGTGGTTGATGAGAATCCTTTTCATAGGTCAATCTAACTAATCCTAAAACAAACCATAGATGAAATCTTTTCTTCCTGGTGTGGTTTGTGTGTTTGTTTGATTTCTTCACAAAAGCAAGAATCACATAATCATAGAGATTTGTTAAGAGAAGGTAACAAACTCCAACTAGGAAACTCCCCAAGGGAGAACATGATAAAAGACTGACTAGATATACTTTCTTTCAATCACATCGAATCATACTAGATCACACGAGATACAATTGATTTCCATCAAGTCACTCTTTTTGGTGACTGGCTTGATCGTCGGAGTGTACCACAGGACAACAACCCACTCTAGTGATCCATTTCTCAGCTCAGGTTGTTTTTACAAGAGCCAAAGCACTCCCGGAGTGAGGACTGGGACTCCGAGCTAACCCGGTGGACCAATTTATCCCCATATCATTTCTGGAGCCGTCTATAGGAATGACATTCAAGAAATCTGTTCTCACAAAAGAAAAATAAAAAACTACCATTTCAAGAGAATAATCAACTAGACTTAAATGCCCCCTAAGGACTGAACTACACATTGCAGAAGTATTCAGGAAGAACCTTCGCCGGATGTTCCGAACGAAGAGCCCCTACAAGCCTCAGAACAGGTGCCAAAGTTGAACATGGAACCAACTCGCTCTAGACCATCCAGAAGACCTAAAGATGTTCATCATTAAAGGAATAATACAGAAAGTCTTGTACCCAGAAGGTCGCACAAGCCACAGAGATCTTATGGAAGCAACAACACTTTTATCCGAAGGTTTACTAGAGAGAATTGTAAAAGTGTTAGAAGGATTAAGAGACAGAATGGACTGTGTCCATGGGGAGAACTCCATCCAAAACTGAAATGACCAAAAAATGGTCCCCTGGAGATCTTAAACAATGAAGGGTAGCAAGATCTACATAACAAAATTCCAAAGACCATCTCCATAACACTAGAGATTGAGAAAAAAACCTTCAACAAGACCTAAGTTAATGCCAAGTAACACAACCTAGGGTTCGAGAAAATAGAAACCAGGGAGATCAACCTCTTGTTGACCAAAGAGAAACTCTCCAGAATGGAAGGGAGTATAACTTAAGGGATAAGCTCAAGAGAGCAGCAATATCTCGAAATCAAGGTCAAAGAAGAGGAAGCCATGGAATCCCTCAGGGCAAAAGAATTCCAACTCAACATGATCAATTAGAACAAACAGCAAGCAAACATATGGAAGTCCTAAGAAGCAGAGGCAAGAAGGCACCCCAAGTTAATCCTGAACACGTAGAAAGTCCGAAATTGCATAATAGGATTGACCTCGCAGAATGATCACCCTTCGTAGATGTGATCAAGCTAAAGAAAATGTCTCCAAGATTCAAGCCACCTCAGATTGCTACAAAGTATGATGGCATAACGGAGCCACAACTCCACATAGACTAGTATGACTTTTAGATGGAAATGTTTGAATATCCAGATCATGTCAAATGTTGAGCCTTCGGTTCACCTTAACCAAGAAAGCTCAATCTTGGTTCAAGGGACTTCTAGTAACAAGCATCTCTAGCTGGAACCAACTCAAAGACCAATTTTTTAAGAATAATCAAAGTAGCAAGTGGTGCAAAAGGGACATCAACTATCTCTTTACTATCAAATAGAAAATTAAAGTTAGCACGAGAGGTTACTATAGCAAATTCAATTATGAAGCTATAAAAATCGAGCAGAAGAATGATGTTATATACATAGTAGCCTTCAAACAAGGATTTCAAGGTGGGTACGTAGCATTAAGGCTTTGCTGAAGAGGAGTTTATGACTGTAAAATAGTTACAAAAGCTCCTGGAAAGGCTGATAAAAACAGAGGAGACGGCAATCCAAAAGAAGATCCCTGGTTTTACACCTCCATCCGAAAAGCCAACTAAAACAAAGTCCCAACAGAAGAATACTTAGGGGAAAAAAGAAATGAGGGATCCCTCATCAAAGGGAAGGCCTTCTAAAAAGAAGAAGAAGACATTTCCAGACCTTGTAATCCAGCCACTAATGACCTTAAGTGTAGAAATTCTTGTGGCAATTGAAGGAAAGGTTTGATCAAATCTCCACAACCTCTCAAATTTCCCATGGCAAAAAGAGATATGAACAAGTTAGGACAATATCAGAGAGACTATGGTCACCTTACTGAGGATTACTTTGATCTCAAAAGGCAGATTGAGAGACTCATCAAAGGAGGTCAATTTAAAAGTTTCTAATATTTGCAAATCCTTTGACTATTTCCTTACAAATAGGATACTTCTTGGTCAGAAAAATATTGGACAACATAGGACACACAGTAAATTTTCTATGCAAAAAAGCATTTGGTCAAATGGAGATTGACAGTGGTCTATTAATCCAAACAGATGTAGCACTCACGAGCTCCAATGGATCCACAACTTATGCTGAAGGACTCTTGAGAATCTCAACAACAGTTACTGTGATAGAGACCAATGAGCTTTGATTGAAACAACTTGAAAATATGCTTACAAAGATAAGGTTTACATTTCAAGACTTGAAGATTTTGAGGACAAATCTTTGAGGAGAGGGTTAATGATGGTGATCCATGCATAAAAATACCAAGTGGACCTATTACAAGATCAAGAGCTTCAAACTTAAGACAAGCATTGATGATTTTTATTTAAGGAAGAGGGGAATTAATTGATTTTGATGCCATTTTTCAAAGAAGATCACTCAGGTTTCAATCAAGCCTTTCAATATCATTAGAGCTCAAGATTTTAATGAAGTTAAGAGAGACTAAGGAGCTTCAAAATACAATGAAAAAAAGCTTAAAAATCAGCTTGGATTACCAAATAATGGACCTTGACCAGCCATGTGTTATATGACAAAATTTCAGAAATTTTGGTCACTATGTCTTAGGTGTTTATTTGACAATTTAATTTTAAGGGTTTTTATGTATTTAGCTTCTTATTAGGTTTGAGTAGCTTATGGGTATAAATAGAACATTGTAATGTATCTTACCCTAATCATCTTTTTTATCAAAAACAAAAAATTTCCCCCCGATGGCAGAAATTAAGATCAAACATAATCTTTCTTGTGAGTTTTTACTAGAACTCTTCTCGGGTTCTTGTAGAACTTCTTAAGGGCTTTTCTACACTTTGGTTAGGGTGTGAATTGTCTACCAAACACAAGTCATTGGTTGATGTGGCATGACAACATAGGTCAATGAACTAACCATGATCTTTAATGAAGTCTTGCGTGAGTTTTTTCAATTGATGTATTTATGTTGATGAAGAAGGTTTCCTTGCATGAATCACATCACACTGTGGGTCAAAAAAGCATAATAGAGGTCATGGACTAGCTTGTAGTGGATGCTCCTAACCTATAATGTTATACTAGGCAGAAAGTGAGTCATAGACCTTCAAGCAGAAATCTTACTTATAAATACTGCATGAAAATCAAAGTAGGACCAGCCTAGGTCACTCTCAGCAGAGACAAACAATGGGCTTCAGAACGCTATTTCATTTAAGGAGATACTCATCCCAAGGAGCAGATTGACAAGCAATCACCAACGGACCTGCTGGATCTTTCAAAGGAGACTAAAAGATTGAGAGTAAAAGCTATACAAAAAGGTGAAAAGGTGTTCCTAAACACACAGTTCCCATTAAAATAAATTCAAATAGTAGATACACTCCCTCCTACAGTAAAAAAAAATGCTTATAAGAACGCTTCGGGAGAATTTGAAGGTCTTTGCTTGGAAACCAACTGACCTCGAGGTAATTGATAGGAGCATAGCTAAGCACAAAGTCAGGTTAAAACCCGAAATGAAGCCAATGAGGCAGTTAAAACAAACATCTGCTCCCGAGAGAAATGAAATAATAGCTCGAGAAGTCCAAGCCCTCCTCGAAGCTAGGATACTGAAAGAAGTTCTATACCAAGAGTGGCTGGCAAACCCGATGGTAGTCCCTAAGAAAGAAGGAACATAGAGAATGTGCATGGACTTTATGACCTTGAATAAGTATTGCCAGAAAGCCTCCTATTTGCTTCCCAGTAAAGACTAAATAATGGACTCAACTATAGGGTATCAATGGCTAAGTTTCCTAGAAGATGCAGAAGTGACCTCTTTCACAACAGAGGTCGGGACCAATTGCTACACCAAGATGCCCTGTGGATTGAAAAATGTTGGGGAAGAGTTCCTATGGCAATGCACAAAATATTCAAAGAACAACTAGGCAAGAACATTGAGGTGTACATAGATGAAATTGTGATCAAGTCCAAGACCTCAAGTGACATTATCGAAGACATCCAAGAGACCTTTCAAACTCTAAAAGAAGCACATATGAAGTTGAATCCAAAAAAATGCATTGTCGGAGTCTCAGGAATTAAGTCTCTATGTTTAATGATCTCGAAAAGAAGAATCGATGCAAATCCCGACAAAATCAAAGCTCTATTGGATATGAAGGCTATTCAAAATGTAAAAGAGGTACAAACTTTGGCTAGGAAAATGGCAGCACTCAGTCGACTCATCAATAAGATGGCTAACAATGGATCCAAATTCTAAGATGTGGTGAAAAAGCCTACCAGTTTTGAATCGACCAAGGAATGTCAGTCGACCTTTGTCAAACTGAAAGAATTTTTAGGGAAGCCACCACAACCAATATCTCCAAGAGTTGGAGAAGAGCTTCTCACAGCAACTGAAAAAACTGTAAGTTTTGTACTCTTAGTAGAAAGATAAGGACAAAAATTTAAAGTCTAGTATGTAAGCAGGCTATTGAGAGGTCTAGGATTTCGTTATCCAAACCTAGAAAATTTTATATATCTCATGGTGCTTACATTCAGAAAGTTCAAGCCTTATTTTGAAGCACACCGAATGAGGGTCCTGTCCTGACCAGTTTACCACTTAGACAAGCATTATCAAATCCAAAGCTCTTGGGAAGGACTATGAAATGGTCCTTAAAGCTCTCCTGATATCAAATCAACTTCAAGCCTCACAGATAAATTAAAGCACAAGCGTTATCAAACTTCATTGAGGAATGCACCAGAATTCCCATGGATTTCACTAGGATAAAGGAAGAAGGCATTTGGACTTTACACTAAGATGGTTCAACTGAAAAGGGTAATGCTGGGGCAGCCATTATTTTGGTCAGTCCAGACAGGATTTAAATCAGTTAACAGTGAAATATAATTTTGCAGCATCCAACAATGAGTCAGAATATGAAGTGATAGTATTATGTACTAGAACAATGACATAATTTGTATTTGTGCTTTGAAATGTATTTATGAGATTGATTTTATTATATCTATTATTTCTATGAATAATACGATCTGTCATTTGATCATTAAGTATGTGACTTAATAGTAAAACCCTTTTGGCAATAGATATATTATTCTAAATAGTCCCTATTCAATTATTATTGTTGGAACAATAATAAATTAAGAATATGATGTAATCTTATTGATGATCTCATTTTACTGATCATGAATATGGGATATTCAAGTTAGAACATAAATACATGTTAGAGAACAATGTATTGGACATGACCCATAATGATGAATTACAACATGGATTATGTCATAAGTAATTCCCATCTATATAGTCATATTTAAGTCCATCAACCTAATTTCATCATGGATTTCTATGTGCGGAATTCTATGTCTTGACCTAGTCTAATGTTATCTTTAACCGGATAGCAATATAGTCTTTAGTTGGACACAGTATAAATCATAGTGAGAAATGTGAATGAAAAAAGATGGGATTTGTCACACTCATTTTGAGTGAAATATCCTTTAGGCCCTCTTGATGATCTAAACTGACAAATGCATGGCCATACTCAAATGAACTAATAAAGAGTTATTAGTATCATTTGTTTAGACAGTTTTATCAGGGATCAAGAAAAGAATGATTAAGTTATATAAGGATGACTTAATCCATGCCTTATACTTAATCTGGATATTATGTGACAAAGGATCTAAATATTGGACTTTAAAATAGGTTAAAATCAAACTCTTAATTTTATTTAACTTGTGTAGTCATAATGTCTTGCTAGAGGCCGCTTATGACTTGTGGGTTTAGACCTACTGCCAATGTTAAATAAACCTATAGGGTCACACACTAAAGCAAGTAATCACGAGCTTCTAATTCATATTGACTTTATGAATTCAATTGAATTGGCGGATTTTTTTAAAATCATGTTTTGATGAGATCAATAATTTATGAATTATTTTCGGTTATGATTACATTTCCTAATTATTTATAATTCGTAATATAAATATAAAAAGGGAAGAAAATATAGGGTTAGGGTTGAAATTATATTTGATAGGTAAGAAGTAATCCTATCCGTCCATCTTTCTTCCTCTTAACTATATACAGAAAAGAAAGGTCTTGTTGGGGTTGTTCTTAACATACAACCTATCTTGATAGGAAAAAACCCTAGTCGCCTTCTCCTCTTCTTCTCTCTAGATTTCCACCACCAAGCATTCTAGCTTCTGAATATCAAGGTTCTAGCAGACCGAATAGCTCGTTAGATCTTGCTATGTGGATACTGGCAGAGGGGGCGTTTATGCAGCATCTTGATTTGAATAAATTGCGGTTTTCTGTTCTCCGAAAATAGAAAAGGTATGCTCTTCTTACAATTCGGTTTTACATAATGTACATGGACCCTGGATCAGGATTGTGAAAAAATTTTATTTTCCATTGTTCTTGTGTTCATAAATCCCAGCATGAAGCTCTAATAGCAATTCTAAGATTGGCACGAGCTCTAAAGATACAAAAGCTTCATTCAACGGTCAATTCACAAGTCTTAGCCAGTCAAATACCTGGAAAAACTAAAGCAGATGACCTCAAACTTGGAATACTTTCTTATATAACAAATTCCAAGAAGCCTAACTTTGTATGTTGACGGACTATCAAAAGTCTTCAAAGACCTAGAAGGGGCCAAAGGAAAACTGCTTGTTGAATGCCTGGAGCAACTATGCATAGCTGCAGAAGAAAACTTGGTGATCGAGGATCATATGGATTGGATTTACCCTATATACCGATATCTCAAACACAGAGAAGTCACAGGAGATGACAAAGAGACTCGGAAGGTCAGAAGATGAGCTATAAGGTAGCTACAAGTTAGAGGGGACGAGGTCTATCAAAGGTCTTTCACTTGGCCATTATTTAAGTGCCTCAACAAGCAGGAATTGCAGTATGCAATTGAAGAAGACAAGGGAATTCGCTGATCCCATGTTAGATCTAGAACAATGTCCTAGAAAATTCTCAAAATTTTAATATTACTGGAATTCTATGGTATCAGACATAGAACAGGTAGTAAAGAAATGTAAAAACTACCAACTATATGAAAACAAGTCCCATAGACCTCATGAAAAATATCATTCAATATGAGCCACTGTTCCGTTCAACATTTGGGGAATAGAAAGTTTAGGCTCATTTCCAAAAGGAATGGGAGGTCTACTATTTATAATCGTGGCAGTAGATTACTTCACCAGGTGGGTAGAACCAGAAACGACGGCCTCAACAACTTCACAGAAAGTATGGTCATTAGTATGGAGAAATATAGTTTGCAGTTTTGGAGTTCCACAACCTATAATTTCAGATAATGGGAGGCAATTCATTTTAGAAAATTTTAAGTAGTTTTGCTTAAGCCTGGGCATTGAGCAAAGATTAACATCCAAGGCTCACCCACAAGCAAACAAATTGGCAGAAGTCACAAACCGGACCATCCTAGAAAGTCTCAAGAAGAGAATAGCAAAATTGGAGAAATAAGGAAAAAAGACCTTATGGAAAAACAAAATTCCCAGTATCTTGCAGGCATATAGGACTACACCCAACAAAGCAATAAGAGAAACACCTTTCAGTCAATGTTTCTGTTTAGAAGCAATGCTCCCTGTAGAAAGGAACATGAAAACCCTAAGGCTTACTGAATATAATTCAGTTCTAAAAGAGGGGGAGAGACTGGCAGACCTAGTGATAAGGTCCAAGGAAGGAATGAAGTTTATGAAGATCAACAGTCCAATTTTAAGGCATAAAGATATTGAAGATCATCAAAGAAGAACAACTTGAACTTGATGCCAAGTTTGGATAAGCTAATATTCAAGAATCGAAGTTTATGTATAAGGATCTATATTTCAAATTCAAAGTTGAAAAGGAATTGATTAAATGGCTTGAAAAGAGTGGAGAAATGAAGTCAAACAAGCTCAAACAAAGTTGGAACACATGTGCAAAACAAGTTGGAATTTGGCTAGAAATCAAGGTGTTGCCAGGAAGAATTTTTGCTCAGGTTTTATTAGTTTTGGCTTGTAATTTTGTTTAGTTAAGGGGTATTATATGTCATAAATACTAAGAATGTCCACTAGATCAAATTAGGGTTGAAACACTGTGAATACATCCTTAACATGTAATAGATGATGATTCATCTTTTAATCAAAAGCAAACTTTCTCTTTGAGAGCAAAACGTGGAATATTAATTTGATCTTTTGGTTAGGGTTTCTTCATGAACATCTAAGGTTCTTGAGAAACTTCTTTTGAGCCTTTCTTCACTCTAGGGTGTTCTTTAAATTCATTAGATTGGTTTAGGTAATCCAATTCCTAGGTCAATCTAATACTAAACTTGAACTTTTTGATGAAAATCTTGGGAACTTGCTTTTGTGATAGAATCCTTAGAGTTGAGCCATTGATAAGAGAAACTTCAATTCAAAGGAATCACTACATTTTGGTATCAGAGCTTAGGCTTTTATCAAGAGGTTTGACTATCCTTTTATTTGCTTTCATGTGTTTGTGTGCTAAGATCATGTTTTCTTCTTTAAATTCTCATGATCTTGTGATTGTTTATGTTTTGTTCTTTTAAATCTATCCTACTCTATCTTTTGTGATTAATTGTTGTGTGGATCTAGATTAAGGCCAAAAAACAAGGGCTGATTCGATTGTGATCATGATTATGATTGCTTCTTCTACTTCTATACAAAAGAAAACTACAAGAAAAAAAGGAAAAAGAAAAGAAGATAGATCAAAGGAAAAAAAATCTTTAAAAAAAGGTGAAAAGAAATTTCGAAAATCATTGAGAAAATTGTTGAAAATTGTTGATATCTTGCTTGATTTGATCAATTAGATGTTGGAATGATTGTGGTTAAAAATGGAAGTTGATTTGACATTGTTTGAAGCAAAATTGAAGATAGATAATGGGGAAGTGTTGAATTGACATTGCAAAGAAATTTTGTTGATCACAATTATTTGACCTCGAGGTGTTCGATAATATGCCTTTCATCTATATCTTTTGAATTCTTGAAATATTTGCTCAAAACTTTGTTGATTGACCTTATTCTTGGCATTCTAAACTCTTTGATTCTATTGTTGGTTGCTTAAACTAATTGAATTGAGTTTGTAGACACTTCTTGCATTCTTAATTGAGTGGATCACAAAAATTCAATAGAGTTGATTAAGTACCATTAACAAGTCCAAAGAGAGGGAAAAGGCTGAGAGAAGTGAGATCATTTGAGTGACTTAAAGCTATTCAAGAGAGCTATACAAGAGTGAAAGGTAAGGATATACATATTTTTATGTTTTTCTTGTTTGTTTATTTTGTAGGGGAAACATGTATAGAACATCTACTCAAACATTTTATTATGGAAAAAGTTGGAGTTATGAACAAGAATATTATGATGAAGATGATTATTATGCCAATAAAGAGAGAGCAAGGAGATGTGGGAGTGATGGAAAAAATGGAAGATATATTGGGAACAAGAAAAGAACCATTAAACCTTTCCATGGTAATATTGATCCGGAAGCATACATTGCTTGGGAACAAAAGGTTGAGTTCTTGTTTAATTCTCACAGCTACCTTGAAGAAGACAA
Source organism: Echites panduratus (assembly GCA_035221335.1). Lineage (NCBI taxonomy): Eukaryota > Viridiplantae > Streptophyta > Magnoliopsida > Gentianales > Apocynaceae > Echites > Echites panduratus. The sequence continues at coordinate 995,615 of JAWZTD010000121.1, read as the reverse complement.
GACGAAGTTAGTTATTGAAATTTTTAAAGGCTATGCATCTTCTTGGTGGTTGAACTGAAGAGATATGAAAGAAGATGGGGTGGAAAATCTATTCCTAGATGGGAAGAACTGAAAAAGACCATGAGGGAGAGATATGTACCAAAGCTCTATTACAAAAAATGTTACTGAAGGTAACAGGAGTGTGATTGAGTACTATAAAGAGTTGAAGTTTGAATTGAAGAATAGATTTCTCAATGGCTTGAATGATGAGATGTGGGAAGAAATAAAACCATATGACTATGCTGACTAAGAAGATATGGTACAAATGGCCATTAAGGTTGAAAGGTACTTGGAAAGGAAAAAGTCAATATGTGGAAAGTCCTATGGAAGTTCAAGTCAAGGAAATTCTTCTTCAACTAAAATGCAAAGTGATTGGCCAATTAAGGTACAACACAAGTGTATTGTGTGCAATGAAATTGGACATGGTGTTAAACAATGCCCAACATGGCTGACGTGGGTTTCAAAGAAAGAAGATTCCACCACCACAAATGAAGAAAAAGCTGAAGAGGAACCACAAGAATTTGTTGAGAATGAACAAACTCATGAGATTCCAATTCAAGATGGTGCTGAGAGAAAAGAAAAGAAAGAAGAATCTCCAATTGAAGATGAAGAAGAGATGGCGAATGAGGGAATTGAAAAACAAATTGAGATGAAAGTTGAGAGAGAGAAAGATGTTGAGTTACAAAATGAGATGGAATACGAAAAAGAGCTTGAGAAGCAAGATAAATAAAAGAGTGAAATTGAAAATGAAGACATGAGTGAAGAAAAAGAGATTCCTCATGAGAAAGAAAGAGAAAATAAGAGTGTGAATGAAAAGATTTGAGTGGAGAAAATTGGAGCCTCTATGAAAAAGAAAGAGTGGATAAGAGTGATTTGGTTTACAAGATGAACTAAGAAACTTCTACACCCATTTCTGACATTGACCATTCATTTTCTAGTGTTCTTGCTCCTAGATTTCAGGAATTGGAAGGCCAAATCATGGAGAAGGAATGGACAACATGGTAATGAGTGAGATGTTAAAGTGGTGCACTCTTATATCTACTCTTGGGGATAAATTGCTGAATTTTGAACATGAAAGAATATTGTCTTTGGTTAAGTATGACTTTGGAAATGCTTTTGATATAAATGAACATGGTGTTCTTGTTAATTCATTTAAGCATGATGATTCCTTGTTTGGAAGAAACAAATTGTGTGTTTCCATGAATTTGATAAATGTTTTAAAAGATTTTATGATCGTAAAAGAATCATTCTTGGGTGAACATGCTTATGATTATGTGCTTAATATTTCTACACAAAAATAGCATGTGTTAATTTCTATGTTAATACAGTGATAATCTTTATCAAATTATTAATTTCTTTTATCTAATTTTTTTATTGATACATAATTTGAATAACACTATATTTATGATTGTTTATCATATCAAGCAATCATACTAGGGATAAAATGTCAAACGGAAAAGAAAGGGGAAAAAAAATTCGGTAACACATTCTTAGTTCGTTAGGCCGTTTGTCAGAGGAGAAAGTCATACCAATTCTCTATTATTCTGATTGTTGGAAGTTTTACGGTTTCAAAAGATTTTGGACAATGTGAAGCCTCTATGCGATGTCTCCTGTTTTAAGTTCCCTTGATTTTTTCTTGTTCTTTTTCTTATTTCAGTTTGTTTCTTGAGATCCTTGTGAACCATTCACAGCCCAAAGGTCATGGCTTCGATCAACGGCTTTCCTACAAGAATGCGGGCTGATAATTCAAAGATTGTACTTAGAGAGGGAGGGGAGATCATTTTTAAACAAGGAACTTCTGGCTGATAATTCAAGAATTCTGTCATCAGTTGGTATATCAACAAACAGCTAATCTTCAGCAACTTGATTCACAAAGACGTCACTAAAGAACATCAGCCCAAACTTCATTCAGCTTGAAACACAAAGAATAGAGTCAAGTCTGCAAGTCTTA
>JAWZTD010000121.1:974631-993525 GCA_035221335.1 Echites panduratus | reverse complement strand
GTTACAGGTTACAGGTGATGAATGTCGAAGTGATTTGAGATCGAAATGTATGTTCATTCAAGAAGACGGAAGAAAAATGAGCTTCCAACAGCAGAACAATTGAATAACTAAGCTCATCACGGAAACTCATAACATCATCTAGCAAAAACCGTGGGTCCTAATATGCACTCACACTAAGTTAACAATCTGAGAGACAGCATCAATCCAGATGCTTCATTATAAATAAATGTGGAAAGACTTGATAAGAAAGATACTCACTGTTAGCATCCATGTAGCATTTTCTACTTCACGAGGATTGGATTTGACGTAACGGTGATTAAAAGTGCAACCGGAGTGCATATCCACCTTGTGATCATCTCGCAAATGAGCAACCAGGTAAGGAATATCCCCAATAACTGAGCACTCTGAACCAGCATATGGACAGTTGTAGGGTCTAAAATTACAAACAGCCTCATGTTTCAGCTTACTGTAATAAGGGAAAATCTCAGGGCATCCAAGGGAACAGTACTTGCATGGAAGTTCAAGAGATTCAGCAACCTTTTCTAGTGCTAAACATCTTATATCACCAAGTTCTTGTCTACAAGTTGGACAGCGGTTATGCACCCTTGCTTTACAGGTGGAACAGAGTGTATGTCCATTGTGGCACTGCAGTAAAATACAATGACCAACCGAACCACTCAAATTCAGCATATGATCAGAATGCATTGATTTATTATATAAACATGAAAAACACTAAAATCAAGGGTCAGTGTCAAAGATTGTTCAATAGATCATATCAAATTGGAGAGAGAAATGACAGCAATTAAGAATATCTCAGCAAAATAATTGCAAAGGAATATCACATGCAACTCAATAGAAAAGCTTTCAAAATAAGATTTGCTGTCTTTATAAGGGGTACCAACAAGGAAAATGCTGGAACCCGAGGAACAGCAACTTGCCACCAGCTGACACAAAATGCATTCATACATCTACTTCAGGAGGATATATGCTTATTTAAGGCTGTCAAATCAAGAATTATTAAATATAAAACATTCTACCAGAAAATTGAGATAACTTTCAAGCACAAGCCACTTACTTGATGTCTACCTTGACGTGTACTAATTAGTAGGACTGGCATGTCACTCGGCTCCTCATCTTACCATTCCGTGGGTCCTTAGGTGAACCTTTTTTTCATTACAGGTTGAGGCTTTCAAGCTAACTACGAGTCTGTTTGAAAGCTAACTTCATGCCTATCTGCTTTTACTTCTCTCGTTGCCTTGTCCATCTTTCAAACAACATACTATATCGAAATTCACTTGGACAATCCAACTGATATATCACACTGAACAGTCCTGAAATCCCACCAACCAACAAAAAAATCTCTATCTATGTCTCACGATCCTTCTTCAAAAGACACCGAACCCTAACTCCCAGAATTCTTATCAAAGTATCCCAGCTCTCTGTCCCCATTAGCATAAATAGACCAGAACAGATGAAACTCTTCAACTAGAAGGATTCCCCTCAACACCTTATTAAGCAATTAGTCTCACAGTAACTACTAGGCCTCACCCCAGCAGTAAACCCCTTTTCCGAAGAGGAGCTACTAGCCGATCACGCGGGACTCCCTTTTCCAAAGATTGAGAAAAAAAGGTGGCTGACTTGGATCCGTCTGAGAAAGCCCATCCTACCTCTATTTTTTACTTCACGTCCTGAGGCGAGTTCATGCTCTGAGTCTGCTCTGTCGAACGTCTCAAGTCTAGGCTCTGCTAATGGTGGACCGCCCCAAGCTTTAGCACAGGATGCCTACCACCTTTAGAATCAATGAATCTCATCAACAAAAGGTAAGAACGGGGTACATACCAAAAGGTTCAAAGAAGGAACGCGCATAAGAGTATACGACCAATCCACCCTTCTAACCTATTCACATTAGTGAAGCGGCTGGATCCATAGAGGAAGTGCACCTTTGTGAGACCTTAGTCGGGATGCATAGGGGAGTCAACAACTCCGCCATAATATAGTGGTACCGCTGCCTCTCTCTAAGTAAAGGTAAGATTCTTAGCCCTATTGATGAACTCCATTAAAAATACAATAGGGACAGCCGTTTCCGGCTACTCATTTAGTATCTTGAAGAAAGTAGGCTTAAGTAAAAGTAATAGGGGTCAGGTCAATAATACCCTATTGCCCTTACTGATTTAAGGCCTCTGCCCGAATGCAGGCGGGATTCGATCGTGGTCGATAATAAGATCGAAAAGACCAGCAAGCAAGATGATTCTTAATAGTACTCCCTTGGCTTGGTTTCGGGGTGGATCCTTACACTCTATTTTATTATATACGCTTAGCGAAAAGAATGTTTTTTGATACACCTAGGACAGGGATTCTATATGAACCAATGGATCCTGACAAGTCGTTACTACTAGCAATGACTTCCTCTTTCATTACTTCATTCTTTCCATATTCCTCTCCGACTTTATTCTTACCTTTCGATTCGAAGTCCCACAGTGGATTCAATACCAGTTTCTTATGTTGCAGACTCTTAACCGGTAGGCTTGGTCCACCCAAAAGCGGTAACTACTGCTTCAACTCATCATCAGACTCTCCCTTTTTTTTTAATACTAATAATAATGTTAGTTAATCCAATAATGCAGACAGCCCTTGGTCTCTTAAAGAGCAGGAGGTTTAGCCTCAACTCACATCTCGCTTTCTAGGTACTTGCTACATTGCTCGTTCGGTCTCATGCCTGACCTATGGAAAGGGGTGAATAAGGTAAGAGAAGCCCTCATATGTCTTTCGGTGACTAGGAGAGTCAGCCGGAGATAAGTCTTTTGTCTTTTTGCCCAAGATCTCCTTCGGGAAAGAAGGAAACCTTGACTAACTTTTCCCTACCCGATCAAAGCACAATTGAAAGAACATAAAAGTTTTGTTTGCAGTGGGAGCCACAACCACCACCTTCTTTAATTGCATCAGTGAATGAACCAAGCCGAAGACTGCAAAGGTAGGGATTCCGGAGTGGCATCCACCAAAAGGGATTTTAGTATGGGGGCAACAAGAGAAGATGGAGATCCGGGTGCTTTAGATTTTGAATTCAGTTTCAAAGAGTCAGTCAGCAGTCAGAATAACTAAAGAAGTCATAGGCCTCCACAGTGAAAGTAGTCTTTCCTCGAGAAATAGAAGGGGAATAAGCTGAAGACTTTTCCATATCAATTTGCAATCATAGAAGATAGCTAGATAAGATATACGAAAGATATGGATAGGAAGAGTAAGAAGATGAAGGATCCTAAAACTAAAAACGCAAGTCAAGCGCAAGGAACAAAGTAGCTCAACCTTAGGGACAGAGAGTTCACTCGCTCCGGTCGTCCTCCTTCACCACTATGATCCCTTTCTTCTCTCTGCCTGAGAGGTACTCAATCGCTTAATGTTGTGAATACATACAACAGAGGAATGGTATGGATATATATATATATATCCGTGGGCTATCATTTCCTACCGCTCTTAGTTGTAGTCCTAACTTGCTACTTTCCTTAAGAGATAGTTGCCAAACCCAACCCCGACACTACCCTCTAGTATTATAGTTCTTCAGGTGGAACTCCCAAAGTAAGGAGGATTGGAGCTTCCTACTACCCCCCCCTTTATTCAAGACATATCCTAAAAGCTTCTTTTCTTCTAGTAAGATAACCAACTGAGAATAGATCTACGCTTCGAACTGTTGAGGGCCGGAGCTCGTATGGATAGATTAATTGTTCTATGAGATATTGGTACTAAATACAAACTCAGATAGAGTTGCAAAGTGCAAAGATCCTATCTTTGACAATCGTCGTAAGGATACCAAAACCTATACTTGCAAAAAAGGCTTCTTTTTCGGTTCCCATCCCTCCATAAAGAGGAAATCCTTCCATAAGAGAAAGGACCCAATCTATGAAAAATCAATAAATGGAACGAACAAAACCCTTACCGTACAAGACGGCTTACCGGGTTTAGATAAAATGTGGAAATAAAAAAGACTGAATCATTCGAAAAGGTATGGCCAATCGGTTCAGCTTGAGCCCTGGTGAACCACCTTCCAGATAAGCCCCTTTCTCTATCTTTCTTTGTCAACAAATGACATAGGATTATATCCATGTTATCCATTTAGCTTAATCTGCTTTCATCTTTCTATCTTACCTACTAGTGTCTCTCTTGCCTCTAGGCATTCTCCGCTCTGTTCTATCTTCTCCGTGGATAGTGAGACTGTCCTCTGGCTTTCTTGCTTGTCTTTTGCCAGGCATTCTATATTCCCTATGGAATCTTTGATCAGATGAAAGTACTTCAACTACTGAAAGGGGAATGGCTACTTTAGATGAAAATCATTATTCTGCTTTACAGATCTATTCAATTTAAATTAAAGTTTCATGACTTTCTCTTGTACTTAATCGTCTACTTAGTCTTTTGTCCCTTTCCTGTGCTATCAAGAATGAGAAATAGCTGTGCAACCTTCGATAATAAGAGAAGAGTGGTACTCGAAAAGAGAAGCTAGCCCCGATGATGGTAACAAGACTAACTCCATTTGTCTTTGAGATCCGAGAATAAGGTATGCCACAGATATCCAGAAATGTTAATCGATTTATGGGAATATTAAAGTAAGACCTTTTGCCAGGTATTTAGGCATCTAAATGCAGATATGAAGTCAGATTTTCACTCTATAGATTTGTTGTCAATAAAACTTGAAACCGATTGAAATAGCTTCAACCCCCAATAAACCACTTAGAAAAATCGGAATCGAAGACTGACACATGAGGTGGAAGAAAAGGTTCTATTAGAAGACCCAAAACCTATACAAAATACAAACGGGTATAGACCCGTGAAAGGTCTTGTCAGAGCCTTCTTCAATCAGAAAAAGAGAGATTCCTCAGCTTATTCTTCTAGATTCATTAGAGAGATTGGCTCTGTTTACGGATCCAGGACTTTCAGGGGGCTGTTCACCTTTGGGAAGTTAGCTACTTAAGTACTACTCATAAAGTAAAGGTGAATGGCATTCTGTTCTACAACTACTTAATATAAATATTATTAATATTCAACTTAATAGTATAGTTATAGTAGAACAACTTGTCATACTACTGAAGTACCAAAGGCGAATGGGGCTCACAGGCCGGGGCGTCTGGCAGAATGCTTGGCCTCCCACTCTGGATGCGACAGCCAAAGGGTTAGCTTCTAGCACTATATAATAATAAAATAAATAATAGGTATTGGGCAGTTTGAGCTGGAAGGAGGCAAGCAAATGAAATGAACGGACGCATTACGGGCCGACTCTACGAAGCAAAAGAATAAGGTAGACATGGTGGATAAACAAAACTCTTAACAAAAACTACATGTGTTCCAAATAAATCAACTGTATGCCCTAAGTAAAAGTCAATGACTAATTCTTCTCCCTGGGGGAAGGTGCAAGGGAGTTGACAGAGTATACTGCACTCTGAATTCATTTCTTTACCTCTATCTCCATCTTTTTTTTTTCTATACTGATAAAGGGAAGTAAAAGCCTTTTCATTTTTCCCACTCGTCATATATGATTCTTCAGTATATATCCCTTGCTTCCCCCTTCTAAGTTCTCATTCTTTTTACTCTAAAACTCTTTATTTGAGGAATAGAAAATGAACCATAATAAAGCTCCAAACGCCAACTACCTACCGTGCAACCTAACTTGAAACTCATTAGGGAGACACTGTGGCTAAGGCCTATGCTTTGACAGAGGAAGACACTCCACGTGTTCAAATATGCTATAGTATCTACTCAAAAAGGTTCAAACTTTACTTTACATACCTTCTTTTACTTTCAAGAAGGCATTGAAACTTTCTCAATTCAACAGCAGTACATAATACATTCTATAAATATAGAGCCCAGTTGTTAATAGCTATGCTTATATTTACAAAGGTATTGCGGAAGTAAATCCATTTCATTTTCTGACTTACGAAAAGTGAGGAAATTCAATCGTTTTCACATGGTTCCAACTCATCCTGTCATTATTAGGATTCAGTTTGAGAATTCAATGTAGAAGCAACAAGAGGAAACAGTGACAATAACATGTAAATGCCAATATACATAATATGAAGTGATGAACTTAGATATTTAATATTATCCCTGATCAGTAAATAAAAAATAATAATGTGAACTAAATGGATGTGTAACCCTTTTGACTGATATTATAATGTATAAAATAGATTACCAAGGAGAACTTCCCCCAGACAAGAAAAATCTCGAAACATTCACTTTGCATTAAGATATAGCACCATTTTGTTGCTTCTACACTACTCATTTAACTCATCCTTCCAAGTAATGGAATAAAATGAATCTATTTCCCCATATCTGAACAAGGCCAAAAAAAAAAATGTTCTTTGCAATGCCCAGAGTATTTTAAACACAAATAGACAGTGTTAACACCCTGAATTAGCCTCTGAAATCATGTTAGAGGACCAATTCAGCATTCATCCTTCCTAAGAAAAATCTCAGAAGATTCAACACCATGTTCTTTGGGCCTAAAAATGCCAATTGCATATTTCAATCAACTGAAATCCCATATATTGCATTCAAATTTTTTCATAGAGTTAAAAGTTTGAACAAGGAACCCAAAAGGCAAAACTAATCACCCAATATACAGCCGTTAGTACTTTTAAATTACTAGAGACCAATAAATTTCATCAAATTACTCCGCACAGAAAATCTTGAATAAAAAGGAAGCATGACTTCCCCACACACATTATTAAAAACAAATAAAAAAAAGTCAATCTTGCATTAGTTAACTCGTCAAAATCTGTCCAGACAGAAACTCAACTCCGCATAAAATTTTGGAAATGTCAGTTGGCAAAAAAAAAAGGGGGAAAGAAAAATGAACAAATATAGAGGAAAATAAGGCAAACCCAGAGGCAGAAACTGAGAGTAGAGGAGACCTGATGGATTGGAGGGTACATAGAATTGGTACAAACTGGGCATTCAAGAAGCTCGTGAACACTGGTGGAAGGATGAACAGCTACACCGTTTTGGTTGTTGATGTTCTGGGGTGCCTTGGTAGCAGAAGAAAACTGAGAATGGAGATTCAAATGGGGATGACGGGCTGGGATCTCATCCTCATCGATGCCATCAGAAGATGTAATGCATTCGATGCTATCTTCTTCCATTCATACAATCAAATTCCGAAAGCAAAATTCTTTGGTTTCTACACTACAAGAACATTAAAAATATACATATAAAGAACCCGTGTCTGATGCCTAAACAATACACATCTCCATCTGCAAGATTTCTTAGCATAAATGGGACTGCAATCTTCTGTTTTGTTTTGTCAAAGAGTGACGGGTTTTGATCATAAACCATAAAGAGAAACAAAGAAAGACAGAGAGGCTCTTTGCTTTTCTTGATTGGTTTTTCCCTTTCTTTTTTAAAAAAAAAATAAATTAAAGAATTTCTCGCATAGGAGCGTGTCCTTGTAATTGGAGAGAGAGACCGGAGGAGGACGGCCGGGAGTAGATAAATTAGGTCATTTCCAGCGGACCTCGAAGTGGGTGAGCCGGTTTAGGGATTTTGAGTAATATATTTAATTGATTGTTTTAAATATAGAACTAATGACTTTAAAAATTACGAGTATATTTTTAACAAAAAAAAATTTTCAAATAAGATTTAAATTTTTTTTAATTTAAAGTTGAATGTAAGATGAGACACATTTTCTTTTTTGCTTCATAATAAAAGGTGTTTTCTTAACTAAAAGAACATTAAAAATTCAAATTTTTTAATTCGAAAATTCATCAAAAAAATATAAATATATATATATATGGTGGACAAGATAAAATTAGACTAGACGAGGTTATGATTTAAAAATTTTAAAATGTAAATATTCTCTTATTTTCTTTCCTTTTTTTTTTATTAAATCAAATTTACACTAAAATCACATAGGATGATGTCGAATCAAATTTGGGAATTTTGTTAGTGAGTTTAGAATAGGTTGAATTATATTCCGGAGTTGGATATATATACTTTTTTCTTTGGTACTTTACATATAATAATATATAAATTTTTTAAACATCCACGATAACTCCATTATTGTGTAATAAAATAAACTATTCCCATATGTATGTATGTACTTATGTATGTATGTATGTATATGGAATTGAATGAGAGAAGCAATCCTCCTCTACTCTCTTTCGAAAATGGTACTATTGTTTTCTGCATCTGGTTTTGCCACAAACAAAGGCTACATACTTTTATCCCATCCCATATTCTTCCTCTTCTCTCAGTTGTTTTTTTTTTTTTTTTTTAATGTTTACGAGGTGGGGAGACCTATGGACTCAAAACTTGACATTATCTCTGAATGTCATAATTAAAGAACTCTAAAAAGAAAGGAGGAGGGAAGGGGTGGGAGTGATGATACTTTTGAATAGACAGACAGGAATGGATGGAAAACTGGAATGATGCTTATCATTTTATTTGGAATGACATAGTGGAATAAAAGATAACTTAGTTTAAAAGTTACTTCAAAGTAAAAGGTCGCAACAGCATAAAGACAAAAGAGTATTCATCAGCATCTTTCATTATGCCCCTAATGAAAGGCAACTGCAACATATCCAACTTCGCCTACAAATCTTGATTCATAATCATGTGTTTGTACGAGTGTCTCGTAACTCCTCATCTATTGCAAGAAAATAAAGCTTTTTTATCTCTCAAACAACCGTATGGCCGTGCAAATGATATCCCAGAAATGGACTGGAAATGAAAGGGATTCTGAGTGAGAATCGAAATCCCTAAGACTGCAGGACTTTTTTCAGTCAATTCATCAGAAAATAAACTCATCATCATTTTCCTCAGAAAAAAGGATTGGCAGAAATTCCAACACAGTAAATCAAATTTACATTCCAATAAGCCTAGGCCTAAAAGGGCTCAAAGACAATGTTTTAAACCCTCTACACAATCTACAATAATATACATTGAATTGCTTACTTTGTCCATTTGCTGCAATCACCACGAAGACAGGGATTCTTTTATCTACCATTGATTATGAAAGGCCTCTTTGTAACTTCTGTCCTCCTGCGTGTTCAACTGTCTCACTGTTCCATCGGTCACCCGGGCACTTAGTAGTTTGTGAGAAAGTCTGGTCTTTGCAGTTTCTTTCTTTTTCAACATTGATGCAAGAGTATCACTTTTGTTTCTACCTCTAACAGAGCGCACATTATTTGTGGTCCCTTGGTCTTCACCAATATGCGAAGACCTCCAGGTTGAAGCAACTGCAGCATCCCGTAGAACTGCTTCATTGTGTTCACGAACTTCAGCAAGCTTTGCTCTCTTCAAAGCCCGCTTATCATGATCTCTCTTCTTAGCCTCCCCGCTGTCTCTCTCTCTCACATTCTTGACAGCCTGTCTTGCTAACTGCTCCACCAAGTCAGAAGTCATCTCTTCCACTGACAAGGAACTACAAGTATTATCCGGAGGCATCTCCTCAGATGATGGGTTTGGATTGATTCGATTTCCATCATCATCTCGAGGAATGACAGGTCCATGAAAGGGACAAACTCTTAAGTCTCTTCTCTGACAAAGTCCCCCCTTCCTCAAAGGGGCCCGGCATGGTTGGATTTCAACAGGATCTTCTTTATAGACAGTTGCCCGAATGCTCAACTCCGCAATTTTTTTGGCTGGAATAACTGCATCTGAGTCTACCCTGCCCCAATGACTTTCAAGCTCTAACCCCCTTTGGTTGGCCAAAACTTCCTGACTTGAATCCCAATAGTCCAAGAAAGTACCCCAGTTTACTTCGGGGGCTTCAGCCAAAAGCTTACTCCTGAGTGAGTCACCTTCAGGACCACCAGAGTCACGATTTTCTTTCTTTTTTCCATTATTTTTGTCTATGGCAGTTTCTTTTTTCTGCTCATTTAAACCTGATGCAACCCTTAACTCAGTGGACTTCTCTATCATGGTAGAATTTCCTCTGGCTAATGGTTCTAAAAAACCATCTTCCCAAATATCTTCTTCCTCAGCAGTAGTAGTTTTAGAAATGGAAAAACCTACATCTTGACATTTCTTTTTTACTGATTTAAGGTTATTTTGAATATCAATGAGCTCTTTCAGTGAGGTGTCTCTGAATCTGTCATCTGCTGCTTCAACTCGTATGAGAACAGAGATCCATTCTTGCACTTCAACTAAATGCTTTGTGACCAGAACTTTATACAACTCCCTCAAGGCATCAAAAATTACTTCATTTTCACTATTCTCTTGAACCATTTCCCCTTCTTTCAAAGAGTCAAAACGGATTTGCCGCAATTCGTGATTTCTGAATTCTTCTATTTCCTCATCCTCCTCAAAATGAGCCAGTGGAAGATTATCATCATCATTTCTAATAATTTCTAAGCACTCACTGATTTCATCAACTGTTGACTGGATATCAGTTCTTATTGAAGGCAGAATAATCTTCAAGTTCTCAAACTTGTTGAGCAAAATTTCTTGTGTTCTCTTCTCTCTTTCCTTTCTTTCCTGCTGAATCCTAGCAGCATTTGCTTGAAGCTCAGGGAATCGATAATGCAATGTGTTCTTTAGATAGTCATACCCTATCCTAATCTGCCTATAATGAATTCCAAATGATATATTCCATTTCTCCAAGAATTCAATTGCCTTTGTACGCAGAATAGATGCAACAGAAGCAGGAGCAGGCAGTGGTAGATTGTTCCTAAATCCTACACTTAAAGTCAGCAGCTGATGTAGATTCTCCACAATGAGAGTTCTGAAAAGCTTTGACCGCATGAACAACTCATCAATTATTAGAAGTGCAAGGTATCTTACCTGCAGAAAATGATTTCAAAAGTTTGAGACCCAATTGATGAGCTCACAAAGAACAAATGTATTAGTAGAATTATGCTACTGCCAGACCACAAACAATTAGTAGTTGAACCTCTTACGAGAAAGGAAGAAGGTATAGCATAACTTTATAGGCGGCTTTCATATTGAAACTTCTTACCATGGTGTTATGTTTTGTTCCAATGCGATATAACAATTTGTGTTTCATATCCTTCCTTAACTATACTATATTTTTTTGGTCGGAGATTTTCCCACTTCAAATGTAAAAGAAAATCTTCCAAATAAGTCAACCAAAGATGTTTCAGCATCATAACATGCCATCCAAAAAGATTTTCAATAAGATACATATAGTTAAAGCTAGCTTGTTTCATAACTAAATTGAAGAATACTGCCTGAGGACTCGTATTTTTCCTCTAGAACTCAAATAAGCTGAAAAGACGATAACAAATAAATATAAATATAAATATAAATATATATATATATTTATATTCTCTTTCCGCAGCATTGAAAATCTTAATTCCTTGTTCGGCTAGAATTTTGATTCATAATCTATAAGTCTTCATCAGAATAAACAAAGTCGAAATCCATAGCTTCCAAATCACAATTCTATAATAATTCATTACTGGCTAAGGTCTAACACAGACCCCATAAAGGGAAAAACGGAAAGATCATGCATATATGAATTAGAAATTGAAGAGAAGAAATGACCTGAGAGTGATTTTGTTTCATATAAGACATTAGGGTTTGCGCAGCCAATCGGAGCTCCGAATCAGAGTAACGAACAACAGACTTAATGGCTTTGAGGAGGCGCGGATCTACTTCTGGCCTGGTAGATTTCGTGGCCTTCTCTATTAACCCTGCCACTACCACCTTTTTGTCCTGGTTGTCGTTCTCCTCCATTGGATGATCGATCATGGTACTCTTGGCCTTTGTTTCCCGGCATATCCATTTTATTTCGTCGTTGAAAAAGGCGGTTGGATTTTGTCCCCCGACGTCGGTGTTGACCTGACTTTAATATACTATGCTCCGATAAGGCCCAAGATCCTTCCATCTGGCCTTTCTCAGTCTAACCCCAGCTTACTTCCAATGGCCCATCATGAACCCAAAAATTTAGCCACTTTAACAAGCCCATGTTATAGTCCGCCAAAATTGATAATGCAAAAAGTTAGGAATAGATTTTACTGAGAAAAAGACTAATGGTTTTCCAAGTACTCACGTTGCAAAAGGAGTTGATATTTACACTTCAATTTTCTACCAAGACACATTATTTTTTACCCCTAACAACAAAAAAAATCCACTTTATTATATAAAACCCATTTTGTTTCATATGATTTACCCTTAACTAAATATAACTTTCGTATAACCAACTTTTTATGAACACAATCTCATTCCTCAAACAAACACATTTATGTTGCAATAAATGCCTAACAACAAAAAAAAAAAAAATCTACAATTATATTGTTTACCTTTTTTTTAAATTTTAATCCAACACTATCCAATCATTACATTGCAAAGTCTGATTTAATCATTAAACCATCTAATGGGCAAAATGGGTACATCCCAAAGAACCCAACTTGATTACTCATGAATCAAAACCAAAGAGTAAGGAGGTCGCACAGCAGTTGGATCTTGGAATACATTTTTAGTCCAAAAAATTTTGAGAGTTTCATCAAAGGATATACTATGGGGAATGAAGAGGCACCGCAGGTCAGGGTAAGGCATTACACATTTACTTGCGGAATCAACATCTATCTCAAGAGTTTCAGAGGTTTCAATATCAATCATTGGAACATCTATTGAAACAACACCTGGAGAAATCAATAAAAACCCTTAAAGAGCAATTTCTACCATGGAAGTAACTTCTTTCTTTTTGCCAAGGCAACTTTGATAAAGTCAATTCAAGATAACAGAGATCTCTGCACATTCAAAGCTCTATTCCAAGGCTCACATTTAAGCTCTTCAAGCTCGATAATGGAATTCGAAGCAATGATAACAGTTAGAAACCTATCTTCTCGAGTTCTACATATATTTATTCCTTTAGCAAGGTCTGCAAAAAGCTTTAAACGAGTTGCAAATTTTGCATTATGCTTGCGAAGCTTTGCGAAAAGTTTGATGATATTATAAACAAAGTGTTGGATATCGAGTTTGGTTTTGTTGCAAATCCTGAAGTCTCTCTTGGGGGAGACTAGTAACAAAGTCAGAAAATATGGGAAACAAGGAAAGCAAAAAGATTCTTGAAGACAAAATTTCAAAAAAGTAACATCTAATTACAATCAGACCAAAACGAATACAATATAAAAAAAAACAAAAAGAAGAGAAGTCAAGAGCTAGGAAGATCCCCTGCGTTAGCTTGCTTCTTTTGCTGCACGGTTTCTGTTGTTTCTGGAGAGGCTACCTGAACAGATTGGTTAATCGTTGAATAGGAAAATACCCATTCCTTGATCAGGAACCAAGTCTAGGGGAGGAGAGACTCAAATTCGTTGAATGAAAAGTCGTCATTCAGCCTAAGAAACATTTTCCGAGCAAGCACTAGATGATAAAGGGTTTGATGCATTTGAGGATCCAGCCTGAGGTCCTGATTAAGCTTTTGGAGTCTATCAAAGATCTCCACATATGCAGAGACAAATAATAGTCTCCATCAACCACTTCATATGGTTTTTAACTATCGAGAAGGCCAAAATCAAGTCTGACCTGAAGTTCTCGTTCTTAGCAAACTTCTCCTCCAATTCCTCCATATCTTGCTTGTGTGCAAAACTCTCTTTAAGAGCCTCAATCAGGCTATCGATTTGATTCTTCATAATTTGCTCTCTTTCTTCATAATAGCTGGAAAGCTCTCATAGAGCCTTGTTTTGACTCTCTTTCACTTGTTCAACAAAACGAGTAATTGAAAGATATATATGTGTCAAGACAGGAAAAACAAAGCAAAAGGGGAAAAGAAAACCTATGAATTTATCAAAAAATGTTCTGTCTTGGCGATGATAGCCACGACCAAAGGGATCATAAGACCTAAAAGCGTGATGCCAAGAAGTAAGGAAGAGCTTCCTTGCCATCTCCTTCAATACTTCTAGAGGAAGAGTTGTCCAATCCCTCTCAAAATTTGAATCGTCAACCCTAACCTTAGAAGATTTAGAAGAGGAAGTGCCCAAGAATTCCATTGTAGTAAAAGCTTGTGAGAAGTTGCGAAGAAAGGGAAAAAGAAAAAGAAGAACTTCAAGGAAGTAAATAACCTTTGGAAGTATAGCACAGTAAAATAGGGAAATCAGAAGAGAAGGTGATCTAATAAAGGACAGAAACTAAAAGGTCAAATCTTTTAGTATCCCAAAGATTTTTGGTGGCGTTTAAGTTTTCCCAAGAGAAGCCACCATCTCCTATTGGTTGCTAAAATCAATAATCACCACAACTGTCAAATCAAGCAAGTTAAACGACACAGTTTAGACCATTGAGCTTCCAGTGACCTTCAATAAACTCTTGATGAAAAGGTACATTGATTGAAACTATAACGTTTCAACTTCCAAGACGTTTAATATTTTCAGGTCGCCAAACTTAAAGGGGGATAGTAATGGACAAAATGGGTACGACCCAAAGAACCTGACCTGACTATTAATGAACCCAGGCCAAAGAGCAAAGATCCGACTTGGTCTATTTTTTTTTTTAGACTTAAAAAGGTCTATAAACATATACTCATAAAACCTTTTAAGGTCCTTTTATATGACCACGACTAACAATGGTAAGTGGGTTGGGTCGGAAAGTCAACCAGCCAGGCCAAAACCACGACCCGTTCAATTTTTCCCAAAATCGGCCCGACCAGGCCAAACCCAGGACCCGCTGCTGAAACTAACCGTTGGGATTTGAATCCCAACAGTCAAAATAACAATTTGAAATTTTTTAAAAAAAAAAAAAATTCCCACCAACGGCTATAAATATATTTTTTCTATAAAACCCCCCTACATTTCATAATTTCTCACAAAAAACCTCTCTACTATCTAATCCTCATTCTTCTCCATTCTATTCTCCAATTGAAAGTCTAATTGTGAAGAAATTTGGTAATCAATATTCCACAATTTCTTGCTAAATCTTTTGATTTACGATTTCCAAGTTGGTTTCTTTCTACCTGTCTTATAATTTGTTGTATTTGAATAGCTATTTATTTCCCTTGATTGCTTTTTATTTGTCTTGATTGCATTTTATTTGTGACTTAGTTTTAATCATCTAGTTAAAAAATGGATAAATTTGTATCTCTCTCATCTTCCCACCAAATTAACACCGATAAAGAACAATTAAATAGATTTTTTGAAAATGATCCTAGCACTTCTCGAATCCGAAGAAGTAGAAGCCTTAGGTGATGATATTAATGTTGAAGATATCGAGAGCACGCCAATACCCACTAGTCGTTTAAGACAATTAGGTACTTCTTCTTGTAGCACAAATAAAGGTAAAGAAAAAAAAACCATTGTTTGGAAAATATTTAAAAAAGAGGATGAAAAAGCAATTTGTATAATTTGTTGTAGGACATATGTGCATAAAAGTGAGAATGGGACAGGGACCTTAACTAGACACAATAAAAATTAGCATCCCGACTTTCAGGAAGATTTGCAAAAACAACAATAAATAGATGTAAAGTTGGTAAAGTATAGATAAAAAAAAAAAAAGTTGGTAAAGTAACCAGAAATTTTAGATTTGATCAAACATTTGCTAGGGAAAAACTTGCTAGGTGGGCCATAACAGAAAAATCTACCTTTTGGGATAATGGAAACAGAAAGTTTTAATGATGTGGTAACACAATCCTTACAACCAGAATTTAATAGAATACCTAAGTCGACATTAAAATGTGATATTATGAACTGTTTTAAAACTATAAAAATAGAGCTTATATCTCATCTTAAATCAATAAATAGTATAAATATTGCTCTTACTTGTGTATAACTTGTCATTACATAGATAAAGATTGAGTTATTAAAAAAAGAATAATCTGCTTTAGGTCTTTTGAGTATCCTCATACTAGTATGTCAATTGTTCAATTTATTTTATTCACTACTCGTGAATTCCATATTTTGAATAGAATTTTTACAATTTCATTTGATAATGCCAAAAATAATGATTCTACTACTCTCATTCTTGTCATTGAACTTAAACCAATTTTAAATGGCAAACTTTTCCATAATAGGTTTGCATGTCATATTTTAAATTTAATTGTAAAAAATGGATTTAAATTTGTTGACGAAGTTGTTAGAATAATTTGTAACATTGTATGGTTTATTAAAACTTCTTCCATTAGGGCACAACTGTTTACCTATCTTTGTCGAGAAATAATTTGAGTTATAAAAAATTTAAAGTATATGTAAACACCAGGTGGAACCCTACACATGACATTATAGATAGTTTGTTACCTTATAAAAATCAACTCATTCAATTTAGTAATAACAGTAGATTTCAATCCCAAACAACTAGTTCTATTTTTGATATTGGTGCTATTGTTTCTTCATTTTTGAAAACTTTTAAACAAGTCACCCAATTTCTACACAACACATGATCCCCACATTAATTCAAGTTTTTCATTCATTTAATGAATTTAGGGAATATCGTGACCATACCCAAATGGTATTGGCTATGGAATAAAAATATTTTAAATACTACTTCGATATTTCATTATTGTAGTGTATTGTTTTTTGTTTATATCTAAATTTTAAAATGTTAGGTTTTGAAACAAGCATCGACTATTTGTACGAGTTGGACCCACTCCCGAGATTCTTGAAGGGCTATCATAATAGACGAAGGCAGAGCAACTTAAGGCTTATGTGAGGACGAACTTGGATTGCCTTTTTGCATCCTATTAAGAACAGTTCTTTACATCGACCACGATAATACCGCCACCAGAGGTATGAAGGCAGTCCTAACAGTTCAGTGATACTCCCACAATCCTCAACCTTATCAGTAACAAGAAATCAAGGATTAGAAGTTCGTCGATGTCTTCATCTTTATCCATTGGATTGAATGAATTAGCAATTTACAACATTACTACCAAGTGCAAGTGAGTAATGAAGAACCCGATTTTTACATTTTGGGATGGTGAAAACAAAATGAAACCACATATCCGACTTTGTCTAGAATGGCACGAGATGCTCTAACAGCACCCGTTTCAACTGTTGTGTCTAAAAGTGCCTTCAACAAAGCTGGAGAACACTAGATGAATTAAGGAGTCTCATGGCACTCGACACTTTGGAAACTCTGATATGTACTTCAGACTAGATAAAGGTAGAAAAACAACTTCAACATATGGCTCCACCAATTTTCCAAGAATAATGGGACTTTTACTGAGAAACATCAACCTCACAACGAGATAACACATAAATGTAATTTTTATTGCAATGTTTCATTTTGAAACATACCAAATTTGTAAAGTCATACACTCGAGTTATTTACACTCTTTTGCATAGTTCTAAAAAATTAAAGTGTTGGACTTTTTCAATTTCTAACCTTGTTCTTCTTACTTCCAAACCTTAAAAATTTTAAACTTACAAATTTAAAGTTTTTAGCTATCAAAAAGAAAAAATAAAAAAACCGCCAACCACTCCGAACCTGACATGGAACCGCACTACCCTAGGGGATGGCGAACCAGTATACCAGTACCAAGACCAACCCCACCCCACCCAAAAAATCCTTCTAGTCCCCCTGAATGTTTTTTCTTGGTTCGCGGACCCATCCAACTTGCCCTGGACCAGTCCGTCTACCATTGCTAACCACGACCTTCTACTATCTCATAGTAAAGCTTGCGACCTGTGAGTCAGAGACTTATAACAGACATATAAGTCGCCAGAGACATCCTCGAAGGTCGTGACCATCATCAAGGTCTCCAGAGAGCTCCACAAAGACCTCTAGAGGTCATAAAATGTTTCCCTAAAAATCACCAAAACTTATTAAAGGAACGTAACACACTCTAAAAAGGAAACTCCCAAATGGAGAATATGATCAAAGATTGACTAGATTCATTTTCTTTCAATCACACGGGATACAATTGATTTCCATCCAGAAATGACTCTCAAATTAAACTAAATTTATTAGCCTCCACTTAAATAAGAGATGATCATTACAGACCAAAAGGTAAGAAGAATACATTCAGCCTACTAATATATACTCTCTATTTTTTTTGTAGCTCTTTCTGATGATTGACTTGATTGTCGAAGTATATCCAAAGACAACAGCCCACTCCAATGATTTCTTTTCCCCTCTGATTGTTCTCACAGGCGTCAAGGCACTAGGATGACCCGAAGGACCAATTTGGCTCCCATCGTCATCAATCCCAGGATGTTCAACCAACCTTACACTCAAGATTTCAAATACTATAAAGATCATTTGAATAAAAATTCAAAACTTAACTTTAAGCTAAAAACAAAGTCTTCCAAAATTGGATTAAAAAGGAATTCAAACCTGAGGAATTTCCACAACCCTAGGAGTAATCTCCTGTTCCAAATCCTTTGGATCCTTCCCGTCAGACACACGTTAAGTTTTTTTTTTTTTAATTATTTTAATCCTCAAATTAAACACAACTTAAAAAAGGATTATATGTTCGTAAAAAAACCAATGTAAACATCCTTTTCCCATTGCAAATATAGAATGTTTTTTTTCTTTGACGATTAATCGGGTCATGACATTCATTGACTGTGATGATGATTGATGGAGTTTTAATGCGGAACATGCTCCCGCTAAGTATGATGTTTGGCTTAAAATCAAATGGGATTCACAGCATATATTATATCAGTATAATTATAAAATGAATTTGGTTTCACATTTTCTTAATTACTTTTTAAAGGCTTGATTGATTTATTAAAGACTTTTAATTAAAAATTACATCAATCCATATGAACACATTAAGGGTGTTTTGGATACACCATCTATTTAGATGGTATCATTTCGTTCCGCAAAATATACATTTAGATTGGACTCTGTTTTTCACTCAAAAATAAAAAATCTGACTTAAACCTAAATTGAAACACTCATCTAATATAGGATGAATCAAATTCTTTTGACTCTAATCGACATATATATTTTACGCGTTAGATGGAGAATATGTGCTTTGATTTTGTATCCAACACATAATTACGTCAAATTATATTGCATATT
>JAWZTD010000121.1:949192-966164 GCA_035221335.1 Echites panduratus | reverse complement strand
AATCCCCACTGCTTGACTAGAGACTCAGCCTGCAATTGGAGAAGATGGGTCTCCATTCTTTGTTGAGAGGTGACTACGCAGGTAGATTGTTTGCAGTGATATGGAGCCCAAGCGAAAATGGCAACAGATTCGATTTTTTTCCCCTCAAAATTTGAAACAGTGTTGTCACTGTTATACAAGTCCTAACCATTTAATTCCGTCAGCGCCGCACATAATATGATGTGCGATGGAGCACATCATAGCACCTCTCTCTCTCTCTCTATATATATATATATATATATTTATTTATTTATTTATTTATGAGTAAGACTCATGTGTGCTCCATCGCACAATATGCGACAACCGTTAAGGGATGGAAAGAAGTTTTAACTTTCACTGTAGGAAAAAAAAAGTTTTTCAGCTTTTTCGATAGAAAACATAAAGAAAAGAAGGGAAAAAGGTAGCTTCCCTTTTACTGTAGAAATCATTAAAAAAAAATACTCTTTATTTCTCATTTTTTGCTCACATCCATGACAAAAGAAAGCGTCCGCCCCGTGACTCTCTGCCTGGCCATTATCCCTGTGTGGTCGTCGGAGGAATAAGAGAGGTCGCAACTGGGTAATTCTGTCACAGTGAAAAATTTAATATGCTTGAATCGAAAGAAAAGTCTATTCAATTCTTAGAACTTCGTGCTATCATAACATATAATTGCTAGGAATTGTTTATTTTGGGGGGCCCAAGCACATGCTATATACTTAAAATTTTTGCTATGAGATGTCTACTCAAGATTTCCTGTTTAATGTTTTTTACTAGCTAGTGCCCAATTGCAAGGTCTTAAGATTTCCTGTTTAATGTTAATCACCAAGTGAACCAAAATTAGAGTTTTCCATATACAGCACAAACTTGCAACTGGGCACTAGCTAGTATAAAAACATTAAAAAGAAGATCTTGAGCAAACATTTCATAGCAAAAATTATAAGTACATAGCATGTGCTTGGGCCCCCCTAAACAATTCCTAGCAATTATATGTTATGATAGCACCAAGTTCTAAAAATTGAATAGAGTTTTCTTTCAATTCAAACATATTAAAATTTTCACTATGACGCAGTTACCCAGTCGCGACCTCTCTTCTTCCTTCGGCGACTGCACATGGATAGTGGCCAGGAAGAGAGTTGCACGGTGGAAGCTTTCTTATGTTGTGGATGTGAGCAAAACATGAGATATAAGGAGTGATTTTTTTTAATGATTTCTAGAGCAAAAGGTAAACTATCATTTTTTTTTTTAATGTTTTCTACGAAAAAGTTGAAAAACTTTTTTTTTCTATAGTGAAAGTTAAAGCTTCTTTCCATCACTTAATGGTTGACGCATTATAATAATGTGTGCGATGGAGCACACATGAGTCTTACTATATATATATTTTTATATAATATAAGGAAATGTTATATAATGTCTCTAACAGTCAATTTTTTTTAGAGAAATAAAAAATAAATTTTGATCAAATATCTTTAAAGTTTTGTTTATAAAATATATATTTATAAAATAAAAATTTTTATAGAAAATTTTGTCTATATATAGGGTAACAGAGTACAATACACTATTAAGTTTATAATGGTTAAAGTTTAAGTTAACAAAAAAAATTTATTTTAAAAATGCAAAATCTTTAATTAAAAAAAGTTTTTGATAAATACATTTTATAAATTATAAATTTTAACACTATAACAAAGTTGACAATTAACTACAAATTTTTTAGGCCAAACATCTAATTTGACCACCAACTTGTCCCTTTTTTTCAAATTAACCACTCAAGTTATGAATGTGTCAATTTGACCATTTATCTTACGGGATTGGACACTTAAGCCATTTTGGGACTGTCAGGCTAGAATTTTGTTGCATGTCAATCTCCTGTAAGTTGAGCAAGAAAAGATCAACTCAGCATCCTATTTGCTGACATGGCACCAACTATGATAAAAATTTATTTGATTTGGCAAGAACATAATTTCTAAAACTAAATAATGTTCCAGAAAAAAAAAGAAAAAAAGAATTAACCTTGTCGGATCTTGTGAACACCAAACACCAAACTTCAACACATTAGATTACTCTCCTACCCTAACACCAAACTTCAACTCTCCTATTACTTCGTTGAAGGCTGTTGGAAGTTCTGCTCTATCTACAATTCGGAAAGCTACTCGTAATAGGCCAAAGAATGGTGCACTAGATCCGGTAGCTCGTAGAGGCTTTCAAACACAAGAAAATAGTAGTAGTAGCGGTGTCACCACTAGTTAAGGGTTGTAGTGCTCTGGTCCCAAGAAAGGTAATCCTCTTTTTTGTTTTGTTTTTCGAATGGGTTGTTTGGGATTTGTTGATTTGGTGGTTTATTTTATGTTGGAGCTTAAGAGGGTTCTGAATGTTAAAAAAGAATCTCCTTCTATGACATTTGTATGTGGGTTCAAACTCTTTTTCTTTACTTCTTCAAACTTTTCAAACTTCCAATGTCACAACTATTAAATTAATTATTTGTGGTCTAGCATATACATTTTCTTTAATGTTTCCCTCTTTTCTATGGACAATCCTTGATTCCCTTTTCCATGGACAGTCTGTGATTATTTGCTGATTAAGAGAGAGTGATGTTGCACGCTTTTGTCATTGCATGGTCTTTTTTTTGTTTTTTTGTGGTTTAGGTGCCATAAGTTCCTTATTGTCTTTGCTTTTCTATGGACACCATGTGAGTCCAGTATTTTGTTAAGGTTTTTTTTTTTATATTTTATTGTATTATATACAGGATGCCAGTGCCAGGGTTCAATTTTAAATTACAAATTGGGGGTATTTTGTGAATTTCAATTATAATGGGGGCAAAATTGAGAAATTTGATTTATTGAAGGATGAATTATCTTACCCTAATTTAATGTACGAGGTTAAAAGAAATGAGATTGAGGCTTGTACAGGGCTCTTTTATAGAGAAAAAAGGGGTGTTGAATTTGTTAGGTTAGAAAGTGATAAAGAAGTCTTGGGAATATGTGAAATGTCAAGGCAATGTGAAAGGAAATTTTTAGAGTTGTTTGTTGAAGGTAGGAAAATTATAAAAACCCCTTCTCAAGAAGAGTGGCTCAAAAGTGGGCAGCCCTTTGTTTTAGTAGTAAGAGAAGATGAACTAAAGGAGAGTGAGTTCACACATGTAGTTAATGAAGGAAGGGAAGAAGACTTAGCTTAGTAGAGGATACAATTTTCTACAAACTCAAGGGTCTACATTTAGTGAACCTATTAATTTAGAAGGTGAATGTGAAAAAGAAGCAAATGAAAGGAAGAGAGGAAAGGGAATTTAGAAGTGCAATAGAGGAACAAGAAAGGAAAAAGGTAAGCATTGGAGGAGAGTCTAGTGATTAGGAAATCAACAGTGAAAAGGTTGAAGATTCAAGTGACTGTAATGAAGGTAGTGAAGAAGGAGAAATGTATTACAATGACATATATGTGGGGGTTGACATACATGATGATGATGATGAACTACAAGTTGTAAGAAAGAATATAGAGACTCACCCATCTAATGCAACAAAGGGAAAAAGAAAGAACACCAAGGAAAACAATGAAATTGAGGGAGAGGTACTAGAATCTGAATGGCAGCAAAAAAAAAAAAAAAAAGAATAATGACCTATTACTTGTTAAACCATTGCAGACTAGCTACATGGATACAAGAATTGTGAGAACTTTATTTCTCGGTATAGTTTATGGCTATATATCCATGTCTATTTTGTGTTTTATTTTGAAGCTGATTACATTTTGCATTAGCATTGTAAAATTTTCTGGTTGTGTAATATTCTATTTATTTTGTTTTTTGGATTGATCAACTTGAAGTGATTGACCTTGGAGCACTTGAATTAGTATAGGCGAATGTGAGGAATGCTACTAGTATCTTTTGGAGTTATTTGGAGGATATACCACACCAAGAAGATGTAAGTGAAAGTGAATATGCAAAGAGTGATGAACTTGGGGATGTAGAGATTGATAGAGAAGAGGAACCAGATTTTGTTGATGATGTAGTTGAACAAGAAAGGGGTAGATCAACAAGGAATAGGAGAAAACCATTGGTCAAGTATGATCCGACTTTATTTGTTCCAGCATTTTGTCTATGAATGAGATTTAGTAGTAATGAGCTATTTAAAGAAGCAGTGTGGAGGTATGCTGTTAGAAAACATCATGATTTGAAGTTCTATAAAAATGAGACAAAGAAACATTGTGAGGTGTAAGGAAGGTTGTAGTTTTAGAATGCATGCTAGCCAAACTTCAAATGAAAATGCATTTACTCTGAAAACATTTATTGACAACAGGGATTGTTCCTTGAATAATAAGCTTGCACTTGTGAATAAGAGATTTATTGCACAGGAGTTTAGAGATGACATATATATCAAAAATAAGTCTGTGAAAGTTAGGGAGTTGAAGTAGATGTGTAGGAATAGACTTAAAATTGACGTGGGGTTAACAATTTGTGATAGGGCCAAGAAATCAGCAATGCAGAATATTGTGGGAGATTGTATCGAGGAATATGTACGATTGTGGGACTAAGTATATGAGATTAACAAGACAATACCCGATACCACTTGTGTTCTTAAAACCATGGATGATGGTGGGGAAAGAAAAGCTATTTTTGATTGTATGTACAAGTGTTTTGGCTTACTAAATAAAGGATGGAAAGTGGGTTGTAGGCCAATTCTTCGTATAGATGATTGTTTTCTTAAGGGAATTTGCAAAGGACAACTTTTATGTGTAATTGAGAGAGTTGACAACAATTAAATGTACCCCGTGACATAGGTAATGGTGTGTCAGGATGACCAACACACATAGGGTTAGTTCATAAGAATGTTGAAATATGGTTTACAATTTACTGATGGTGAAGAGTTGGTTATTATTTCTGATATGCAAAAGGAAAAATTTTGTTCATATGATATATAGTTAATAAGCTATTTCTATCATGGTTATCATTTAATATTTTGCATTTTAATGTATAAAAATTACATATAGGGATTGTAGAAGGCTATTAGAGAGGCGTTGCCAAGTGTTGACCATAGGCGGTGTGCTCGACATGTCTATCACATATGGGCAAAGAAATGGAGAGGTGACGGGAGGAAATTAACATTTTGGCTGGCTTGTCGATCAACTTACAAAGCCAAATTCAATAGGAAGTTATAAAATGATCAAAACAGAGGCAAGAAAGCAAAGGAAAAACTGAGGCAAGAAAAACCAGAGGCACAATTCATAACGGCTTGCTTTGAAACTTAAGAACCCATAGAATTGTCGACTTGGTTTTTTTTTTTTTTTGGTCCTTAAACCTTCAAAATGGCTTTTAATCCATAGTTGCAATTTGGGGCTTATCTAAAACTATTTTGTTGTCGGGTAATACTCGAAGATGATGAATTAAATGCCATGGATAAACTTGAAGAGGTTTGTTAAGCAAGAATTACAGACCTATTGAAGATAAACAAACATTAAACAAGCATGGAGTAGTTATTTGTGCTTCAACCCAAGAACATGAAAATAAAGCCAAGATAGAGGTTTCCAAATGAGGGCTCCCTTCCCCACCCACCTAAAGGGCATTAGACAGGCTCACAGATATATATATATGGAAATTAAAGCTCAAGTGACATCCTGGAAGATTCATATCCAAACTTACAAGAGTAAACATCTAAGCAACATAATTGTAGAAATAATAAAGTGGACAAGAAACGCTCTAGTAGATAGAAGGTCAAATATGAATCACTTTTCTGGTGTGGTTGTGGTAGAACAAGATATGCGCAAGCCCCATATTCTGAGATGTGTGGGAGTTAATTGGAGAAAACCATGAATATCAAAGTAAAATTTAGAGGAACTGCATTTCCAAATATTGCCTAAAATTTACAAATATCTAGTCAAGTAGACATTTGAAGCAAAAAGAAGGAAAAGACAAAATATTGAAACACTTCTAGCACATATAGATCAGACATGAAAACAAACATAGAGCCCAAAAATATGGAAACCACTTCTTCAACACATCAAAAAACAAGATAACTAAAAATTAACAATAGAAAAAGAAACTGTGGGATAAACTGTATCAGAAGGCAGTCAAGACGCTTTGCAATGCTTGTGTTGATATGACAACAATGAAGATGATGATGATTAATTAACTGGAAATCTAATAAAATATTGTTGTAATCTATATTAAATTGTTTTTCCTCTCAATTACAATGTATAGAATCACCAGTGTAACATTTTTCCTTGCAATCCTCGCAATTACCTATGTGAGAGCAAAATTTGCTGTGAGCCCATAAATTGGTACCTCCAGCAAAGAAATAAGAAGACAATGAACACACTTGAACCATTGGGATACTGATTTGAGAAGCCAAAGATTGAAGATCGACTCCTAGAATTTGAGATTTCTGGGTTTTCACATAAAGGCAGATTTCTGAGAAGGTTTGTTATTAAAAAAAAAACTCTATTTTGCATATGAAGTTTTATTAAAAAAAAATCTGATGAGTTGTAAAAAAATTACATGTAGGTATGCTGATGTGGACAATTTGGTGACGTAGAACATCTATCTACGTGTCACTTTGGCCAGAGAGTGATTACACATCCTGGTGAATTCTAGCAGGATAGCCCCAAAATGGCTTAAGTATCCAATCCCTCAAAGATAAATGATCAAATTGAAAAGTTCCTAACTTGAGTGGCTAAATTGAAAAAAATGGACAAGTTGAGTGGTCAGATTAGACGTTTAGCTAATTTTTTAGCTATGAATAATTTTTTGTAGCCTATGTCATCTTTCGATGATGAAAAATTTATTTCGTTGCCATATGTATACACATATTAGGAAAATTGGTGTGTTTCATCTCCAAAATTTGAGGTATTTGTCATTATGGTCCTCATTTTTTTTTTTGCATTTTATAATCCGTAAAACTTTTTCTAATTGTGATCAAGGTCTTTTTTCACTATTTCAGCTTAAATCCTATTAGTTTCTAAGGAATCAAGGTTTAGGGTTATAAAAATAAGGGAATTTGGGTAATAAAGTAATTTCCTTTTTCCATTCCCTTTTTCTTATATCTTTAAACCCACCTGACCCCACCATACTGAACTTTTTACCCCTTTCCCTTCCAACTTGCCATTTTGACTGTTGTCTGAAAAATTAAGAAGATTCAAGTTTTGACAATTAGAAAGTGTGTCAATCAGAAGGCTTGAGTTCGAAATCTTGTTTCTAGAAAGGTCAAGTTGTAACAAATATGGCCCAAATTTGGAGCTTTTGCTTCGGATGGAATTCCGAGAGAAGTTCAAAGTGGCTAAATAGTCACAAGCTACAAGAAATGAATCAATCCCAAATGGCTCAAAAAAATTCTTGGAAGAAACTGCAAGATTAAATTTTTGCTGAAAGATTATTGTAGAAAAAGTTACCACTCAAATGAAGCCGAGAAAGACTGGACAAGGCCACGAGATTAGAGATGTGAAGGTGACCCTTGAGTCTAGCATTGGCAAGATTGAGCTCCATAACTTGGAAACCACCAGAGCAAGAAAAGTCGTTCCAAGAACAATATGAATTTGAAGATGAAGAAGACCAGTCTTTCAAAAATCCATTTCGATTAGCTTCAACTAAAGACAGCTTAATGGCTAACGAACTACCCCCGTCTTTGATACCATTGTTCCCTTTCTTTCCTATCAATATCCTAGCATTCAACACCAAAAAGCATCAACAAAAAGGCAAAATTAAGAGAACGACATCATTTTTTATTACCCCACCCCCCGAGAAAACCTTAAGCTGGTTGTTTTTCATCTTGTTTAGGCTGAGATATTGATGATGCAGAAAAATGTTCAGCGTATCAGTTGCTATCTGGACTTGGGACGATAAAGAGAATGTTATCTGCAAGAGGATAGAATCCAGGAGAATTTCTTTTGGATACACTCCGAAGCTTAAGTCAGAAAAAAGGAGAAGGATAAAAATACTTGATTCAAAGTAAGAAAAGAGGGGGAGAGTGCTTATCTGATCGCAAGCCCTGATCTCTATTTATAGAGATCCCTAGAGATCAGGGGATGGCATTCTTGTAATTTTGTGGGGCCCCAGCACATGGCCAGTGGCGAGGCCCATTCTTAATTCTGATAGGAGCCGAAGTGGGTACCTTAAATCCCAGCCATTAGAATGGTGCTCGCCCATAAATTACCTCCAAGATGTCTTATCATGCAACTGTAATCAAGTGGTTACTGTTGAGCATTTAATGCTTCCACTATAACTTTCTTTGGGCGAGATAAGGTTGTACTGACGGGTACCACTTCTGATTTGGACATCTCACCCTAGCGGGATCCCTAAGCTTGGCGGGTTAATTTATAAAAGGAAGCGGGTTCACTAATTCTGTTGCCCCCTTTTCAACCCACTTTCTTATAACTCTTCAGATATAAATGCCAAACGTTGCATAAAATCAATAAACAAATAATCCTTTCACAGTCCCAAATCTTTTCTTTGTAACTTCTCTTCCTTCAATTTCAGGACTTTCGTCATGAAAATTCTCAAAGAAACCTGCTAATACAACATTGACAACTGGACAAATAAAAACCACAAACAGTAAATATGCAAAGAATAAAGTACCTATTTAAAAAACATGTTTTCCCACATGCAATACAAATTCCCAAATGGAAAGCCAATACGAAAAGAAACAAAATCAAAGTCAAAATTCAAAGGTGGCAGAGACAAGGAATAATATATAAAGAAAAGAAGGGAAGGAATAAAAAACATGGGGAGAAAGAGAGCATGACGGTACCAGGTGCATATATATAAGTGGGTACCAAGTGCTCTGAGCAACCAACAACGGTAATTGAAGATGCAGGTTGGTGGCCAAAGTTTGTTAATGGAGGCTTTAATCTATGCAATGACTTTGATTTAGGGTTCTTGATGTCTAAAACTATAGAAATTTTGGGTGAGAGGGGAATGGGGGGAAAAGTTTAGTACGGTGGGGTGGGGTGGGTTTAACGATATGAGAAAAGGGAATGGGGTGGGATATAACAGAAAAAGGAAATTACTCATTGCCTATAATCCCTTTTTTTTAAAACCCTAAACCTTGATTTAGCCGAAACCAATCGGATTTGTGCTAGAAATATGAAAAGGACCCTCATATCTTTTCGAAAAAGTTTTGGGGACTATAAAATGTAAAAACAAAATTTGGGGTCAATAATCACCAATACCTCAAATTTTAGGGACGAAACACACCAATTTTCCTACATTTTACTAGGAAATAGAATCATAACTAAATGATAATTTAAGCTATGAAAGAATAAAAATTGTGATTTAATTCTTGTTCTGGCAACAAAAATCACTCATCGTATTTAATAGATATATTTTCAAGTACAAAATTGGTGCTTGTAAGTAATGTGATTGTTTTCAATAACAAAATCTTCATTTCGTACTTAACAATATTGAGGTCATTAGGTACAAAATTCAATATTTGTAGGTAATTTTTAAAAATTTTAGTTACTATAAAAATAATTTTTATAGTTAATATATGATTATATTTTTAATTATCTTATTATACTTTTCGTAGTAAATTTTTAGTATACTTTTTTGTTATTATATAAATTATTTTTTAATACTTAATTATATATATTTTATATGAATGGTTTTAAATCAACATTTTTATTCAAAATATACCCTATCTATATAACATAATTTTGTATTTAACATCAAAAGTAACAGTGGTGCAATGGTTAAAGTGGTACCTTCCTAATAAAAAGGTTATGAGTTTGAAAATTAGGTGGTTAAGAGTCATCATGATTTTAAAAATAGGGAAAAGCTAATATTATTTTATTATATTTTATTTTTACAAAAAAAGAGAATAAATTAGCTAAAAAAATGTCATAGTAAATCGAATTCAACGAGTACAAAATTGTTTTTTGAATAATGACAATATATATTACCAATTGATTTTCGTGGCCAAAAGTATATTATTGGTTATTACCAAACTTTTTCGAAGCAAAAAAGTATCACCTATGAAATTTCATAGGTGATAACCCTTTTGTTATAGTAAAAGGACAAACTAAACCTTAAAAGTACTTATTCAAATTTATTTATTTATTTATTATTATTTTTAAAATAGGATAGGTGACATTTAACTTTGACCGTTAGAGACTTAATAATGCACTCCATAATATTTTTGTATTTTCGTTATAAAGTGTTACGGAGCACACCTTATGAAGTGCATTGTATTCTTTAAAAATATTATTTAATCAAACATCCAATAGGGTTTAGTTTATAATATATATATATTTTTAAAAAATTATAAAAGATTGGTTTTTTAACATTAGAGTTAATTGTTGACCGTTAAAAACTTAATTGGAGTGTTTCTTAAAATGTGCTCCGTAACACTCCATAACATTACTGTTTATATATATATATATATATATATATATTTATATACACTAAAATGTTATGGTGAGTAACGAATCTCACCATTGAGTGCTTCTGCGTGTAATTTACATGGAGTTGATCAAGTTCATAAGTATAGGAACAATTTATAAGGTAGGTTTTTGTTGTTCACTATAGTATTGATATATAAGGTAATGTTATGGAGTGCACCTATATGTATTTATATGATCAACAAAAAGTTAATCTATGTAAATTGATATATGTGCACTTTATAACATTTCTTTAAATGCATACCATATAGTATCGAAAATACATTATTAATTCTCTAACCGTTAAAATTAATGATTAATTATCTTTTTTTATATATATTCTTAGTTCATAAAATATATTTTTAAAAAAATTTATTGAAGATTTTATTTTTTTTTAATAAGAAAGATAGTTTAACAGTAATTTTAACTCTGAGATTTGACAATACATTTACTTAATAGTGTTGCCTCATATTCCATTTTATAACAAATTATTGTCATATTTGTTAATTTTGGGTTAAAAAAATCACTTCTGGTTCCATGGTCTAGCGGTTAGGACATTGGACTCTGAATCCAGTAACCCGAGTTCAAATCTCGGTGGAACCTTTGTTATGTTAATGTTTCTTTTTACAATTTTTTATAAAGTATGCATCTTAGAAATGCGTTGATTTTTGCCTCTCCTCCCCTTTTCTCCATTCGAGCCTGGAAAGGGGGAGACCTCGTTCCCTCCTTCCCTCAAGCAATCACCGATCCATCCATCCCTCATATTTTTCCCTAACTATGGATTCCTTTAAGCGCCTCTCCTTCTCATCATCATATTCTTCCCCTCACAACCTAAACATTGAAGATATGCCAGCCAGCAAACGCAGGAAAATTGAGGATACAGTCCTCAATATTCTAAAAAATGCAGACTTTGAAACAGCCACCGAATACAGTGTCCGAGCCACCGCATCGCAGCAGCTCAGCATCGACCTCTCCGACCTGGCCTCCAAAATTTGCGTCAGACAAGTTCTGGAGTCTTTTCTTCTGTCAACAGCGGTAACCCTTCCAACCACAATGTCCGATGGTATCCCAAACGACATGCTATCCGTACCAGAAGAGACTAAACATGCAGAAGTATTGGGGGAGCAACAAACTAATGAAACTAAATCATCTAATGGCAATCTTGATTCTGTCGAGAATAATGAGAGAGTTATTTGCAAGGTCCGTACATAGGTACTGAATATGTTGTTTCAGTCTTAACCTATTCTCATTATTATCATGCGTCTTTACTTATCTCTCTTTGACCTTTTTTCCTTTATTTTTCTGTGTTGTGAAAGATGCGGACTTGTAGGTTGAAACGTGGTTTTTAGCCAGTAATATATCTCATCTGGGGTTTAATGTGGTAATGGTGTAATTAGCCTTAAGACTTCAATGTTTCGACACCACCTCAAAATGATTGTTTGGATTCTGATTAATTGTTTTGTTATCTGCTGCTGCACTTGTTATTATTGAGACGAGTTTGGGGTTTTCTGGTCTTCCCTTACTCCTAGTGTACAGTTTGTTACTCATTACCTGAGTTCATTTGGATCTTTATCTTGTTCAGGAGTGTTAACTGCTCAAAATTTTCTACTGGTAGATTCCAAATAAACATGACTTTGAACCAGGGAAAGGAAAATGTTATATTCAATAATCAGTATATTGTATTCAATATTTTATCCCACAGAACAATAATTATATATTGAAATATTTGCTATGAGGAAATGTATGATTTGGTTGTTCTCCACTCCTCGGTGGGTGTTTCCTCTTTTCTCAAAAACTGCAATCCACTTGTTTCTGTAGTTATCAGACAAGAGGAATGTGGCCATTCATAATTCCAGAAATGGGCAGACCTTTGTTTCAATTCGAGATTACTATGCGAAGGATGGAAAGCAATTACCTTCTGGTAGAGGTATATGTTGCAATTTGTTTGTTTACTTTGTTTTGGGATTCACTTCTATTCTGCTTGGCAAATCTAATTTCTAGGAGGATTTATATGATGTTTATGTTAATAGAGAATCTGCGGTTTGTCATCCCTCTAATCTTCATTAGAACTTAACTTATTAGCACAACGTTTCAATTGATGTGCAATACATTGGCTGAAATACTTTTGTGGTGCTGAATGTCACTGTGAGAAAAGCTTGTTAATCAGACACAGACATGCTGATACACATTTCTCTATGTATGTGTATGCTCATTGACCCTTAAGATTTCTGGATTGATTTTAGGTGCAAAGCAAGCTGACCTTTTACGCTTATGGATCTGAGTTTGTCTTTAATATGCTTGACCTTGAGTGATTTCATGTTGTCAAGCTGAAATCCTTTGCCGGAGTAAATTTCATGGATCTAAATAGGCATTCTCTTGCTTTAGCTCAATTTAGAGCCAATTTTCATTATACTTATTGTCAAGCTGGAATTCTTTGCCACTAGTAAATTCATCTCTCTAAATAGGCATTCTCTCGCTTCAGCTCAAGCTATAGTCTATTTTCATTACATTTACCCTAAGTACATGACCTAATGCAAAAGGCCTTAAGCTTGCATGCATGTATTTTTCTTCAATTTTGGATCATTGGGTTGCTTGGGCTTAATTAGAGCTTGATTAAGAAGATTAAGTTGAACAGGCTTCTTTTGAGGTGGTCAGCTATTACAACTGCACCCCAAAAATATGGGATTTTCAAGGAGAGGCAGAAGATAGGCTAAGAATTATCTATCGCACTTGAAATTGCTTGATATTCTTCTCATTTCTCTCCTTTTTTTTTGGTGTATTTATGTAATATTAACTCTTTTACCTTTTGAGTGTTTCATGGTTGTTGCACTCTATGGTTATAACTTTCCTGCTTCACCGACAACCCAAGTCAAAGATGCATACATGGTTTCAATATCATTTTCCGCATCTGTTCCCTGGCAAAGGCCATCTTAAAACTCTGTCTCTGCTTCACCTCTATGTGAATCACTGTGTGCCAAAATCTTCTGCTTACTCATAAATCAGAAATGAAGCACTTTAATGGTTAACAGCTGGCGGTTATTGACTTAGGAATTTGGTATTTTTCTTTGTGAACTTATGGTCTTTGAAGCATTTTGTTTGAAAATAATTATGCAAATTGAATCTAGGAATTACCTTGACGGGAAGACAATGGGCATGTGTTCGGAGTAGTTTCTCTGCCATAGAGGAAGCCATTGCAAGGATGCAATCAAGGATAATGAGGTAAGCATTCCTGTATTCTTTGCTGACTATAATTTTTAAAATTTACATCTTTTGTCTAGGGTATGAAGCATTAATTGTTGGTTCTGATACAGATAAGGATTTTGTTTTCTCCCTCCCCTATATGCAGTTTGATACCATAATTAATTTAACCAACAATGCTTACTGTTCAATCAGTATGAGATCTTGATTTGGGTATGTATTGGATAATACACTTTGGAATTAATTGATGAATTGTTTAGGTCAGTAGCAGTGGAGGATTGTGATCTTCAAGGATCTGTGGCCATTGTGCAAAACATGGACTCAGATATACCAAGTCCCGTCAATGATGTTGACAACCAAAGTCATACTATCAGGAAGAGGAAATATGAGAGGTTGGGTTCAACTGGTTCGCCCGTTATTCCAAGCTCTGCGCATCAAATTGAAGTTGAGAGACTTCAACCTCACAGAGATACTTGTGCTTCACCTTCTGCTGCTTCTCCTCGTCAAGGGCATGTACCTGATAATCAAGTTGCTAGTTCCAGGCAGAGCCTTGTTCCCATCATGACCAGTCGTCTTAATGGGAAAAATTACCATTGTTGGATGCATCAGATGGAGTTTTTTCTGAAGCAATTAAAGGTTGCCTATGTGCTCAGGAATTCTTGTCCCAGCATTCCCAGGGAAGGTGCAAACTCTAAGGAAAATACGAAAGCTGAAATTTCCACTAAGAAATGGATGGATGATGAGTACATATGCCGGCACAGCATTTTGAACTCTCTTTCTGATCATCTTTTTGAGCAATACTCAAAGAAGAGTTTCAACGCTAAAGAACTCTGGGAAGAACTTAAATCAGTTTATTCGGAGGATTTTGGGACACTGAGGTCTGAGGTCAACAAGTACATCCAATTTCAGATGGTTGATGGCGTTTCTGTTCTTCAGCAGGTTGAAGAACTCAATTACATAGCAAACACAATCACTACATCAGGCATTTGGATTGATGAAAACTTGCATGTAAGTGTCATCATTTCTAAGCTTCCACATTCTTGGAAGGAATATCGTGCCAAATTGATGTACCGTGATTTCTTACCGCTCAATGTGTTACTAAATCTTCTGAAAAATGAGGAAGAGTCACGCAGTGAACGGAAGAAAGAAAATCCTATCAAAACTGCTGAGGACAGATTTGAAGTAAAGAAAAATGACGGAAAGAAAGTATGCTACAAATGCGGCAAAGAAGGGCATATTTCAAAATTTTGTCCTGACAGAAAACTAGATAAGCCCAACAGGAAAATGGCTTTTTCCGGGGAATCTGGAGAGGCACAACAGAGTAACACTTGGAGAAGAACTGCAGATGCTTAACGGGTGTAGCTGCAGGTTTAGACAGTTTGTTCTGTGGGATTGATGGTTTTGCAATGTTGTCCTGAAGATGAAGAAGATAATTGACTTGTAGGTACGAACTAGATCCCTTTGGTGAAAATGAAAAATAGTACTTATATAAGCCACGGGCATTTTGTTCCCTCGTTGTGTCTTTTTCGTTACTTAGATCTGCATGTTCAAAGCCCAAAAAAATGCACTACCCAATTAATTTATCAATCATCCTTAATCTTGGAGCAGTCAATAGTTTTGTTTTCTAGTTCCTTCAAGTCTAGGACTTGAAAAAAATTGATTTTGTGGATGGCTTCTTGACTAAACATAGAAATGTCTTTTATGATGGCTTTAAGACTGCAACACAATCAGATCTAAAATACGAAACACGAATCATTATTAATTAATAATCCAAAAAGAAATATTACTTCCGTCCCATAAACATATTCCACTTTGTTTTTTCATGGATTTTAAGAAAAGTTAGTTAGTGTAATTAATGTAATTAATTTTAAAGGTAATTTTACTTTTATACCATATATTTAATTTATTAAAATTAAAAGTAATAGATATGAAGAGATAATTAATGATGATAATTTTATCTTTTCATTTATAACCATCTCTCCTCAAAAAAAAAACTGGACTATAATTTGAGACTAAGGAAAAAGGAAAGGTGGACTATCTTTATGGGACGAAGATAGTAGTAGTTTTTCCAATTCAAGCAAATGAAAAGGCTGAATCACACAAATCATCATAAATTTCTGTTTTTCAGAAGATATAGTAAGTAAAATAAAGCGAGGCAATTTTTTTTAATATCAAAATGGATAGTGATTTCAAAATTAGACCATACTTTTAACTTGCATAAATTCTAGTTAAGAGAGTACTTTTTTGGACACTTTTATCTCTAGAATAGGTAATCCTGAATAAAACAATCCATATAAAAATTTAAGATATAGATTGTTTGTATATTGTGCTAGAAGTTGTTAATTTAAGAGAAAATTTAAACACATGGAGACTCAACTTTGCAACAAAACCAGAGAGAATCTTGAACACGAACACTTCAACATGTCATCTCATAGGCAAAGAATTATCGGTGAAGAAGAGACCATCAGAATACAGACATGTCAACTTTATCTTTCTTCACCTCTCAATAAATCTTATTTGATTCTTTCAACTTAAATTGGTGCAAAGATTGAAACAAAGCTCTCTCAAAAATTTCTTGGGATAATTAAACGTTGTTTATTTAAGTGATGAGTTGTTTATTTGAGTTAAGGGTTGTTATTATATGAGTTACACGTTGTTTTGTGGAGTTACATGTTGCTATTTGTTTAGTTACGGGTTGTTTTCTTTTAATTGATTATACAGATATTGTATGCCTTTTTTTCTAATACTGAACTGTTTCCTGCAATTTCTTTCAGAATATCGAGGATGAAAAGGTTTGGTTGGAGGTTGAACACATGGACGTTGCATGAGGAGCACATAGTCATTTTATGTATGGATATTGAACAATTTATATTGTTATTTTATATTGAACACTATTAGTGATTTTATATATGATCATTTAGTGATTTTATCAAGGTATATATATTTAGTAGCTTTAGTTTTAATGGGTTTATACTTATACTCATGTGATAATCCGCACCAACTAAAATAACTCTGTAACAGTTACGAAAATAAGGTTAAAACGTTAAACTCTTGACCTCTTTTAAATAACTCATAACAGGAAAGGAACAACTTGTAACATAAGAAAAATAACCTTTACGGCTAAAACAAAATCGTGAATGATTTAAAATTGTATGAGAATGTCCATAGCATAAACAAAACTAAAGTAAAAGAACAGTCAATAAAGCTTCTACACAAGTTATAACCTCTTCCAAACAACCCGTGACAATTACAAAAACAACCAACAACTCCAGAAAAAACAACTCATAACTCTGGGATAAACAACCACTGACAACTTCTATGATAAAATGTATAATCTTGTAAAGTATTTTATAACGAGATGAATTAAAAAACAAAACAAATATAATTCACTCAATCAAGGCTTGTATTT
>JAWZTD010000121.1:885658-896165 GCA_035221335.1 Echites panduratus | reverse complement strand
TAGTAGTAGGCCAGGGAAGGAAATGGTTTGGGGGTGGGGATCGAGACACGGTTCTAGTCTCCAAAAGCAGGTGCAAATACGTTCTAAGCTCTCTCTTTTTAAAATTTATGCTACTATAGCTCTTTTCAGCCCTTGCCCCCTTTTCCTTTCTTCCCTGTCTTTTTTTATTTTAGCGCTGGGCATAGGTCAAAATACATGATTTCATTTTACTGGGAAGGAGTTGACGATCACGGAGATAATGAAGAGATTGCGAATGCTTACCCTACCTAAGGGCATATTGTATAAACACGCTCCCAACAACTTATTATTACAAAAACATTAGTATTACACGACTAAGTCTAAAGGTACGGATGAGCTTGAATTAATTTTATATTAATACTGTAAAATGTTTATTTAAATTAAACATCCAAGTAATAAAAACAAAAAAAAAATTACAAAATGTTTACTAATATAAAAATGTATAATAACAAAAAATTCGGTTGAATCAGTGAAATCGTACCTAAATGCCTGTAACTCATAATAAATGTAGAAATATGAATTAGATACTCAGAAATACAATTCATAATATTAACTACAACACTTTTAATTTGATTCTTAAAAAGCTAACAAAAAAAAAGAAATATATTAATATAATACAAAAACCCACACATATAATATTAAATATAAGTACATAATTTTATTATTCTTATTATTATACAATAAAATAATTTTATTAATCCGCGCACATATATTAAATAAATACCTATTATTATGATTGTTAATATATTTAAGTATTTTTCTAGTACTAATATGCACACAAGATGGAAAAAAAAAAGGATCATATTTACAAATCAGATTCAACCAAAAGAAATATATTCAAGTTTCTTGATTAAATATTATATCGTGTATTTCTATTTTTATTTTAGAATGTGCAAAATGAATATACATTTTTATAAATAAATATTTTAAATTTACAATTCCAGTAATACTTTCTTTAATCTAAGAAAATTTTATCTCCATTCACTGACATCTCATATATTCATGGTCCTACCATTATATTAATTATAAAATTAATTTAGTAATTAAAAAAATCCTGTAATTTGTGTTTCATTGAAAGAAGTTGCTGAAAGATTCTCGTAGTGCTCTCTTTATGTCACTCATCAACCTTGCATGCATGATGTTTGCAGCAACCATATCCATCCTTGGCATTAAAGGTCTTTGCTATATATGGCCGAGCAAAGTAAAAGCAGAAATGGTGAGACATGGTTTAAGAATTTGAATAAAACAATTGAAAAAGAGATACTAATTCCCAACTCCTCGAAAATTATTTAATTTCAGCCCCCACCTTCGATAATGGTTATGATCATGTATTTAAGGAATTAACTTAAAATGAAATACTCAAACCATATGTACACAACACATGTTCCATAGATACCATTCCATATATGCATATTCTTAGCATTGAATAGTAAACCAAATATGATAAAACCTCGTTGCTTTACAAACTAATTCAGATTCTAGTCAGAGTATCAGACATATTCAACATTAAAATCACTCAACTTAATCATTATAAAATAAAGTTAAAATGAGAGCATTGCATCCTTCTGTCACCATTAATGTTAATGCTGAATGCCATGCATGATTTATTACAACAATAAAAAGAAATAAAAGGAAGAGTTGATATTGATGAAATGACATGAACATTTTCAAGGGCATTGCATCTCTATTATCAAACAGGCACATTTGGATGCAAAATTTAAGAAATATCATCTGTAGTGATTTTTTATATCCATCTACAGAAATATCTGAGAATTATATCTATAAACTTGTTAGCAATCAGATATGTTATCTTGGATACACCAACGTTCGAATAACATTTCAAATATGTCAAAAATGTTAAATTACCCACTCTAGTAATAAAAAACCAAGAAGAAACTTACAAAATTTAACCTCAAAATGGATAATATCAGAAAACTTACCAAAAAAAGAGAGAGAGAGAGAGTAACGAAAATCACAAAATTTAACCCAAAAATTAATTACCTGAGAATTCAACGCTTCAAAAAACTACTCCGATACAGAGGCCAAACTCTTGGATTTATCAAAGGATAGTTATGGTAGATTTGACAATGGGATTTCTTTTTGGGCCCTTCTTCCTCTTCCTTCAATTGATTAAAGGACTGTTGTTTTTTTTTTATTGATTTTTTTCAATTTATTAATTGATGGTATTTTTAGTTCTGATGACTAACCTTTTCTTTCCAAAACCTTAATCTTTCATTCCCAAGAGCCTAATTGATGTAATTACTTATAATTTTGACACGTGTCCTAAATGCCTATTAATATATAATAATAATAATAATAATAATATGGATAGATGTTAGAGGAATCATGGAAGCTGACAAACATAAGATGACTTTCCAAACCTTTTCTTCTCTGCTCCAGTTCCATAAAATAATCTACTTAATTACTACATTAAAAGGCCTCCTTTGCTCCAACATTTCTTGTATCAGCCCTCACATTCTTTTCAATTTGTTCTTCAGCAATGGCCAACCAGTTAACTTCATTTTTCTTGTGCATATCCCTCAGCTTTCTAATTCTAATCAATGCTCGGAAGATGGGAGTTATGGGCTTCGTCAAGCAATGGCCGGGGGGTAGGTCAACCAGGTTCTATGACTTCAAGGTGATTCTTTCTCCATCTTCATGTCTTCATACTCAGTTCTTGCTGATTGCTTAACATTGGCTTAATCTGAAATTTCTGTGAATGAAAATCGATCAGGTTCAAACCACGAGTATAACCAAGCTTTGCAACACCAGGGATATCGTAACAATAAACGGATTGTATCCCGGACCGGTGGTCTATGCACAAGAAGATGATAGGGTAATCGTCAGAGTCACCAATCAATCCCCGTACAATGCCACAATTCACTGGTAACTACACATGCAGCAATCGTTGACTTTCCATTAAACAAAGTTCTCAGAACAATTTCATTATTGACTTTCTTTATAAGACAATCATTCAAGTTGATTAATTATATTAGTGGGTGAATGAATTTCAGGCATGGCGTCCGGCAGAGGCTGTCCTGCTGGTCGGATGGTCCTTCTTACGTCACCCAATGTCCCATTCAACCCGGACAGACCTTCACTTACGAGTTCACACTGGTGCAGCAGAAGGGCACTCTACTTTGGCATGCTCATGTATCATGGCTACGAGGCACAGTCTATGGTGCCATCGTGGTGTACCCCAAGACAGGCGTCCCTTACCCTTTCATTTATCCTCACGAAGAGCACATCATCCTCCTAGGTTTGTTGTTTCTAATTAACAAGAATGCGTTTCTTTCCTAGCTATTCTTGATTTTCTTGACCTGAAACTTGGCAACTGATATGCAGGGGAGTATTGGCTAAGAGACTTGGTACAACTTGAGCAGTCTGTTATTGCCAGTGGCGGAGGCCCTCCACCGGCGGACGCGTTTACCATCAACGGCCACCCTGGTCCCAATTATAATTGCTCCAACAATGGTAATCATGATCAATTAACATGTCCATATGGTAAATGGCCAGACATGAATAAGGAGAAATCTTCTCCAATAAGATAATATTTTAAGGTTCACCAATTATACATCAAAAAAAGCAAATAGTATTATTACAATTTTGTTAAAGGTTGTCACTTTTGTACTCACCCAAAAAGGCAAAAGCATACAGTATAGAAAAGTTCTGCTCTTTTGACGAGAGACGCTTGACTTTAATCTAGCTTA
Organism: Echites panduratus; assembly: GCA_035221335.1. Lineage (NCBI taxonomy): Eukaryota > Viridiplantae > Streptophyta > Magnoliopsida > Gentianales > Apocynaceae > Echites > Echites panduratus. The sequence goes on along the minus strand of JAWZTD010000121.1, from coordinate 892,437 downwards.
AAATTTCTGTCTAAGATTTAATCCTTGAGTAATCATGGGCAATTCCATTGTTTCAGATGTATACAAAATCGAAGTGGTCCCTGGGAAGACGTACCTGTTAAGGTTGATCAATGCAGCGCTGAACATGGAGAACTTCTTTGCCATTGCCAATCACAAGTTAACCGTGGTTGAAGCAGATGCAGAGTACACAAAACCTGTAATCACGGACCACGTGATGCTTGGACCGGGTCAGACCCTTAGCGTTCTGGTCACGGCTAATCAACCCGTAGGAAGATACTCAATGACCATGGGTCCTTACATGTCAGCAAGAAATGTCTCCTTCCAAAACATAACATCGGTAGCCTACTTCCAGTACTCTGGCGCCACACTTAACAGCCTTGCTCTGCCAGCTCCTCTGCCCGGGTTTAACGATAATCTGGCAGTGAAAACAGTCATGGATGGCCTGAGAAGCCTTAATGAGGTGACTGTTCCAAAAGAGATCGATAAAAACCTGTTCATTACCATAGGATTAAACGTGAACAGGTGCAATTCAAAGAATCCCAAGCAAAATTGCCAAGGTTTAAATGGAGGGGTCATGGCTGCTTCGATGAACAACATTAGTTTTATTAAGCCTAACATTTCTATGCTGGAAGCATATTACAGGAAGATCAACGGCTACTTCACGGAAGATTTTCCAGGGTCGCCTTTTAAGTTCTACGATTTCGTTAACGGATCCCCTAACAACGCTCCCAATGATACCAATGCATTGAACGGAAGTAGGACCTATGTCCTTGAATATGGGACTCGGGTAGAGCTCATTTTGCAGGACACTGGAACGGTCACAACTGAAAATCACCCGATTCACCTTCATGGCTATAGTTTCTACGTCATCGGATATGGTTCCGGAAATTACAATCCTGATACGGCAAATTTCAACCTGGTAGATCCGCCCTACATGAACACAATCGGAGTTCCGGTGGGTGGTTGGGCTGCAATTAGATTCACTGCCGATAATCCAGGTACGAAGAGATTTCGATCATATACACAAAAGGCCATTGTGAGGTTTTAGTTTGATTTTCTGCTGACACTTTGATAATGTTTGCAGGGGTTTGGTTCATGCATTGCCATCTGGAGATACATTTATCATGGGGACTATCAGTGGTGTTCATAGTGAAAAATGGTCAAGGACCATTGGAGACCCTCCCTCATCCTCCGGCCGACATGCCCAGATGCTAGGCGGGTACTGCTGGCCTGGTGGTAGATAATAAACCATTGAATTCGACGGTTTCTGATCTTCCCCAATTACAAAGATTCTTTACAGCAATTGTCTCATAGATTTGGCAAGAGATTTTTTTTCCTGAAATTGTCTCTAGAACTTCATAATTTCGTGTAAACAATAGTTCAACAGAACAAAATGTGAACAATGCTTTTCAAATCTATCGTCTCCTTGGCCCAATTCAAGACTCAGTGGTAGACTCTGGAAGTCTTGATTAACCATCAGAGATTATCAAAGTAGCTAAAACAGTAAAAGAGAAGGGAAAAATAAAACAAAATTTACTGTCTCTGAAGAAGTGAAGATTTAGATGACGTTACCAGAGTGCTATACTACTTAAACGGGTTATCCTATTTTAATTTAGCGGACAAAAAGAGAAAAAAAAAACGGGAAAACAAAATTGACAAATAATTTACCATAAATAGTTATGTAATGTCACAAGAAGTATCAGATAAAAATAAAAAAGATTAAGGTGGGAACGAAAAGTCTCAGTATATAATGTCTTTCAAGATTTGAAGTTTGTTTAAAAGGTTTTCTTGTTTTCCTTTGTTTTCTCATGGTAGTAGTTCTTAGTTGGCTTAACTTAATTTTTTCCTCCATTTTTATTTTTATATTTTTTCATCTTATATTATTATTATTATTATTTTGACTATTTTTTCTATGCTTTTCTTTTTCTCTCTTTCTTCTTTTCTGTTTTTATTTTCTCTTTCTTTCATTCAGTTCTTTTTTTTTTTTTTGCCATTGTTTTGACTACACCCACGCAACCCCACCCCGACTCCTACTCCTGGCCCCCAGCCCCACGTTCCAGATTTCCGAGTTGGCCAAGTATTCTTCCGGTTTTTCTTTCTTCTTTTATATTTAAATTTTTTTTCTTTTTACTTTTTTTTTTAAATTTCCCTCCTTATGATTTGGAAGCTCAAGTTATTTAGGTGGTCTTTATATTTTAGGAGAATAAAAAAGTCAAAAATGCAAATAATTTTATTGCTTTTTTATATATTTCGAAATTAAATTAAATTTATTTATTTATTTATTATTCTCTATTTATCTTGAATTCATCAAATATTATAAAAAATTTCAATATTTATAAATAGTATTAAAAATAATTTAAGTTTACATAGATAAATTAAATATTAACATTTAATATATTATAATTTATGAAATATAATTATTTTATAAAATTTAAAAAATTAAAATAAAAACAATATTTTCAAAAATTTCCAAACAGATTTTAATTTTGAAAAACACTTACAAATTACTGCTTCCAAAAAAAATAAATTTAATTTAAGAAAAAAAACACTTTTATAAAAAATAAGACTGATAAATCACTATTTTTATAAACCCATTCAAACGCCCCTAAATCTCAGTTTCTTCCCGGGTTACAGTCTCCTACCTTTTATAAGCTGAACTACCAATTTACTAATTGAACTTTCCCGGATTCAAGTTTGTCCAAAGATATCTTTTCAGAATTTTAAACCTATGTAAATTGTGTCGTGTCTTCTCCCACAAAATGACAAAGACGAGCCCATGTGATTGTTCAGAGGGCAATGAAATGGGTTGGGGTGTGGCCACCATTTATTTAATCAGAATGAAAACCGAAAAAGAGGTAAATGTTTTGAATGGTGGTTAGCCTCATGTTGCCGCACATCTATCTAGGGTTAGATGGCAGATATGATGAACAACAAGATGGATTTGATGGTGGACAAATGGAAGGAAGCCATACTCTAGAAAACATCAAGATAGATTGTTTCTTGCTGGTGGCAAGTTCCTTGTGTTTCAATGAGACTTGTCTCCATAAAATAATTTCAAAATTCCTGTATATAAGTAATTAGTAACTTGATTTCAATTTACTGCCATTACAACAACACCTGGGGGATGAAGAGGAGGAGACCCGAAACTACCCAGCTACGCTTCACAGTCAAACCTCAAAAAGATACTCAGCAGCAGGTGCAAAGTTCCACAATTAACACATTGAATAAAAACTAAGAATTTTGTAACGTTTTGCTTCAGCGAACATAAACCACATAGTAAAGTATATATATAGGTAAGTATGCTTATTCTAGAAAATGATACTCTTCTATTTGAAATTGAATGTTTATTTTTATCTTTATTTAAATAAAAAAAATTTTTATAGTAATTATAAACTCATCGAAGTTAAAATCAAACGACTTTGTGTTATGAAGATTTTCATCTTCAAAGCATTTGATTGGTGCAATATTTCATTTTAACTTGCACACATAGAGAGAAAGAATTAATTTTAATATTTCAATATCACTTTTTTAATAAAAATTTAATTCAATTAAAAAATAAGAAATTTAATTTTAAACTATTTAAAAATGAAACATTAAATTTTAAAGAAGAAAATAATATAATAAGCTCACCAAAGTCAAACACTTCATAAATGTTTAATTTTAACTAAAAAATTTTAATCCAAAATAAAAAAAAACTTTATTTAACAATTTTTTTATTACATTATTAATTTTTTAATATTATTTCAACTAATTTAAAAAATAAGACATTCAACGTTTGATTCAAACTTAAAATGACAATAAAGACTATTGCTGGAAAGAGTATTTTGTAAATTTGGTATTTAAATAAAAAAATAAATTTTCAATTTTAAATGAGGGAGTAAATTTTAAATGCTCAACTAACAGGCAACTTTTCTTTCAGATCCTCCCAGCCCTTGAAAAGATTGGCATCTAACAACTTGAGGGAACAGACAAGGCTGGTACAACCATATCAGAAATTGACAAAATTGACATGTAGTTCCGGGAGATAGATGCAGATGAGGTATAAGTCTCTTCCTTTTCCCTCTTCACAGTGAGAGATGATACTTTATAGTTTATATCCTTTTATGCAATCGCTTCCCTGGCAAAGTCTCTTGCTCAAATGAGTATTCCACAATATCAACAGATGTCCAAGGATATCCCTGCTTCTTTTGGGCATTGGATGAGATACTCATTTGGGTAAGATGCTTCGTATGGGAAGGCTTTCCCACTTCATCACGTATATCCTCTGCAGTTTCTAGGAGATTCAGGCTACCAAGGTGAAAGGCAAAAGAGCGACCGCTTTGGACCAGTACAGGCATATAGCTGGGTAACAGTTTTCTAACTCAAAGTGCCCTACTTAGTGGTAGGTAAGTTTTGATATCTCACAAAACTTTGAAGAAATACATCAAATTTTTACACCAGAAATATCTTTTCTGTCATTCACCAACAAATTTTTTAGATAAATGATATTTTAGAAACAAATCATTGTGACCATTCTATGCGTTGATTTTATCTGATGTCCATAACTTCTCACCGCTGGCACTCTTTGTGGATGTAAAGAATATCCTGCAATTACTCTTTAGATTTAAATAGTCGACCTGCATGCAAGATGGACTCAACAAATTTAAGCATGGTAGAAAATCACCGAGCATCTTCAAAAGTACGGGTCAAAGAGGAAGGAGGATAACCTGGTCAGGCTCCAGAACCAGCAGGCAGAATGCATCAACAGGACCAGATGAAGGATCCAAAGAAGGTTCAGGAGAGGGCTCTTCGCTAAGAGAAGGAAGTCCTGGAGTAGGCCATAGATACTGCAGTCTAGATTTAAGAGAACCAGCAAACCAAGCTTTTTCCCTTTGCTGCAATCTTTTATTATTAAATCAAAAGAAATGCATGATTTCCTAGGGTAGTATGCTGTGTGTATATAATGGAGAAGCATGAAGCTGTAGACAAACAATATCAGTACGCTCAGTTGAAAGACTTGAGACTGATTTGAATGAATACAAAACGGTGTCGTCGATAAAGAATCTGATTTTTATGATATAGCAAAAATCAACTTCCAAAATGTGATAGTATGAGGATGTAAACAGATTGTAGCCAATCAGAAATTCAGCTACCCCACATGTAATAAATGGCGTGTGTTTATTTATCATCTGAAATCTATCAATATTCAAAACCTCAGATTGAAGATCTGGCAAAATTCTAAAGATAAAAACCTAGACGGGACTAGGCAATAAAAAGTACCACAGTGAATAGGCTCTGCTGTAAAACTAAAATGGGAATATTTAGAAGTCATGAATATTGGCGTCCTTCAAACACACAGTTTAGCTATTGGAAAACAATAACAAACCCGGCAGCACACTTAATGTTATCATGTACCAGGAACAGTTATCATGTATAAGGAACACTCATGTTATCATGAACAAGGACCTTGGGAATGGAGTTTCACAAGTTAAGACCAAAAAAAAATAGCACCATTTCAAGGCAGTAGGCTTGTGCAAAAGAATTCTTAAATTACATAGACATTTAGTTTCTCAAATTTGAAGTCGCATGAATTTAGTGCTTATGCAATCAAACTCCAAAATTGAATATATTTCTTAATTATTCAGATTTTATTATTCATATAGGTGAATTTCCTTCCAATCACTGCATGCTTGATTCTAGATGGGATAGGATCATGTTAGATGACTCTTTCCTCACCTACGAGGAAATTCAAGAAAATCACTCCCACAAATAGATAAGCATGCACAGGAATGACTATCACATTCATAGTGCAATGCTGAAGGGAAGATGAACTATGGCACAAGAGGGCACTAGACCCATACCTCCAATTTCACCAGGACAGGATTTGATGCATCAATGATTTCGATCCTTCCATTAATTCGAAATTGCTCCCATGAGTCCGTGAAATACCAGCATATCTGTAGAGTTTTAGAGAACTACCAGAGTCACAAGGTCATTATTCTAACCATAAGAACCAATGGCAATGATAAAAAAACAATGATTGAAAAATGCAAAATCTGATGTTAAACATTTTGGCTTCCTTTTTGGATTCCAAATAAGGAAAATCAAGCAATTAGTTTCCTCTAATTCCAATTTCAACATTTTCTATGCTTCTGCTAGGTTCCAACTAAAACCTCTACTAATCTTGTGATCACAAATATGAAATAGAAATTCCAAAAGAAGTGATACCTCAGCAAAAGGGCAATGCTTGAGATCTTCAATCTACACCGAGTTTTGTCAAAACAATGTGAACAATCAACACATACCTCACACATGTAGTAAAGGATGTAATCTGAAACAGAATTCAACACAATCACAAAGCCCCCTTTCCTTCTCACAGTAGAAGGAAAACACAGAACAAAAGAAAGATCTCTACATATAGACACTGTTAAGAAAGGAACTACCTTTCGAGTTCGGACATCGGTGTTGATTTGAATTTTATCACCGTCGTCTTGGAATCCTCTGAACATGAGAAGAAACCTCTAAGTTGTGCATTTTCGTGATAAAAGAAGGTATAGAAAGAGAAGGACCTGAAGACGACGGCTCGATTCGAAGGCCTTCCGTTAGATCCTACCGTCGCCTGAATCGGGGGGAAAAAAGAGAAAGATCTAAAGGTGAAACCAGAAATTAACAAAGAAAATTAAGGAAACAAGAGATGTAATTTTTCAGTACAAGATGAAAATAGGAGGAGTGCTTGAGGTGGGAATTGGATTGCAGAGAATTGAGAAGAAGCTGCTTCCATGGCGCCGCTGTTGCAGAGC
>JAWZTD010000121.1:848984-885558 GCA_035221335.1 Echites panduratus | reverse complement strand
GTTGCATGTAGTTATTATTCCTTGCAAAATAAGAAAAATTGTTAATATTATCCATCAAATAAAAATTATCCACACTATTCATCAAAGAATCATCAAAAGGAAATGTAGAGGATTCACATTTTTTTTCCAAAAAAAAAAGTTAATTGGAAAAATTAAACTTAAATAACAAGTCCCCGGCAACATTGTCAAAATTTGCGCAAAAATTTTCAATGACTACATTTAATTCGTTGAAAATTTCAACAAATTTTTCAACAAAAGTCATCCAATGAAACTGTTTTTCAACAATATGTTTAACTTGTTGAAAACTTTTCAATAAAAGTCAATTGTTGACAAAAAATTTCAACGACTAGTAATAATTCGTTGAAAAAAGCAATTAATATTTCAATTACTCTTATTTTATTGAAAAAATTTTCAGCAAAATATATCTAATTCAAATATTAGGATTTTATTAAATTTTTAAATGAAATAGTTATATATAAAAATATAACATTTTATAACCATTTGATCGTCAAATTGGTTAACTTTTAAAAGGTGAAAGAATTAATCTAAATATATATATATTTTTTAAAAGAATAGGTTACATTAATTTATATTAATGGAATTGAGTATGGTAGCAATGAAACTAGGAGATAGGCATCAGATTTTTAAAATAATTTAATTATTTGTTTGAATCAATTTTGTTTCAATTGACTGAATATATTTTTCACCCTTTTTATCAAAGCTGCCCAAGAGTCCCTCCTAGAGCATTTGATGGTTTTCATTTCCCCCAATCTACTTTCCAAAACCCAATTCAACTTAAAACTCTTCCCAAAACAAGCCCCAATCCTGTCATCTCTTTATACGAGTGCAGCTCTGCAGCTCTTCCTCAGCAAGCAAGTAACCGCATAGAAGCGACAGTTTCTCAGCCAGCCCACTACAACAGTAACTCTTACTTAGCAAGCCCATTGCATAGACACCGGGAGAAAGAAGAGGCTTGTCGACAGGAAAGAGGTATTAATATGTTTTCCTTTGCTGAAAAATCTAAGGAAATATAATATATGTGCCCTTTAAGTGTCTAAGAATGAATGCCTGGAACTTGTTCAGTTGCAGAGAAGTTCTGCTTTGTTTTGTTTGTTTTATTAAGTCCCACCTAGAAGTTCAAAACACTAGGAATCAAAGCTCTCTGGTTTGGTGGTTCTACTTTAAAAAAATCTTCTCGAACTTGGAATATCAGGTTTTGGGTTCTTAAATCACGTGAGATCTTTCATGTCAAAGACTTAAAAGATAGCTTGTGAATTTCACAAACTTTTGCTGGTGACTTCAGATCCAAAAAGGTACAGAGGGAAAAAGAAGAAAAAAAGAGCTCTACCAAAATCTCTATGCCTAAGCAAATCATTTGGAGTTCTTTTTCATTTTCATTTTCTATTTTTCTTTCACTTTCTTTTCCAACTTGAGTGTTGTAGAAATCTTATAGGAGACCAAGGGGTGTATCAATTGATCCACCACTTCAGTTCAATGTAACACTATTTTGAACACAATGTCTGAGCACCCACTCACCCTAACAAGCAGGGCCATCACCCACAAAAAGAAAATTCGTTATATATCTTCATCCTTCTTAGTTTGTCCCCTCTCTAGCCATCACATGTGCATGGACAAAAATTAAGTTAGGTTGTTAAGAAGAGTGAATTTCTAATAAGTCAGCAAACAAACTTAAATAAAGGCCGAGAACAATTTGCCATAATGGCCTGGAGTTCACCTATTGTGGAGAGGACCCATTTGAGTTTAGTGGAATTTTCTTTCTCAAGCTAATGCCATTCAAAAATCAGTAATTAGTAGACAATTTTTCATTTTCTTGGGCGTTAAGTTGAGGTCATAGAATCCTGTTTAAAATATTCTATTTATTAAGCATAAACTAACCTTGAAGTGCATCTTTTTGTGAATGATAACATCACTAGGAAAATCTATGTCAATGGTGTCAACCGTGATTTGCCAATTAACAGCGTTGGAAATGGTAGCAGGACCAAATATGTGTCTAATATCATTTTAAAACATTATGATTTTTTTAATTACATTTAAAATAAGAGACTTTACCTCAGTTTGCCCAAGATTACATAATCAAAAGCCCAATTTTCCAGATATTGATTGTAGTTACATGATTTTAAACAATGAGCTGCTATAATTTTTACTGTACATCAAAAGTTAGTGGTTATGGCTAATTTACTTTTCAATGTCCAGTTTGAAGAGATTGGTTAAGGAAAATTTGAAGATGTTGGAGGAGAACAAGATGTTGATGATTGATCTTGAGATCATGAAGGGACAATAAAGGGAGATAGTTGACAATATGAACTAGAAATAGCCCCGTAGAAGGAAAGAAAAAAGAGTTCAGGCGCTGTTCTCAAGTCTACTTAACGAAGCCTAGAGGGAAAGAGATTCATACAGACCGGTAGGCAAATCATATGGTATTAGGACAGGAAAGAAATGGATAGCGGTACACTGAACACAAAAAAAAAAAAAAAGATTGAGTTTTTTTTTAGACTTGGAATGGATCAAACGAGGACTCCATTGTCTCAACCTCCAAATACCATGATATAGTAAGTAGATTTTAGATTATATATTTTGAATAATTGCTAAAACATTAAATTAAGTCAATTGTTAGTTTTTCGATTATATTTTGTTACTTTAGTTTATTATTGGATACATTTGGAGTGAATGAAGATATATTAAATGAAGATATATTTTGGTGCTTCAAAATGTTTTTAGAGAATTTTAGCAATTTTAATGTTTTTATTATATTTTTTTAAAAAAATGTTTTCAATAATTTTTTTTAGTTGAAAACATTATTACTGATTTAAATGTGAAAAATTAATATTTCTCCCCAGAATTTTTTCAATGAAAATTGTTTGTTGAAAATTGATATCAAGAGCAAAGCAATCTTGTAGTAGAAAATTTTCAATGAAATGAATTATTTGTTAAAAGATTACTATAGAATATTGATTTAAATTTCCTAGAAAGATAGTTGAAAAAATCGTTGAAAATTTTTCAACGGATAATAATTTATTGAAAATGATGTTATCTATGACTTTGGAGCAACGAATTTTTTCCTTGAAAATTTAATTGAAAACGGGATTTTTTAACTAAATATATAATTTTTCAACGAATTTGGGTCTTTTCCTGTACTGGAAGGGGCATTTTGAACCAATAAATAGATATACAAGCGATGAAAAGCAAGCGCCCAAGAACCTCTTTTTTTTTTTTTTTTGGCTTCGTTTCATTTCACATTTAAGGAATATATAAAAGCGCACTACTACTTCTTATTATACGAATACGAATGTCAAACTAATTAACATCCTTATGTTTATAATTTGAAATTCAATATTATGTATGGGGTTTCTAGGCAGGTTAATATATATATATATATATATATATATAAATTGTGCAAGTGCAAGATGATTAATAAACCACGCCCTTTTATTTTGACCATTCCATTAATCATTGCAAAATCAATTTAAAGTCTAGAATCCACTTTAATGTGTGTTATTTTTGAAGCAAGGCACAAATATTCTTAATCTGTCACGATATTATCATAAGTATTTCGTATATATGGTATGATTTTTATTTTCAAATTTCTCATGGTAAAATCAATCTATAATAGAATCTTATACACTTCAGTAATGCCAATGCTGATGTATATATACTTGGCAAAGGTTTATGTATTTTGTGGGCATAATTAATAGGGTTTCACATAGGAATTAATTAAGAAAACTTGGGCATAACAAGGTTCAAGGGAATGGTCAAGACTCAAAATGATAGCTCCACAAGCTGAGAATCAAATTGGCATTCAGTTAAACAATGAGGATCTGTTATTTTGGCATGAAGATTGGTTGCTTACAGGAAAATTGCTCAATAGGATTACTTTGATTAAACATCCAGCTCTAAAAGTTGATGAGGTAATCATGTAAAATGGTGGTTGGAATGTGGACTTTCTTAGGTCTCTAGTTCCAGCAGAAATAGTGGATGAAATTCTAGAAGTACCACCACCCCAGAGGGGAAAACAAGTTCATTTGGAAGCCATAAAGTACTGGTAATTTCAAATTATCTTCTTGTTCTTAGATTATTTCTACTCAATATAGTTCACCAGGCACTGAATTGCAAGTCTGGCACAAACAAATCCCACTATCTTGGTCAATCTTTATGTGGAGAATGCATAAAAAATACCTATCATTAGACAGTTCACTTGCTCGCATGGGTTTTCAAATCGTATCAAGGTGTCATTGTCTTTCAGATATGGAGTCTTATGGTCATTTATTTAGAGATTGCAAGATTGCTAAAGAGGTTTGGGGATATTTTTGCTCTAGATTGGGTTTGTTACAATTGAGGAACGACTATCTTTGGTGGTTAGATAATCACAATACTTTGGGGTTCTTGGGAAATTTAATTCCTTTGATAGTATGCCGAGAAATATGGTTGGCTAACGGCTTCTTATATGAGGGATCCAAGAGTGACAGCAAGAACATTATAGCAACTGCAATGCACAAATTGCATGATTCGCAACAAGCCTTTTCAATTCCAGCGTTGAGTAGACTATTGAACTCTCACGTTAATCACCCTAGATGTTCATGGAGGCAAATTTGTTGGTGGCAAGAAGAGTATCAAGATTGTTGTATACTGAATGTTGATGGTTCATCAAAAGATAACTCGAGAATGTAGCTATAGGAGGGATCATACGAGAGGGTTCAGGACAATTCAAAGGTGCATTCTCAGTTTACATCGGTACATCCTCAGTAATGGAAGTTGAATTAATTGCTTTGTTTGAGGGGCTAAAATATTGTATTCAACAAAGGTGGAACAAAGTATTGTTACAATTGGATTCTCAAATGGTTATCTCCATAGTGGAAGGAACTTGTTCAATACCATGGACACTTCAAAGGAAGATTTATCACATAGGCTCACTTAACTCTAGATGTGATTTCAAGATCATACATATTTACATATAAGGGAACCAAGTGGCCGATTATCTTGCAAAAGTAGTACAAGATTGTTGTCATTGCTTATATTATAACTCATATCTTAGTCTTCCCCTTAGAGCAAGAGGACTATATCAACTAAATCGAATGAAAATTTCAAGTTTGAAATTGATATATGAATTGTAAAAAAAAAATATACATATATATATATATATATATATATGATGCTAGAAGGATGTGGTTGGTGAGATACCGATGTGTCTTTTTCTGAATAATTCCCGTTAAGAGTTGAAGAATATTGATCGCTTTAGCTTGGAAGGGAATAAAATTAAAAAGAATGAAAAAGGTCCCTCAAACTTAAGGCCGAAGTTTTTAAGGTTTTGAAAAAGTGGGAAATTATACGTAATTTCCTGCAAAAGGGAAATAAACCCGATAATGACTGAACATGGAAACAAAATTAGTTGGTGAAGTTTGTTGGGAGCTAGCATATACAAAGTAATTAAGCACATATTTATAGAGAGAGAGGGAGAGAGGGATAGAGCTCAATAAATATAACCAATTTGGAGAGGATTGACGAACGGCTAGGCATGCATCTTCCAAATTAAACAAAGCACAAAAAGTTTCTTATATATATATGCCAGAAAACATCACTTTAGTGTCTATTCAAGAAAGTAGTTTGGACGTTCATATGTATGCAAGAATTTATATTAAAGTTAAACCCAGTAGTTATTTGAGTCAGATGAACAAATTTTGCCAAAAAGGTTCGACAGATTTCCAACTGAAGATGACTCAATTTGAGAGAAATGGATATGCAAAATCTGTGAAAAGAGAGAAAAAGAAAATTAAAATTTGAGACAAGAAACCAAAGAAGAATCAAGAGTTCCCCCATTATAGGGTCAAAAAGGAGGAACCCACCAAAGGACAGAGATACATTCATAATTCCACTCACAATGTTTTAAATAAAGAAGGATTAGATGCACAATCTGGACGAAATCAGACAAAAGCTCACACCCAAATGACACTAAAATATCCTCTCCTTTTATCAATATAGTCAAAACAAACACATCTTTTTCTTCCATCATCCATATAAAGTAATCCCATCAAAAAAAAAAAAAAAGGCCAACGCACAAACAACTCAAACATTCTTTCTTGCATCAAGGACAGCTGCGGACAAAAGGAGGTGAATATTTTCTCCTTGAGGACATAACTTGCTTTTTTTTTTTTTTTTGCTTTCCTGACCTCCTTTTTCCTATTGCTCCTTCCTTTCTGAACTCATATGGATACTACTAATCAATGGACACAGGTGGGTATAGCTATAACTTGATCCATCTCCTTCAACCTCCTCTCAAAACATACACATCATTAATCAGATCTCTGTGTTTTTCTTTTGTAGATTAATACACTTTGTTGAAATGATGTTCAAGACAGCTGAAAGTAATCCCTTTTCCCCAATTTATTGAATTTTAAAAACTATATAGCTTTTTCTGCTCTGGATTTTGAAGTTTTGAAGATTAGATGCGTTCTTAATTTATATACACATGAAAGCAAGCACTGCGCTTTTTCTTTCTTCCCTCTTTTTTTTTTTTTATTCTTTTGCATGTGTGCTATAACCGATAAAGGAATCGGAAAAAAGGCATTCCTCATTATTATTATTGCTTCTCAATTGCTTTTCCTTCACTAAATTAAGTCATGAAAGTTCTTTTCTCGTTTCACTTCGTTTGTCCTGTAGTAGTAGTACTTTACTTTTGTTTTTCTTTCAAGAAATTAATTTGTTAGTAATAATAAACTGTTGATTGATTCTTTGTGATTTTTTTTTTTTTTATGGTTTCAGGAGATGATTAATGGAGGGGGAGGAGGTAAAGTAAGTATGGCGGCGGCAGAGATAACTTCGAGGCCGGCGGCAGTAGCTATGGAGAGAAAGGCGAGGCCGCAGAAAGACCAAGCCCTAAATTGCCCAAGGTGTCACTCAACTAATACCAAGTTCTGCTATTACAATAACTATAGCCTCACTCAACCCAGATATTTCTGCAAGACCTGCAGAAGGTATTGGACTGAAGGTGGTACCCTAAGAAATGTTCCCGTTGGGGGAGGCTCAAGGAAAAACAAAAGATCTACTATTACGACTTCAATATCACCTTCTTCTTCTGCTTCTTCCACCCACAAAATAATTAATAATATTATTCCTCATCATGATCATCATGTATTAATAAATCCATCATTAAATCTCTCTCATGAGTTTCCTTCTCGAAACCCTAAGATCCATATTGAGGGCCAAGATCTCAACCTGAGTTTTCCATCTTTACATGAATATCACCACGGTCCTTCGCAGTTCTTTGAATTACAGGCCAAGATTCCTCCGTCGTCTTTCTCTTCCCCAGGAGCGGCCAGTACTACTACTTCAAGTACTCCATTTGCAACCCTAGAGATGCTAAGGACGACGACGGCGAGGGGGATGCAGAATTCCTTCATCCCCGGTAGTACCCCGGCTCCTGATTTGAATTTGCTTTACGGTAGTTCAGGGTTTTCATTCCAAGATTTGAAGACAGGAGGTGGTGGTGCAGTAAGTTTTAGTAGTGTGGATGGGATTGGAAGTAGGTACGGACCTAGTAGTACTGACTGCCCGCGAGTTCAAGAAAATAGTAGTGAAAGGTTAATGTTTCCTTTCGGAGCAATGAAACAACTTTCTGATCATACAAGCAATGAAGTACTGGATCAGAATAAAGGGCATCATCAGAATTCAAATGGATTTTGGAACGGAATGTTGGGTGGAGGAGCTTGGTAATTTAGAGATCGATCTTCAAGGAAGCAGAAGATTATTAATTAACTCAAGTACAATTGCTCCTCCATTTCCCTTTTTTTTTTTTTTCTTCTTTTTATATCCGATCCCTTTTTATTATTATTATTATTATCATACATATTGTGTTGTAAGTAACTCATGATATCTGGAATTAAGTGTTCAAGACTACTAACATAGGAGGACATATGATTTTGGATTTCTTAAATTTGTCATATATATTATATATGTAATTCGTCCTTCCTCAGTTTCTGGGTTCAGGACCTGATCATCTCCCTATTACTGTTTACTACTGGTTGAGATATGTTCAGATTTGGCTAGGGTTTGCCATGCATCTATATATTTTCCGATTCTTTCCGGTCTTCCATTACTTTTCTCATAATAATGATATGTGCATGTACTACGTACAACTCACTTTAGCTGCCGAGAATATATATGATCATCATAAGCATCTTTATTGGATTTTCAATGCTTTTAGTTAACTGAAAATGTACAGTCAATTAAACTGCATATATAATCAGAAATTTTTTTTTTATTGTTCACTATATTTTTGGATGCACATGCTCGTCAGGGCGTTTACCATTTCGTCATTTTAAAGATGAAACATTCTCACAAATTAGAAAGAAACGCCAAGCACATGGATAGTGGATGGTTCTATGAGTAATATTCCAATGAACATTAAATGTTATATACAAGAAAGCTCTTTATAGATCGTAGCATTAATTAGTAGAAGCAAGAATTAAGTAATTTTTCATACGGTCTTTAGCATCTAGTATATTATCAACACATCATATACGGCAGGGCATAGGTCGAAGATTTGTGAATTTTAAACTTGTATTCCTTCTCTTCTTAAGAATTAAATGTCGTGTCATTGATGATTTAATTCATTTATACTAATTCAGTGAATATTGATGCAACAATTGAGGAAGTAAATAGAGATAAGAATTCTAGATACACAAGCATAAGTAGTCTGAAAAATGTTAACTTTAATGTGGATACAGAAAGAGGGATTAATTTTCGGGTTGGTAGATTTGAAGTTGTATATCGCCATTTGAATTTAGAAGCCTGAGCAGGAGGGACAAGGTGAGGAATTTTTTGTTATCACTTTTCAATGGGTCTATATAAGTCTAACTGGAACAATGATGGAATGCAAATTACAAAAAAATAAAATAAAATAAAATAAAATTAAAACATGAGTACCTGCCTCCACCAAATGCTAATTTTACCTAATCCTAATACGCAGCCATCAAAGTAACCCTAGCTAATTAGACGATTTAAAATATAGATAACTTTAAATTTTTAAATCTGATTCCTATTGTAACTTGATTTTTAAAATTTTATAAGTATTTATTATATTTTTTTCATTTTTACTCATAATTATTTTTTACTTCAGTTTCCTCATTTAATAGTTTAAATGAAGATGATTTTGATATTTTAAACTAAATTAATACATTATTTTTTATATTTTTAATACATGTGAAAAGACCTAAAACCACTTATAATAAATAAATGTGTAGAGCCAAGACTAATCATAACCAGCTGCATGTTGAATCCACCACCAACATTCAAAACATGACCAAGCATTGCAATGAAAGCCTGGCTGACAATTCAATTCCTGAGCACTTTTTTACGAGGGACCCTCAAAACATTCCTCTGGGCATGCGTGCCCTGCCAATCGATATGAATGAATAAACCTTCTCCACTCAAGAAACTTGAGAAGATATGCATGAACGTTGAAATGATTAAATTTAATTTTAATTATTATAATATTATTTACTTTGTCATTCAATCCATTCCATGGTAAGGTGCGTATCGTTGAAATAATTAAATTCTCCTTAAATATTTTTGCGTAGGTGAAAATTTTTTTTTCTAAAGTTCAACCATCTACGATCCTTAACCCTTTACAATTACAACTTTATGAGTAGGTGAAAATTTAATACTTAAAACTAATTCAGTTTTCTTCTGCTGTACAGGGGCGTGGACAACAATCTGGGGTATTAATGAACGTCGACGAAAGATAATCTATCTTCTCTTTAGTTATGAAGAGTCATCATTCTCATCATGCATTGCATGTACCTTTTCCTGATCAAATTTACAAATTCTTGTGGCAAGAAAAATGCCCTTAAGAAGCCTACAGAATCCATCTCCTAAAGTTTATAGATTCTGCTTCAACTTGCAAAACCATACTAATAGTGTTGGAAAGAAGCCGATGTATTATAAAACTTTAATTCCAGCAAGAAGAGCTTTAAAGATTTTTGCTGGAATATGTTTCACACGTTTGGATATGGTTCATCTAATTTATTCACCAACTGAACAAACACAGCCTAACATTTAGGTATCAATAATCATCACCTCAAATCTTGAAATGGAACAATCCTATTTGTTCAAGGATCATGAGTATTAATCCATATCTCCAAAATAAGGACGAAGAGACCCACTGAACACTCCAAATAGCTTGTACAAGTCTTGAAGCACACTGTTCATATTAGGAACTGTCAAAAGCTTCTAAAAGTGTTTCAAAAGTCATGCTCGCAACAGCACAACCAAATCAAGTACACTGATATTGCTTTACTTTTGCTGTCTCCGCTCCATCCTTTCATAGAAGAATTACGTAGAAAGTGCTTCCACTTCCACTAACCAAGGGGAAAGGAATCTATGAATCTCTCTTACCTGTACCTGTAGTCTACTTTTGTACTGTTTTGTTCTTCACAACCTATTCCATTCAAGGCTGCAACACCCCCCCAAAAAAAAAACAAGGATTGAATTTCCCGTGCCATTTCATCTGTAGATAGAAGGGTGTGATGTTTGAAAGTGACTTCCTATCTCTCAAAAAATATCAACCAGATGAGAAGAGGTTAACTCATCGCAAACAGGGACCATATTTCTTTGTCAAGAGAACAACACCGTGTACATATGGTCGTATAGGGAGGATTTATGGTGGATTCTTTCCTAGCAGGGTTTTTTCCTGAATGTTAGAACACATGCCTCTTTTCTTTTCTCTCATGCCCCAGCCAGTGGCAGAAGTAGACCCAAGGTTAGGATTCATAAATCAAAGAAGCACCATATTTCAAGTTCATAAAGAACTGGATTGATTGTTTCACTTGTCCGTTCATTTCAGGGAGTCATGCCAATCAGAAACACCGGGGATAAATATTGTTTGTCTCAACAGTTGGTGACAGAGAAAAGACAATACTGATCTTGACATACAAGAAACTTCTACTGTACAGAGATTACTCATTACATTTATTGCTTCAATCTTCAGGGGTTTGTAAATAAACAGAGCACAAAACTCCTATATAAGCTAACATCCTCTCCAGTTCTAACTTCTATACAGCAAAAAGTTGAAGGAACAAGGGCATATATTCAATGAAAACAAAGCAGTTCAACAAATGTCACTACTCACAGATCCCCATTTATTCCAAATATACGAACCTTGTGCATATTGGGGAACTTCGCAATCACTAGCACAAGCACTGCTAGAGTGTTGAAGAAAAGCATAGGGTTCTGGTAGTCCGTTGTATGTGAAGCTATCAGGTACCTGAATGTAAAACACATGATATTGACTAGTTGCAATCCTTCATAAGCTCAAAAAGATTCAATTGAATACAACGTACAGAAACTTAGAAGTGGCAACTCTCAGTGGCTTGATTCAAATAATATATAACAAGAGAAGCATGAAAACAGGGAAGAAAAGGAATCAGAACCAGGCCAGGAAGAGATCAGAAAGAATAGAAAAACACATAATCTACCATCCAGGTCAAAATGAAACTAAGGATTTCAAATTCTATGTTTTGTCAAAATGGAAATGATTTTGAGTAAGTCAGGTACCCAGCCAGGTTCAATAGACATGTTGAACTCGTCTAATACTTGGAACACAGCACCAAGAAGGACTGTATTATTTGTTTCAATAATCAGTCAATCATAGACCAAAATTATTTGATCATGATTCATGTTCTCCATAGGTGTTGTATCATTTCAGACTTTATCATGGGCTAAATGCTTTCAAGTTCAGAAGAGCAGACTTCAAAGTCTTTGAACATACGCTCGCAATTGAGAATTCCTATACTCAATAGAAGGAATACATAAAAACAAAAAATGCACTTGTTCTCCCCATTCTCTGTATGCTTAGCACAATTCACAAAGACTTCTAACCACTATATCTACCATAGCTTCCCAATAATCAGTACATAGAGATGGATTGATGGGCACATCTTTCTCTCAGATAAATATTGGAACTTCCAATAAGCAAGAGTTCCATGCAAGTGAGGTGGCAAGTTTTACCCTATGAAATGAACTCAATGTTAATGGTAAATAGTACCTAAATCTTGTGGAATGCTTACCTCTGTTAGTTAATTAGATCACAACTTAATCAGCTCATGTTGATCTTGTATTCCCAAAGGTAATAGGATGCATATTACTGGACACACAGGACAAACAGAGAGGAAGCTAACTTACAGGACCACAGGGACAACTGTCAGAAACTTCCTATTCCTAGTGAGCTGCTTTCCATTGTCTATCTGCTCCCACCAAGTCAATCCATTATAGATGCCCTGGTCATCAGCAAAGGGGGTTCCCTTCTTCCAGTGGAAAAAGTGATATGTCACCTAAATTGCCACAGCAACAGCATTTCAAAATCATTTACAGCAAAGTATCCATCACTGGCAGCCACATAGAAAGGAAGAAAATAGAGACAGCATCAGTCTGTCTATTGCATATGATATGTAGCTCATTCAAGAGGAAGCAGCATGTGAAGAAAACAGAAGCTCAAATAATTTGGCAATGAAATTGTTTCGCAAAATATCATAGATTATTTAGAAGGATAAAATTTTAGGGATAAAATAACATTGGTCTCTAGTTTGACAATTTTCAAATAAGCATGTTAACCTAGTCCACGCTTAGCCAATAAACAGAATACAAACAGAAGGATCAGATGAAGTGAAAAAATGCATGGTGGCCAAGTAACACAGAGAGCTGTAAAACAAATGAGTGGAAAGTTGCGGAACAATCCCTTAGATTAGAACAGTGACAACAGGAATTGACCAATTGTTGAAAAGTTCACAAAATTGGGAACACTGAATGTATAATAGAAGACCATAAATTGAACTGTTTCATCTGATGTTTGTTCTCTAGCAGTGGTCACTCATACGAAGTAATTTAAAACTATAGCAAAATACTCAAGAGGATTTTATGGCAGTTTAACCCCTAAAAGCTCAAATTAAGTTCAGGGGTGTCTCTATATGGAGAAAAGGATCTTTAAGCTGTACAGATACACCGAGCAAACTCTAGCTTCAGTAGAATTCCCAAAATCAAAAAGCACTGCCTTACTCGATGAGAACTTATTAACCTTGAGAAAAACACGACTGCAATAAAGAACAAAGATTGGAACTTTTACTCCAAGTTTAGCTGTCTATTCAGTTTTCTGTTGCCGGAGATAACTACTTCAGCCCATACTTAATTTCTAGGTCACATGAAATCCCATCCGGATGATATGAACGAACGGATAGAAGAGTATAAAAAAGGATAATACTGAACAGCTAATGTCAAGGTGAAATTGGCCCAACCAAATCAATCAACAATACCAAGAACCATCTGAACGCACTAACTGATTCACATCCATTCAACAAATAAACTGAAGTAGAAAATTATAAAAGAAAAAAAAAATCAAACTAATCCTTAACCAACTTAGGAAAAGAAATTCTACAGCAAATTTATGGATTTGATCAATCAAAACATACTGCAAAATGGGCAAGATTGACAATTGTCCAGGCCATGCCGGGAGTGCACCCGAAGACGGAGAGAACAATCAGCCATGAGAAGAATAGGATCAATATGTAGGTGGTCCACACACCGGGATACATAAACCACTCGGTATTCCGATTCAGATCCGCCGGCGGTATCGCCTTGACGTACAAATTGGCCATCCCCGTTCTTTTCCTGAATTAAATACTAAATAATTGATACTCCTCCGTTAGCCTCTGATAAATTTCTGCAAATTATATTAACTAATTAAGTAGAGCAAAATTTGCAAACACCGCCTCCGATATAATTTACACACTCCTAATCTTGTTGCATCCGAATTGCTTGCTACCCGAATCAATTTTGATTATCCAGTGACTGCTGAATTGATCGATTGCAACTCGCCGATATTATATATTTTAAAGTATTGTTTGGATAAAAATCTCCTATTGGATGTGGGGGTGGAAGCAGTACCAAAGGTTCCGTAACTGAGTACAGGACCGATTAATAAGCACAGGACGAATCTTATCTAATTATTTATTGAGTTCAACCCAGGTAGACTCGGATCTTATATCGAGTCATGTACATCTGACACACACCTCTTTCTTATTTATACACAATAAGTTATTTAAATACCTCCAATTTTTATTAACTAACAGCCTCAATCTTACAAAATTAACCGAGGCTGAATAATAAAGACAGACAACCCATTTGATTAGATTTTATAAACACACACCCCCGACTCCCTCTTTTGAAACTGAAGCCAAACTGTTCTATCCAAGCTGGTACCGGCATTGGGGAGTTGCCGACCGAAGAGTTGCCAACCGGTGGAAGAAGATCGACAAAGCTAGCCAAGCTCCACTGCTACCGCCGAGCATCCTCTTCATCACAAATTTCAGCCGTCGTCTCCCAATCTTCTGTCTGAAAAACCGACTGTAAGTTCCCTTTTTTTTCAAAAGTTTCAATTGGTATTTCTTATGAATGTGCATATGCCTTGAGTTTGTGAATTTGAATTCTCACTACTTGGAGGATGTAAGGATTAGAGATGCATGATCCTTAAAAATTGTTTAGATATAATTGGAAAAGAAAAATATACATATAATTAAAGAAGTTGTCATAGAAGCTACTGAAATTGGAAAATGCAATGCGAACACATTTTAGGATCAATGCAAACCAGCATGCCTCCAGGATGATTTCCAAGGCAGTTACAGACACGAACCCACGTAACTCCTTAAAAAGTTACTGCCAAAAATGGTGTCGTATAACATGTTTGCTTCTCTCGAACGAAGACTTTATTTCGTTATGTTGCAGCTCTAGTAGTTGGTGTATCCTATCCCAACAACTGTTGAAAGTGCCTTAAGAGGTCCCGAGGTTCCTTTTCAATCTAGCATGGGCACTTTCAACCCTATCAGCAAATCAAACAACATATCAATGAAAGAATATTATACATTATAATGTATCAAACAATTAGTAATGTATACGAATTTTTTTATGTCAGGTGACGAACCTATTCATTGTCGTACAGCCGTAGTGTCAAATTATATCTGTCCATGCGGAAACAAACATATCCTTGTAGTCATTAAACCAAGCACTCTTCACGTAGCTTATTGCCTCTGGGTAAGACGAGAAGTCTATCTCAGATTGCTCAAGGTTACGATGATATGAATCCTATGTCTATGTGAGGACAAGTGTGTTCCATCTAGTAAGGAAGCTCTCCCACATGCTTGCTATGAAATACCTTTTGCACTTAGCCAACACATTTCTTGAAATGTGCCACCTACACAACAAGTGTCGTGCGTCTGGAAACACATCCGATATGGCATTCATCAATCCTACCTCACGGTCCGTAGTGATGACATAGGGATATGTGTTATCTTTCATCAACTCATTTAGTCTTGACAAGGCCCAGATATAATTCTTCTTGCGCTCTGCAGTCATATATCCATAGGCCACTGAAAATGTCAAGTCGGTAGACGTAACACCAACCACCTCAAATAAAGGGAGACCGTACCTATTTGTTTTATATGTGCAATCCATAAGCAGTATCTCCGAAAATGTATGCAACAAAGCAAAGCTAGTGGGGTGGGCAAAGAATAGGTCTCGAACTTCATCTGTGTCACCATCACTCCTATGCCACTCGTAGTATCCGTTCTCACGAATCTTATACATCAGTTGCTGCATTTGATTACGTCCCGCCCTTTCCTTCACCCGTTATTTAGCTCGTGCATTGTATATTGTCCTCATAGTAGATGTATTGGAAGGATCATGATGCTTCAATGACAATAAGATGTCCATTGGGCATGCCAAATAGGATGACTTCTCAACAACAATAGTCTCCTCGTGAGGTTGCAGCTGGCCTATAAATGAATGTCCTTCACCATATTGCATTTCAGGATGGTTATGTGTGCCGCATCTCACCTCCAATACCCACAAATCGTCACCAGGTAATTGTTTCCTCGTTAATGAGAAAGGGCATTCACATTTCTTTGTCCCAACATTACTTTTCTTCAACTTTCTCTTGTCACTAGGCATGGCTTCATCCCCCTCGAGCTTCACTGGTTTTTTATATTTTCCACCCCTCTCACATCCCAAGTATACTCTTGGAGTTTTCTTTGAATGGACAGAAGTTGAGCGCTGCGTAACAATTACAAATCTCAATTCTTTACCCCATTGGCGAGCCCACGATATCAAAGCTTCTTTGCCTTGGAAATACTGCAATTCAAACAGTGACTTAGTATGACATAATTCCAAATCTTTCTTTTCTTGAACAAAAGATAGAATCAATTTTGACATACCTCATAATTCATGAAATGAGTTTTATAATCAATTAGTAAAGATAAATCTTATACTTCATGACTCCCCTTGCTAGAAATAATGGTCTGCAAAACAAAATTAGAATACTGTGAGAATTGGAAATACTTTTTCAGCACATCAAAATTGGAAAAATAAATAATTTCGGCAAGTTACAACCGATTGGAGGCATTATGGTCGGTCATCTATAGCCGAAAATTATGATGCAATTTGGCAGGCTGTTTCCATTTGGTATCAAAAATTTCGGCATTTTATGATCGACAAACTTCACTTTAGTCAGTAGCTTCTCGAGCAACTGAGTGCTCAATGCTCAGCACTGGTTTGTCGACTTTTTGTGTGACGAGAGAACATTTCAGCCGACATTCATGCACAAAAATGCAGTAAAAAATTATTGTTTTTTTGCCACGTATACTTCCAGATGCATTGTTAGATTCCATAATGCTTCAAAACCTTCTTTTATAGCAAGATTGATCCAATGTGGGTTGACAAATTTTTGAGAAATAAGGTGGTTTGAATGACTGATTTTGATGTGTGTGTTTCTCTCGGGACGTTTTCTATTGCATTCATGGGGTGTGTGTTTATCAACTTTTTTTTTGAATTGTAGTTTAGTATTTTCATTCTACTTACACATTAAACTTAAGAAAGGGATGTGTGTTTATCACAATGGGATGTGCAACCATCCCCTTCCCAAATAAAAACTTGAAGTTAAATACTTATCAATCAAATTTAATATAATAAATACTAATTATTAAATAATAATTATAACACCTATCAACAAATATTTAAAATTTAATAGCCAGATAATAAAATTAAACTCAAAACAAGAATATAAACAAATCATCATGCACATATCTATAAAAAATTTATTATATATATACTGATATACATAATAGAATCCAAAATTAAACGGATCCAAAAGTATTTATATCATACCATTTACGAAATAAGCATCATTATAAACTAAATCCATGAAAGGCAAGATAGGTTTGACATTTGGCAACTTAAGTCTACTAAATCTATGCAGCAAATCTTGTTAATTTGATAGTAAGTGATGGGAATTTGAATTGAAAGATCTTAAATTTAACACAATAATAATGGGTGGAGAATCAATATTTTTCCTTGGAAGGTGGGGTACAGGATGTTGAGGATCAAAACAACATAAAGAGAATGAAATTAGAGAATGAAGCCGGAATAGCTAGCAAATTATGAGCCAAGTCTTCAATTGTTCTAGAATCTATGTGAGGTCACAACATAAGTTGTTGTACATATATCTTGTGACAATTGTATCGTTCACAACCTTTTGATCAATAGTGTAAAGATCATATTTTGTATCTATTTAAAAGGAAAAAAAAACATGAGATTTTCATGAGAAGGTGTTTAATTTTTTTTTGCCATTATTCCTTTTCTTTTCTTTTGGTTGTTTTGCTATTTTCTTAACTTAGGAATTGTTCGATAGGAAAACAAAATCTATGCACCATAAGGTATGATTTAGTAATTGGAATTTGTGACATGTATAATGCATGATTCTATGTTCTTAAGGAATCTATTCCTATATAAAGATTTTAAAATTATTGGATTGATAATTTATATATCATTTCTCTTTGTAAGAATTCTTTATTGGATTTCTTTGTGAATCAAGATATCTTTTTGTACCTAATGATGAGCTAGAAATTAGAGATTGATTTTGGGTAGGATGGAGATAATGGGAAGTGTGATGACCTTGCCTGCGAAAGGAGAAAAAGGGAGAATATCTCCAGAAAACACTCTGGCATTCAAGTTAGTGTATCTCCAAAAAGGTTCAGAGCAACTTAGAAGAATAGAGAAGATGAAAGTCGTAGATTACTTACAGATGTGTGCATGGGTTTGCCTTTATTTAGGAGAGGTTGAGGTTTTTCCCGTTATTTTGGATATAATCCCGATGGTTCCCTCTAAGTACAGTCCTTTTTGTACTTCTTGGGAAATTTCTGGTTATTTCAGATAAATCAGGTGACCATTTTGATCTTGTCGACCACCCAATTATCCTTGGTTCATACACATATTTAATGGGTACGAATGAATAGTTTTGTGACACGTGTCACTTAACAACCTCTTCATTCCCCGAGTTGACGAGATGAAGAGGGCCTAATCCCAATAATGCGACTCTCACGAGATAGGTCATACCATGCATAATGGAGTCTTTTCTTTGCAAGTCATGTATATGATACTGTCTCACGGGCTCTCCATCAATCATCAAGTAAAGCTTTCTCCATATTTGGTCCTTTATCTTTTGCTATCTGGGTCCCTTTCTTTTAGGAATTGGGCTGTGACAATGAGGCCAAAGAGGGCATCTAGCCTTTTTGACAGATCGGCTTAGGAACATAACATTTAGTAAAGTAGGCCCAAGAGGCCATATCCCGTTTAGTAGCCCCCTGACATATCTCACTTGGCTTAGGTAGGATGTGGCATGATTCTCGTAGCTAGATCCCCATCTCACCTACTCCTTTCATCTGTAGAATTGAACCTCTATAATGGTCATCAAGAATAGGTTGAGTTCCACTATTCAAATGTCTTCAGTTGAACAGTCACGTCTCAGCGAAAGTTAAATGCTTCTGGTTGCATTAAATGTTGAGCAATTTCCAGTGGAATTTGATTGGCCTAACCATTTCGAGTTCTACAACGTACCCCTTAATACTAATGATGACGCTTTGAATTGTACGAGGCACTCCTATCTCTTATAAGAAGCAGTTGATTCCCTCTCATTTTCTCACTTTGTCCATTTCGAATTTCCAGCAATCAAAATTGTCTTCTTCTTCTTCCATCTCTTGATTTTCTCTTCCAAAATCTCCAATCGGAACCTTATTTTGGGCTATCTTCGCCATTTTTATTTCTAGGTTTTCATTTTTGGAGATCATTCTTTCTGGGTTCTCTGTTTTGCCCAAACAAGAACAACACTAATAGTTTATCAAATTCCTCATCCCTTCAACGACTTCTATTTTCCAAGTATAATTTGATCTTTTCCCTGATCTCTTTCTTTTTAATTTTGCGTTTGTTCTATTTAGATTTCTATTACCCACACTTTCTGCCTCAAGTCCTGTTAAATTTTCTGATCTCTCAAGCTTGAGGTCAATATCCCGGACTTGAGGGTTTATGAGAGAACAAGATACCTGTGGAACTCATGTAGGGATCTAATGGGCATTCATAGTTAGGAGAGCGGGCAAATATGAGTTAGTTTTGAGAGAGGGGATTCACGACGAACTATTACTCTCGCGAGATCTGATCCTTGCATCCCAAGATCACCAGATAGAGTTGGGAGATGGGGGGATCTTAAACTACTATTTACAAGACAGAATGCTGGATAACCTAGCTAAATCTTTTGCAGAACTCCGCAAGACTGCCCAAGGAACATCGTCCAATGGGATCCTTTCTGGCAGGGTCTACACGATAAAGAACAAATTGACCATGGACAAGATGGAGAAAGATGGGTTCGGGATTAGAGACACATGGCTAGAGTAGAGCTAATAACACCACCATAATTAATATAAAAACTGCAGCTGTGTACAGAATTGAATACCTAAAACAGGAGTACTGTCATTAATTGGTTTCATATTATTAGTAAGATCGTTTTTGGAAATAAGCTGCTGATATATAAAATATTTCATTCCTCAAGAATCCTGATTGACTTAAAACCTGATCGGGTTCAGAAACCGATCAAGTCAGAAAACCTGAGAGGGCCGAAAACCTGAAGGAGTTATAACCCTAAAGGAATCTATTAATTTAGGTATTTAATTCGTGCCCAGTTACAACATATTTAATTGGATTATTAATTAATAATTAATATTTCAACATTATTGGAATTTAATATGTAACGGACAAGGAGTTATTTCCTCATAACTAAATGTTGGCAGTTACAACTGCCGATAGGTGCACCAACTCACGAAGTGTTAATTAAGAGGAATGATGTCTCCAATAACGAACTATGTGGCCTTTGATTCTTCTCAAGGAAAAAAGAAGATACGTAGGTGGCATACAATCTTACTTCAAGCCATCAACACACCAGAATTTGTACTCTGAAAGCTAAGGGAATCACTTCGGGTTTTGCTCAATCCAAATTCTGTATCATCATTTTGGCGGCCACCGTGGGGTTGAGTTCTTTTTTATTCTTTAGTTCTTTCCTTTAAACCCAAATTTTTGGCTTGAAAATGTCTTCTCACCATAATGAAGCTGGTCCATCTAAGAATAAGGGGAAAATGTCCAAACGTTCCAGGTGTGTCCAGGAAAGTGTGGATGTTGAAATGGCAGACTCACAATTGAATATTGTGCCACCACCAAATGCACCAGTAGATCCATAAATTCCTATGGTTCCAACAGTTGAGGCCATAGACAAACCTCAGATTCAAATTGACCTTGAGTTATTTTATCAGATGAATCAAACTCTACAACGTCTGGCTGCCACATTTTCCAGGAGTTCTAGTTCTAGATCTCAAAACACTAGAACCAGAATACAAAGAACTTTCTTCAAAAGATCCGTCATCATCTTAGTAGGTCAAGAGATACAGAAGCACCTTCAACTCCTAACGCACGAGATGTGGAAGGTTCAGGAGTTCCTCCTCCCCTCAATCAGCAGGAAGATTTGAGGGATCATCTGTTGAGAAAAGAGGTCAGTCTCAACAAAGGAGCAAGAATAATGAAGGAGCTCCCAAAGCCAACGCTTATTTTCCTGATGCAACTCCAAGGAATGTTGTTGGACATTCTGGTGACAGAATCCCTGGCAAACAACCTCAAGTTCGTCAGGATCTTCTACCAACTGCTCATCCTTCTACTCCAATAGAAGCACAAGCACCAACAGTCTCGTTGGTTGGATCACCTTTGTCTGTTAAAATTAGACAAAGACCAATTCCTTCAGGATTCTGGCTTCCATCAAATATGACTAAATATGATGGCACAACAGAACCAAAACATCATTTGCTGGACTTTGTGGCATATGTGGAAGTATACACATATGAAGATCATGTGTACTGCAGAATTTTTCCCTTCACATTAACCAAGAAAGCAATGTCATGGTTCAAATCTTTACTTGAAGAATCGATTACTTCCTGGAGGCAACTTCAGGAATTATTCCTCAAAAATTTCCATGCTGGTGGAAGATGCAAGAAGGACTTACGAAGGCTTTTTGAGATCAAGCAAAAGCTTGATGAGTCCACCCGACAAGAAAGGGCCTCATGAGATCCCACCAAGAACATCTACTGATGGGAAAAAACTGAAAGGTTTTGATTTTACACCCACTTCACTGAAAATTCCAAGAGCTGAACTTTTGATGAAAGTGGAAAAGACAGAAATTTTGACTTTTCCCAAACCTATCCAGACTTCTCGACGAAAACAGGATCCAAATAGGTACTGCCACTTTCATCGGGATATTGGTCATAAGACTGAAAGGTGTTTTGACTTGATGAAGCAAATCAAAAAGGCAATTCAGCAAGGCTATTTCAAGGAGTTCATAGCTGAGAAAGCTGATGAAAGGCGGAAACAGAAGGTTCATTAAGATAAGCCACCTGTTGCAGAACTGAATGTTATTGATCATTCAGGATTCCCTGAAGATTCAAAGAAACAAAAGAGAGGAGATGATCCTTTAATTGTTTCTATACAAATTGGAGATTTCACAGTCAAGAAGGTGTTGATTGATTCAGGCAGCATAATCAATGTGCTATATAAATCTTCTTTCGACAAGAGGAAACTCCTGAAGGAATCCTTGAAAGAATCAGGTGTGGACCTGATTGGATTTACTGGCGATTCAGTCAAAATTCAAGGAGTTGTAAATTTGCAAACAGTGGCAAGGATTGTAGAAAATGCTTTTGGAGCTGATCTGGAATATGCAGTGGTTGATGTGCCAAGTTCTTACAATCCAATACTTGATAGACCTGGATTGGTGGCTCTAAACACCTTGGTTGATCTCCCCAATTATTCATTGATTGTGAGGGGAATTTCTACAACTTTCACTATCCATGGAGATCAACAAGCAGCTGCAGAATGTTATTTGAATAAAGAGTCGTCAGGAAATGCAAATCCTAAAGGAAAAGCTTCTGAAGGTGATCTAGTTCTCAATCCTGGACTCAGGGACCAAGAAAGAATTCATGCTTCTGACAATTTTGGAGTCTATTATCCCAATCCTAGTTTCAAGGAGAAGGGAATTAAACTAGGGAAATCTGTTTCTGATGACCTCAATTAGGAATTGAAAAAATTCATGACAGAAAATTTGGATGCTTTTGGATGGATGCCAACTAATTTGAAACGTGTTCATCCTTCAGTTGTTGAGCATAGAGTTGGTTTGATACCTAACACCAAGCCAATCAAGCAGAAGAAGAGGGCTTACGCTTCAGACAGAATAGAAGTTATCAAGAAGGAAGTTAAAGCTCTACTTGATGCAGGTATTATTGAAGAAATTCAGTATCCTGATTGGCTTGCAAATCCTGTGGTGGTGAAAAAGCCAAATGGAAAATGGAGGATGTCCATCGATTTCACCACACTAAACAAATTTTGAATGAAAGATTCTTATCCGTTGCCTAGAATTGATAATCTGGTAGATTCCACATCCGGATTCGAGTATTTATGCTTTCTAGATGCTTATAATGGATATCATCAAATCCAGATGGCTGAGGAAGATAAGTACAAAACTTCTTTTATCACAGAAGAAGGTACATTTTGCTACAAGAAGATGCCTTTTGGACTTAACAATGCTGGGGCAGAATTCCAGAAGATGATGGATAAGATCTTCAAAGATCATATCGGGAGAAACATGGAAGTTTATGTTGATGATATGATCATCAAATCCAGAACAGTTTCTTCTTTGCTTTCTGATGTCAAGAATGTATTTCATACCTTGAGAAAAATTTTACAATCTTCTCAAAAAACCTAACAAATTTGAGTGGACTCCTAAATGTCAGTTAGCACCTGAAAAGCTTAAAGTATATTTGACTAAACCTCCATTGCTTGTAACTCCTCAAACATTAGAACCTCTTCAGCTTTACTTAGCACAAAGTGAAAAAGCTGTGAGTTCAGTTTTAGTTTGTGAAAGGGAAGGAAAACAACTTCCCATATTTTATGTAAGCAAGTTATTGCATGGTGTTGAAATAAAATATCATGAAGTGGAGAAGTTGATTTATGCTGTGGTTTTGACTGCTAGGAGACTTCTTCCATATTTTCAAAGTCATATCATTACAATAATGACAAATGCTCCTCTCAGGCAGGTGTTTAAAAAAACTGGAATTTCAGGAAGGCCAATGAAATGGGCATTGGAGTTATCAGGATATGAAATTTATTTTGAACCAAGGAAAGCCATTAAAGATCAAGCTTTAGCTGATTTTGTTGCAGAATGTACCAGAGACTATTCTGTTCAAGTAGGAATTTCTCATATTCCTGACACAGATACTTAGATCATGCATACAGATGGATTCACTAAAAAAGATAAGGTAGGAGCAGTTTTTCTTTTGATAAACCCGAAAGGGGAAAAAATCCCATTGGTTGTCAGGTTCGGGTTTCAACCTTCAAATAATGTAGCTGAATAATGAAGCCTTATTATCAAGGCTTCGGTTGGCAAATCAATTAAGTATCAGAAAACTCTTGACAAAAGTGGATTCTCAGGTAATCTGGGGACATGTATCAGGTCAAACTGAGGCTAAAGATGAAGGTATGAAGAAAAATTTGGAGAAGATAAAACAACTGACTTCTCAATTTGATCAGTTTTCTACGGAGCATATTTCCCAAATAGAAAATGCATATGCAGATGAGTTGTTTAAATTGGGCACAAATGAAAACACTCATAGGTTTCATTATGCTCTGGAAGACATCACTGCTAAATCTATTATTCAGCAGGAATTTTATATCACTGATTCAGGAACTGACTAGAGAGCTCCCATAATTTCTTTTTTAAGTGATGGAACACTTCCCATTGATAAAGTTCTAGCCAAGAAAATTAGAAGATGGGCTCCAAAGTATATCTTGAAGATTGACAGTTATATAAAAGTTCGTATACTTGGCATCTATTAAAGCGTCTTGGTCCTCAAAAACATTCTTATGTTCTAGTTGAAGTTCATGAAGGAATTTGTGGAGGACATACTTCTGCAAGAATTCTGGCTAAAAGAATACTTCATCAAGGGTATTATTGGCCAACAATGACTGTTGATGCAGAGAATCATGTCAAGAAATGTCCTGATTGCCAGAAAAAAAAAAGTTTAGATTCTACCCCAGCTATCAATTATCATCCTACTACAGCTTCAATCAATTTTGACATGTAGGGAATCGATATCCTTGGTCCATTTCCCAAAGTAATAGGAGGACTCCAGTTCCTCATTGTTGCGGTTGAATATTTTACCCGATGGATTGAAGCTGAGGCAGTAAGTGTTATAACTGGAAAGAAAGTCCAGTCTTTTGTGTGGAGATGCATTGCCTGTAGGTTTGGTATTCCAAGAGTCATCATTTTTGATAATGGACGGCAATTTGGGGGAAGTCCATTTAAAGATTTTTGCGAAAATCTTGGCATTGAACAAAGGATAACTTCAGTTGGGTATCCACAAACAAATGGATTAGCAGAAGTGAGTAATAGAACTTTGTTGCAAGGAATCAAGAAAAATCTTGGAAGATACAATAAAAATTGGGTGGAAGAAATTCCAAAGCATTGTGGGCTTACAGGACAACTCCAAGGACTGGAACTCATGAAACTCCATTCAGTTTATGTTTTCGGGTAGAGGCATTACAACCAGTTGAGGTTAGAGAACCATCTTTCAGGATGATGCAGTATGATTTTGAAGAAAATCAGATAAACAAAAGGACAAAATAGGCTTGATTGATGAAATCAGATCTGAAGCATTTCAAAAGGATCAATCTTATAAAAGAATAATTGCAACCAGATATAACAACTAAGTTAAACCCAGAAGATTTCAAGAAGGTGATCCTGTTTTGAAAAAAGTTGATGTTGCGAAACAAGGAAATCTGGGGAAACTTGATCAAAGATGGGAAGGTCCATATCTTGTTCTGGAAGCAGGAGAGAATGGGAGTTATATTCTTTCTGATTTAAATGGTCACATGCTTTTAAGACCATGGAATACTTATAACTTGAAAAAGTTTTATGTATGATAGATGATTCTAGTTTTCTTTCTTTCTAGTTTTGATCATCCTTTAATAATGTATGCTTCAAGATCTCTTCTCTTGGTGAAGATTATGCGATTTTATTTTCATCTTTAAATTATGATGAGAAGGATCCTGGAAGTATATCATTCAGGATATGATTGGTTTCACTACTTTCAGCACAATTTTCTTCATTTCTTCATCAAGAAATTATAATTCCTGAATAATATTGCTACTATTATCTAGTAGTTTGTATCTATAACATTTGTTCGGGAAGATTTTGACATTGAACCTAAAGTTTTCAACAGTATGGGGATACACAACAAGAGAAAGAACTTGAATAGTTCTAACCTTTTGATTCTCATCATTCAACTCATATTCTATAATTTCCACCAAGGATTTTTATTCTTGTGGATTATTAGTTTTCGTCAAGGATGTCAAGTTTTCAAATACTGTGAAAACTTTTCGTTTTCTATCAAAAGTTTTCAAGTGCGTAACCGATCAAAATAGCAATCTCCTATATGATCTTGATACTTCAGTTTTCAGTCTGTTATGATCTCTCAATTTCATTTTCAATTCAGCAATTATTTAAATATTCCAAGTATATTGACAAGAGAGATATCAGGAAGCAAATTTTCAAAAAATTGAAGAATAAATTGAATATTCATTTTTCAAAAGGTGTTCATCATCCAAGTTACAAAAGTTAAGCTTTACAAGGAATTAAATAACTTTTCTAGTCTACTCTCCCGCAATATTAGTGTCATGCCCATGTTTTTCTTTTAAAGCCTTGATCTCTTCCTTAAGGATCTTTATTTCTGCTTTTTTGGCCTTGATCTTGCTCTTCAATTTTGGGATCTTGTTGGTTTGCTTTTCAAGCTCAACTATCTTTTTCTCTACTTTTTGAGCATCAACAACCAACTTACCAGTGATGGAGATATAGTTGTTCTCTTTAATAGCAATTACATTCTCAACGGGTTTGGAGGTTCCAGCTTCCTCCATCCTCACATTTCTGTGCCATTCAGAAGGCATCAACTCTCCTTTCGGAGACCTCATCCTTGAAGGCTCTATATCATATACTGGTCTTGGACTTTCACTTGGTGAGGATATTTGTGATAAAGGGTTTGGAATTAACACCCGGTTCCTCTTTCTTCTCATATGAACTAGAGCCACATCTGAAGAGAAGGAATCTTCAGGAGTTATCTCAGGGTCAGCAGTGGGGATTTCAGCTTCAGGAATCTCAGGAATGGTTGAATCAACTCTAGTCCTCCTGGTCCTCTTCCTTTGCTATTGGGGAGGAGAAGTGATAGGTTTGATGATGATGATGTCCTAGCAGGTGTTCTGGTTAGTGCAGTAGGGACTGCAACACTGACATTCTTTTTTATAGAATTCTGTCCGATTGATATTTGTAAAACAACAAAACATCAAATTTAGTATTAGAATGGAGTGAATTTTAAATCCTGAAAGCAGTAAAGAGTTTACCAAAAATCAAGTTGGTACTCAGTTGAGTGAAAGGGCTCAATCCAGCCCACCCTAGAATTGACTCATTCCAGGATTTTTCTCAAAGCTCCAGTTTATCCATATGGTTTTTCAGTTTGGTTAAATGGATGGGAGCAATAATGTTGTCAATAGGATCTTCATTATAAGGATGGGTTAAGGTTTGAACTGGAACTAATATTTGGGCTTCAGGTGTATCTGTGCAGAACTGAATGGATAGAAACTTGTAATTCAATTCTTTGTTAGAACTAGGGTATTTTTTGAAAAATTTCACTTTTTGTTTGATGACAAAGAAGCCACTGCTTTCAGTGCAAGTGGTGAAAGAAATTGAGAAAAAATACCTAAAGAGCTCTAAGTAGTAAGGAACCCCAGCCCTGCAGCATATCAGAATAAACCCTATGATCATTCTTATAGCATTTGGTCCCAACTGCCAGAGGGGGATAGACCAGAATTGCAGAATATTGATTATCAGGGGGTGAAGAGGAAACCTCAAACCTGATTTCAAACAGATTTCGTGAACGAAAATTTCTGGTAGGTCACTGTTTTCGATCAAAACCGTAGAACTACTGGGGATTGATAATGTATAGCCCCTAGGAATGTGGTATTGGTGTGCGTTTTCTTCAAGCTTGGCTTCTGGAAAAGTTGATTTTGTGAAGGCGACACAAAAACCGTTTTTGTCGAAGTCAGCAAAATCCAAGTAGTGGTTTTCAATGGCTTCATGAGGTGCTATGTATTGTTCCCCGGTAAAGTTTATAGCTAGAACAGTTGTAGAACCAAAAATTCTTCTGGGGGCCATTTGAGAGTTGAGAAGAAGAAGAAGAAAAAGTTTTTTGATTGAAAAGAAAGGAATTTGCAACAAGGGTTTGCCAAGGTGAATTCTTAGACACTGTGAATAGTGGGGATGAAAATATGCTCCAAAGGGATTTATATTAATATATTCATTAGAGAGATTTGAACGGTCTAAAGTTATAACTTATTCAGGGAAGCAGAAATTTTGGAAGACTTTTAAAAGTCATACCTCAACGGAATGGTTCTTTAAATATTTCAGAATTAAAAAAGTGTTAATACTAAATATTAGCACTCTTTCAGGAGAGGATATGATATATAAAATATTTCATTCCTCAAGAATCCTGATTGACTTAAAACTTGATCGAGTTCAGAAACCGGATCAGGTTAGAAAACCCTATAGGGTTAAGAAACCCGATAGGGCCAAAAACCTGAAGGAGTTATAACCTGAAGGAATCTATTAATTTGGCTATTTAATTCGAGCCCAGTTACAACATATTTAATTGGATTATTAATTGATAATTAATAATTCAAAATTATTGGAATTTAATATGTAAGGGGCAAGGAGTTATTTCCTCATAACTAAATGTTGACAGTTACAACTGCCAAAGGGTGCACGAAGTGCTAATTAAGAGGAATGACGACTCCAATAACGAACTAAGTGGGCATTGATTCTTCTTAAGGAAAAAGAAGGTACGTATGTGGCATACAATCTTGCTTCAAGCTATCAACACAATAGAATTTGTACTCTGAAAGCCAAGGAATCACATTGGGTTTTACTCAGTTCCGTATCATCAGTTGCATTTGGACATTACCCAATAAGGAGTTTTCAGAAAATGAAAACTGAAAAGTCATTTGGTCAAGTTTTGACAAATCTAAATTTTCAAAAACTGGATCCAATTATTCCAAAAAATAGAAAACTAGTTTGAGCTATTTTATGATTTGTTTTGTTCTTTCCCAAGTCCAGGTGTCAACTCCTGGCTATCACATTTTTTTTCCCTTTTTCTTCTCCTTGCCTGGTCTTCTTCTGCTACAATCGACATCCTAATCTTCTTCCTTCTTCTTCATCTACAACTTTTCTTCTTCTCTCTAATGCACTGCCACCTCCTCTTCTCTCCTTCTCATTGTCAGACTCCCAATTGCACACTTCAACTTCAACGGAAATCTCTTTTGAGGTTTTGTTCAAACATCCAAGGACTTTTCCTTTCAAATCTTTGAAGATTTAAATTTCAAAAGAATGTCGTATGTAATTTGCGGTGACTCGTGCTGTCTCTTTTTATGTAATCAACTTCTCTTTCGCTTAGTTAGAGCTCATCCTTGATTGAAAATTTAGTTTGTTGTCTGTTTGTTTCCTTCTCGACATCTCCGTTACCCATCGGAGTTCTTCATTTTAATAAATGTTTTTTTTTTCTCTTTTTCTATAATTTCTTTCTGTTTTCAATAGGTTTGTTTGTTTGATTTCCGTTTTGAAATTCCCGCACACTAATAGTCTTAATTTTTGAATTGGCATGGTTGATTTTGGTGGTCTCAGTAAAGATTAAAGTCGAGAAGATGATTTTGGATCCGGCAAGAAAGGAATTTGGTTGCAGGAAATATTTAATTAATTTTTTTATTTCAATTTTTTGAACAAGTTAATTCGAATAGATTCTCAACTTTTAAAAATTTAAACCTCATGTTTCAAAAAATAAAAATAAAAACCCCCTTCTAGGTTTATAAATTTTGGATCTTGGGGTCTATTTTTTCAACTTGAAGGTGATAAGTTACCTTCAAGTTAAAACTAGTAATGACAAGTGGGCCTGACTAGCCAACACGGCCCGGCCAGTCTAAGCCTACATGAACAATATTCCTTGTCTGTTCAGTTTCAATTCTTCTAGCCAGATTCGACCATGACTAGTTTGAGCCCAAGAGTCACATGGAACCATTGAATGTATCGAGCTCGTCCTTGAGTAGGTCCATGACCAGACCTCACACGACAAGGTTCGATGGTTTATTTTTTTATAAAAAAAAAACAAAGTCTAAAAAATACATTTGTGTTCATAATGATTATTTTTTTACAAAAAACTATAAATACCCCCTTACACTTTCAATAATCACCAAAAAAATCCATTTCACTCTATATTCTCTCCATTTCATTCTTCCAGCTATAACATTATATCATCTTGTTGTGAAAATTGTATTGTTTGTTAGACGAAGTTGGTGAAGAAATTGGAGTTTTCATTTTTCACAATTTCCAATAAATTTTTTCAAATTTCAAGTTGGTTTTCTCAATAAAGCAACTTAAGTTTTAAAAATATAACTCTCTTAGACTTTTAAAAGTGAAAAACCTAAGAGAGGGTGAATTAAGTTTTTAGAAACCTTTTAAAAGTTAAAAATTGAACATTCTCTTCAAAAATTGAAAATTATTTGGTTTGGACAATTTATCAAACACTTGGTGTGCAATGATGTTACTTAATAGATTTTTTAAGAAATAGAAAGGTAAAAGCCAAGTAAATTCAAGAGACACAAGAATTTATAGTGGTTCAATTCACCCTTATGAGTCTAATCCATCATCCAAGGTTTTCTACCTTAGGATTTTCTCCAAATCCACTAAAATCAAACAACAATACAATCAAGGGCTACAAACCCAAGTTTTTCAAACAAGAATAAACTAGGATAATCAATTCCAAGGATTTTGTGTCACAAAGACAACATAGTAAACTCAAGATAATAAAGATATAGAATGAGTACAAGAAGCACTTCCTTCGAGTGAGATGAATACAAATGTAGCTCTAAAAAGTCTCTTGATGATTCTTTGGTGCACTAGATATTAGATGAATGAAATCTTTGAAGCTTGATGAAAAATTTTTCTGACGTTTTGGTAGCAAAGAATGAGTTTCGAAATTTAGTAAATGGTATAAATAAGGTCTGAGAGAGAAATAGCCAATGATCAAATTTTTTTACCCTTTTTAAGAAAAAATTTCAATAAATTTTTTTGACCCAATTTTTGGTAGATTAGAAGGTCCAATCTTGGGCAGGTGTTTGAGTTGACGGTCCAAAACACAAAATTGACTAAAATTCACTTGTATTTTTTGTTTTTTCAAGATATAGACAATCAAGACCATTCAAAAAACACTTTGATAAATAATTTTTAAAATCTAATTTTGTGAAACCATATATTTTGAAAGATTTAGAAACTATTTTAAGAAAAAATATTTTTAGTGCAAGAATCATTAACATAAGGAAGATCATTTGGTATAAAGAATAGAACTAATTACCCAACCAAACTTTCTAAACTAATTCTTCAAACTTGAAGTCTTCAATCTCATGAGACGTTAATTTCCGGAAGACTTCACTCTTGTAAGCACAGATTCTCTTTCATAAGAGACTTTGAGGTGGTCAAAAATCTTTCTAAAATAGATAAACTTAAGCATCATTAATACTGATTTGTTATCATCAAAATAAAATTAATTAAAAGCCTATTAGGGCCTTTTTTTATGATGACGAACCATAAGACAAATAAGCACAAGGATACATCAAATTATTAGCTAAAAAAGAATATAATTCAAGTAAGCATTGAACCCCCTCAAAATATGGCCAAGTTAAGATAAAGATCATCAATTAAAAAACAACTTAACTGGCTTAATGGCCCAACCAACCTCCAAGCCTCCTTGCTTCCATAAGAAGCGAGGTGTAGAATGATAAATAACACTGAGCTTCCCCTCACTAATAGAATTAAAAATTGACATAGTTTTCTTTGTATTTTGAGGTTTCCAAACCTGAAAAGTTTACATGCAAGCCTCAAACAACTCATACGAAACCTCAATCATTTAATCAATGATATATATAAACCACAAGATCATTTTCAACTCCATGCACAATGAGTTCTTTGCAAAACAAGCCACAAGGTTTCGCTATAAAGAAAGTCATTTTTCAACATTAACAAAAGTAACTTCACAAAATCTAATTTATCAATACCAGAATCATAGTAAAAAAATTATGTCGCAATAATTTTAACAAATTCATAACAAAAATTTAAGCACCAAAACAATACCAAAGATGAATTTACTAAATTCAAACAGCCATAATTAGAAATTTAAGCCATTCAAGCAACAACAAAAACAAATAACATAAATAAGTTCCAATAACATAATCAGAAATTTAAGCAACAGATGCATAACCCAATTTAAACCTTCAATTGCAACAAAAAAGGATAGAAATTTCAGAAAAGTCTCAAAAGGCCATAATTCAACATAATAGTAATAGCAATGCAAGATGCCAAAGAAAATCTTAGAGTTAGAAATGCATAACCCATCAGAAAGGCCTAATCCATCAAAATAAGATAAAATCAGAAAGAAAATCCAACAGAAAAAGTCAGAAATAGAAATAAGTGCTATCAGCAGAAATATCCAAAAAAAAAGTCAAAAGTGAAATTCCTAACGCCCATTCAGAATGATGCCCTTTTTCTCCCCCTTTTGGCATCATAAAAAAAAAAAAAAAGGCTTCCATAGGTTGCATCTATAGTTCGAATCAGCCACATAGGTAGAGCCACCAAGTAGATCTTCCTTGTGAAGACGAAAAGATTCTAGTGTGTTAGTAGGATGACGAAAAGATTCTAGTGTGTTTGTAGGATCATTCTGTCGGGAATGACGAGGAGGGGTGGGATTTACCTTTTTGCCTGATTGCCTACGGATAACAGATTTCATACTCTTTACCACTGAAATATAGTAGAGCATTCATCCTCACACTTTTCAAAAGCCTCAAAATCATCAATGTGACATACTTCATTCTTGCGCATGTAGCAATGAATCTTAGTGATATTATTCTCAATATTTGAAACCCAATGACCTAATCCATCAACTTTGTCATTTAGAAGCCCAAGTGACTCATCTAACTTACCCTAAAAATGCTACCAGAACACCAAAAGTTGCTTAGGAAAATCAGGCTGTCTGCTGGAGCTCAAAGCAGTCGGAGGCTGAGTAAACCCTTAATAAGGTCACCTCTACGAAGTGCCTCTAGAGTTGCCTCAATTTAGTCATCAATATAAGTGTCATTAGCTTCGGAATGTTCATCATAGACCGATTTTCTTTTTCGCTCGAAGATGGTAGGGGTTTTTTCCTTCCATTGGTTGGAGGAGACATCTAATTTATATTTGAAAACCCATCAAAGTAGCCAATACCTATTCCAATACATGTCAGAGTATTAATACCATAACCACTTTGATTCCCACCAACTAAAGGAATGTGAAACACTGAGAATAAGTGGGTCAGTAACTGGGCATACGACAAACTATGAATCTTTCCTTTCGAGCTCCAAAGCATATTGTTGTAAGGCCAGTTTACCCAAGTCCATAGATTACCATTTAAGAATCAAAAAAAGCACATACATATGAACATAACCAATTGTGGTCCAATGTCCATAGCATGAATGATGATTTTACTAATAAGATAGTGAATGAAATGTTGTTCAGCAGAATAGTAAGTGGAAATATGCATAGCCTTGAGAGTCTG
This sequence comes from Echites panduratus, assembly GCA_035221335.1. Taxonomy (NCBI): domain Eukaryota; kingdom Viridiplantae; phylum Streptophyta; class Magnoliopsida; order Gentianales; family Apocynaceae; genus Echites; species Echites panduratus. The sequence continues at coordinate 852,412 of JAWZTD010000121.1, read as the reverse complement.
AGAAAGACCACCACACAATTTCCTGTTTTCCTCTTGGAGGTGATCATTTTCTTCAATTAAGTTTTCAACCTTCTTTCTTAATCTCACATTTCTTTTTTTTAATTTTTGACTTTATCAAGTATTTCATTCAAGACATCATAAGGATCATTATTATCACTATCATAATCACTTTGAGGAGTAGAGTCTTTTGCCTCATCATCGAAGGCCATGAAGTAAATATCGGCCCTTTCTTGTTGATCCTCTTTACTTTCATCTTCACTATCATTTTGATCCCATGTTGTTTCGAATGCTCTTCCCGTTTTGGTGGCTTGTTGCTATTTCTTGTCAGGATATGGACATTCTGCAATCAAATGTTTGGTGCAATTGCAATTGTAACAATACTAGCTTGTGCATTGTTGCTAAACCCTCCACTTTGACTCTTTTGAGCACTTTTCTTGAAGTCTTTCTTGAAGTACCAATTTTATAGGCACTTTTGAACTTCCTCACTATCGTAGCAAGTTCATCTTCATTGATTTCATCTTTGTCATCACTTGAAGAGTCATATTTTCCATTTTCAACCCTGATGGATTTGAGGGCTAAGATTTTCTTCCCTTTATCTTCTTCTTCTAGATCAGCCTTCCCCTTGAGTTTCATTTCATATGTAAGGAGAGATCCAATAAGTTATTCGATTTGGAGAAGATTTAGATTCTTTGATTCTTCAATAGCAATAACTTTTGCTTCCCAAGCCTTTGATAATGAATCAAAAATCTTTCTATTTTGTTCACCCATGAAGTATTTCTTTCCATATGACTTCAATCAGTTGGTGAGATTTGTGAATCTTGTGAACATTTTGGTAATAGTTTCATTTTGCTACATTTTGAAAAGCTCATAGTCTCTAACAAAGACTGCAAGCTTTGATTCTTTTACGTGTTTGGTTCCTTCATGAGTCACCGCAAGTAGCTTTCACATTTGATTAGCAGTTTCGCAACCATTCAATCTATTGTATTCCTTCTCATCAAGAGCACATGATAGAATATTCATGACTTGTTAATTGAGACTCTCTTTCATTTCATCCTCATCATCAAATTAGTCTTCCATCTTAGGCACAATGACATTGTTTTCTTTTTTTGTTGGAACCCATTTGAGATAATATTCCATAATTTATAATTAATAGATACAACATAGATCCTAATACTATTTCTCCAACAATCATAGTTAGTTCCGTCAAATAAAGGGGGTCTATGGGTAGAGGAGCCTTTGGCATAAGGTAAGTTGTTTAGAGAAGCCATACGATCTTTTCCTTCAAGGAGTGTAATCCAAAAAAAAAAAAAAAAAAGAAGGCCTACTTTGATACCAATTGAAAAACCTGGGGGGTGAATTAGGTTTTTAGAAACTATTTCAAAGTTAAAATTTGAACCTTCTCTTGAAAAACTGAAAATTATTTGGTTTGGACAATTTATCAAACACTTGGTGTGCAAAGATGTTACTCAGTAGATTTTTCAAGAAATAGAAAGATAAAAACCAAGTAAATTCAAGAAACACAAGAATTTATAGTGGTTCAACTCACCCTTGTAAGTTTAGTCCACTGCCCAAAGTTTTCTACCTTAGGATTTTCCCTAAATCCACTAAAATCAAACAACAATATGATCAAGGGCCACAAACCCAAGTCTTTCAAACGAGAACAAACTAGGATAATCCCTTTTAAGGATTTTGTGTCACAAAGACAACCTAATAAACTTAAGATAATAAAGATATAGAATGAGTATAAGAAGCAATTCCCTCGGAGTGAGATGAACATAAATGTAGCTCTAGCAAGGCTTTTGATGATTCTTAGATGCACTAGATATTAGATGAATGACATCTTTTAAGCTTGATGAAAAATGTTTCTCTAGTATGTTTCTGATGTTTTGGTGCCAAAGAATGAGTTTTGAAATGGTCTAAATGGTTTAAATAAGGTTTGAGAGAGAAATAGCCAACAGTCGAATTTTTTACCCTTATTATTCCAGTAGCGTTTTTTACTCAGTTTCTGATAGTTGATGGTCCAATCCTGGGCTAGTGTTTTAGTTGATGGCCCAAAACACACAGTTGACAAAAAAATACTTGTATTTTTTATTTTCAATATATAAACAATTAAAACCATTCAAAAAAACACTTTGATAAATAGTTTTTAAAATATACTTTTGTGAAACCATATATTTGAAAGATTTAGAAACTATTTTAAGAAAAATATTTTCAGTGCAAGAATCATCAAAATAAGGAAGACTTGGTACAAAGAATAGAACTAGTTACTCAACCAAACTTCCTAAACTAATTCTTCATACTTAAAGTCTTCAATCTCGTGAGACATTCATTTCTGGAAGACTTCACTCTTTTAAGTACAAACTCTCTTTTCCGAGGGACTTTGATGTAATCCAAAAACTTCCTAAAATAGATAAACTTGAAGCATCATTAGAACTAATTTGTTATCATCAAAATAAAGTTAATTAAAAGCCTATCAGAGATTTCAAAAAGTGAGTCTAAGTTTAAAATTTTAAAAATTAAAAATATAGTTAAACTTACCTTTTAAACTCATTTTTAATTACAGTTAGTCTTAAAACTTAAAAATGTAAATTAAGTACTACCTCCGTCCCATAAAGATAATCCATGTTTCCTTTTTTCCTTAGTTCCAAATTATAGTCTAGTTTCTTTTTTAAGGAGAGATGGTTATAGGTTAAAAGACAAAATTACCATTATTAATTATCTCTTAATATCTATTACTTTCAATTCCAATAAATTAAATATAGGGTATAAAAGTAAAATTATCTTTAAAATTAATTACATTAATTATACTAACTAACTTTTCTTAAGATCCGTGAAAAAACAAGTGGACTATATTTATGGGACGGAGGTAATATAAAATTACTTTAAAAGTTAAGTTTATAAATTTAAAACTTTAAATTACAAGTTAAATTTAATTTTTTTTAATCTATTTTGAATTACATTGTTTTATTATAAATTCAATACTGATTTTGATTCAAAACAAACAGTACAAATCTTTTCTAATTACGATCATAAAATAATAAAAAAAAAAGGCCAGGCTTGCTCGACGTAACCCAACTCACATAGATCCAGCCTAGTCCACACAGGCTCATCCAATTTTGCCCGACCCAACGCATGGTGAGCTCGTGCGGGGTTTCCTTATCTCCAATCCAGTTCGTCTTCTCTCATGAACTAGATAGCAACAGCCAACAAGCAGATTGGACCTCTAGCCCGTTGAAACTCAACCCAACCAGTTCGTTTGCCATTGCCAGTTAAAACATAGTTTAAAGTTTTAAACTACTTACATAAAAATAATGGGTGCGGATATTTGCACCCCCATAAATGTTAAGTGCACCCCCCATTTTTAATAAACCAAAATAAAAAAAGTTAAAAAGACAATAATATCCTTCTTTTAAAAAAAAAAAAAAAAA
>JAWZTD010000121.1:827715-848884 GCA_035221335.1 Echites panduratus | reverse complement strand
AATTTGAATTGGATGTCTTATTTTCTAAATTAATTAAAAAATAAAGTTAAATATAAATAAAAATTACTTTTTTTTTTTTTGAGAATTGAATTGTCTAATTTTGATTATGAGAAATTTTAATGTAGGTGTTTGACTTATTTCATCTAATATAATAATAATATCATTTTTTATATAAAATTTTAATTAATTTATAAATCACGAAATTCAATTCTACACAATGAATTCTGAAAGTAGAGATTGATTGTACACTCTCTGTCTCTTATTATAAGTCGTTAGCTAATATTTCACATTAAATAAAAAATAAAAAATACATATATGTTATTTATAAAATACTTTTTTTTTTGTAAGTAGAATTATATTTCTTCACAATAAATGTGAAAGATAATAAATGAAGAGTAAAATTAGAAAAAACATACTCCTTCTGTCCCAAAATATAAGTCTTTTTAACCTCTTGATTTTGTCCCACAATATAAGTCATTTTACATTTTACAATGCATATTTATTATGTTTTTCCTACTCTTACCCTTCATTTAATATCTCCTCCAGTTATTACAAAGAAATATAATTATACATATAAATATAAAAGATAAGGGGTATTTTAGACATAACAAACATATATTTATTGTTTCTTAATCCATGTGAAACGGCGGTTAACACCTTATATTGTGAGACGGAGGGAGTACTACTTCTATCAAACCATACATGGCTTTAGTTGCAATTTCACGTAAATTAAGAAATAATAAATATAAGTTTGTTTTGGGTTTTGGATCTTTTATATCATTTTCTACATCACCAAGAATTAGTAGACACATATATTTTATTAATAAAACCTTAAAAAAATATTAAATCGTAGGAGTATTTGATTTTTATCTGATAATATATATTATTTGATTTTGTGGGATAGAAAATGGTTTAAATATCCCGAGCATTTGTTTTGTCTAAAATATTTTTTTCTCTCATATTTATAAATATAATTGTATTTTTCTTCAGGATTAATGGAAGAGAATATTAAATGAAGGGTAAAAGTGAAAAAATATAATAAGTTTACAATATAAATTGTAAAATGATTTATATTATAAAATAAACAAAAGAGACTAGAACTACTTATATTTTAAGACAGAGGGAGTAATACATATGTATTGACAATTGTAAAATAATATATAATAATATATACTATATCCATCACTATTTTTAAATCATTTGAATTAAGTTTCTCTATCACTAAATATAAATTATTAGTGTTAGTTTTTTATTCTTTTTTTTTTTTATGTTACCATAGCTTGTTTCTTTCTTTTTCCTAACAAATGTTTATAGTTTGATTACGATCTAATATTTTAGAAAACAAAATATAGTCATAATTATAAAATGTTGTGGCTCATAATGACCATCAGAGAGTGAGAGAATTAGGCAGAGTGGCATTCGCGATGATGCAGCGCAGAGCAGTACCGCACCATGAACGTACGTACAAAGAAGAAGTACGGAACATTTATATATAAATGCACATGGTATGACTGAATTCAGTTCAACTTGCTGATTAAAATAATGACTAAAATCTGATAGTGCCTTTTCCAAATTCGGTGGTGTTTGTCCTCCCTAATTAATTATTATCTCATCGGTAGTGTTGCGTGCAATATATGATCATGGGGATATATATGTTTTTCATATGACGAAGAGAATTAATTTAATTTAACTTAATTTAATAAATCCCACAGAAGGAAAGAATTTCATGACGTTATATTTTTAGGTTCTGATCAAGAAGTTGATACATGGCCGGTCTTTTTAGGTCCTGAAAATACTGCTTCCCTTCCTCCCAAAGGAGCGAGCCAATGGAAATCGCTAAATATTTGGTCACTAACGTGCGTTCTGTTTATATTACATAAGCTTTACCTACCGAAGAAATACTAAATTAATACGTACGACTAATTATCAACTTCAAATCCTGGGCAGCCTAAAAACTATATACATGCATGACAGGGTCCTTAAATTAGGCAAAACCATCCACTCTGAAAAAAGAAAAAAAGAAGCTAGAATTTGCATGTCAATTGCAATATCATCCTGAAAATTAGTTAGGAAAATGGTCGACACGGCAAGATTAGAATGGAGGATTAACTTGCCCAATGGAAGATCAACAGTTCTAGAGCCAGTGTACACCCGAATATGTACTAGATTACAGGATTCAGTTGTGGAACTGTTCCATAAGTTTTGGAAGTTCCTCGAGAAAGCTTGGAATATAGGAAAAACAGATCCCAGGAAAGTGATGCATTGCCTCAAAGTTGGAATGGCTCTTTCTCTAGTGTCACTGTTCTATTACATGAGGCCTTTATACGACGGCGTCGGAGGAAATGCTATGTGGGCAGTCATGACAGTTGTAGTTGTATTTGAATATACTGTAGGTAAGTTCTCCACAGATTTATATTGTAATAACAATAATATTGTTCTTCACTTCTAATTTATTATAATTTAAAAGATATAATAAACCCAATTGGATGGTACCTTATTGTAGGGGCAACACTTCAAAAATGTGTGAACAGAGCAATTGGAACTTTCATAGCCGGATCACTGGGAATTGGTGTTCATTGGCTTGCAAGTCAATCTGGGAAAGAAGTTGAACCCATAATTCTACAATCCTCAGTTTTCCTCTTGGGTCTGCAAAATGAATTTCTTCGTACTTTAAAAAACTTGCTGCTGCTATTCCTACTCACGAATCATGGTTATTATTCTTGCATGCAGCCGCAGCAGCCACTTTCTCTCGATTCATCCCATCAATCAAAGCTCGATTCGATTACGGAGCCATGATCTTTATCCTCACCTTTAGCTTAGTGTCTGTTTCCGGCTACCGGGTGGATAAACTACTTGCGTTGGCACACGAGAGGCTGTCCACGATTGCCATAGGTGCCTCCATATGTATCTTTACGAGCATGCTTTTCCGTCCGGTGTGGGCAGGTCAAGAACTTCATTCTCTCATCATTAATAACATTGAAAAATTGGCCGATTCCTTGGATGGTATGAGAAAAGAAGACAACCGCTTACAATAAAATTCACATGCAATTATTAGTATCTAATTTTTCTTCTTGAAATCCAGTATGTACTGCAGAGTACTTTAAAGATGCCGAAGAGGATGCCAAAGATGGTGCTCACAGAAGGAAATTGCAGAGCTATAAGTGTGTGCTTAATTCAAAAGCAACCGAAGAATCTATGGTATGATTTGATGACCCTTAAGAAATAATAGTTCGGAGATTAGAATACATATTTTGCTTGTTCATCTGTTTATGCAATCTTATATGTATTTTGCTCTTCACAGGCTAATTTTGCCAGATGGGAACCGGCACATGGGAATTTTAATTTTCGACATCCATGGAAACTCTATCTAAAGATAGGAGCTTCTGTGCGAAGTTGTGCATATCACGTTGAGGCTTTAAATAGCAATATTAGCTCAAAGCCAGAGGTAGATTGGTTCTTCCCTTCTTCCAATATTAGCAATATTAACTTAAACATTGATGGCAATCCTGATTCAAATTCTTGCATGTATGGAAACAGATACCCGAATTTCTGAAGGAGCATCTTAGCAGATTCTGCAAGAAACTAAGCATAAATTCGTCTAGTGTCTTGAGTGAATTGGCCAGCTTGATGAGAACAGTGACCAAATCATCAAAGATTGATCTGGTGGTAGGACAAATGAACTCTGCACTCGAGGATCTTCAGAATGCTTTGAAATCCCTTCCCAACCAATCAATTTCACCCCCCGGGCACGAAACAGTTGAAGCTTCTTGCAATAGAAAGATAAAGACACAAAAAAAACCCAACATGGTAACCGTTGTGGAGATTGTTCCCTTAGTAAGAATAGCATCATTATTGATAGAAATTGCATCAAGAGTGGAGGAAATTGTGGAGTCAGTCAATGAACTTTCAAGTCAAGCAGAATTTGAACCAGAAAGCACCAAGAAAACTAATCCGGACACGTCTAACCAACACAGTGGCAATAATGTTAACCTTTCTAGCTCTGGGAAAGTATGAATCCTCCTAGTTCATGTGACATCAAGAGCTTTTGTTACTTTGTTCATATATCCTAAATTAAACAGGAACGCCGTATATAATGTACAGGACCAAGCAATCCTTTCTTTCCTTCCTCTTCCTTTCTTGGGAAGAAAAGAAGAGAAGAATAGATCAAAAAATAAAAAATAAAAGAAGAGAAGAAAGATTTAGTTTAGAGGAGTTTCAGAAAAAAAAAAAAAAACTTATCCTTTCCAAAAGAACCCGGAGCAGATCAAAATAAACAATTTTCTTTTATGCAAATTTGCGCACTGTGGTTGGGAGTGCACTACAAAATTTAGTTAAGGAGGGTAACCTCAGCATTGTTTTGTGCTATAATAATTCTATGTGATATGCATCCACTAACGGAGGTAATGTGATGGTGCAACCGTACAAGGATATACAAGTTGACATGTGATAAGGCTAGGAAAGCAAATTACCCAAAAACAACCAAAAAAAGGTACACCGCGTAATTTAAAATTACTTAGAAACTCTTTCTAGAAACTAAAACATTAATATCAAACAGACTTCAGCCCTAAAGCAGGGATTCAAGACAAGAACTGACTGATAATATTGATATTCAAAAAAAAAAAAAGAGAGGTTTACTTCTTAACCTGTGTACTTGTGATAATTAAGCTTTTTATTTCTCCAAGGTAAGGCTGGTAATGGCAAATTTGACTGAAAATAGATTTCAAAGTAATTAACTAAAAGAATGTATCAAGAACAATGTTTTCGGCACTTACCATTGGTCCCATTTTCAAAGATTAAAAACTCAATTTTGGATTCCAATAATTCAAGTAAATCAGCTATTTCAGAAACTAAGCCCAGGATTTCCCAATCCATTAGAGAAAACCCCTTTTTGTGACACTAGTTTTCATCACCAACCAGCAAATAATCCTCTTGCTGTTAGTCATAATTTGCATTAAGTACGGAGTAATTTTATCAAAAGTAAAACAGTCTGAAGACTCATGCAGCTTTCTAAGGATTCAGCAACCTCACATCTAAACCTCAAAGCTATTGGCAGAATGTTAGGTGTGAAGATTGGATGAATACACAAACGACTCAAAGCACCTCAGTGCTAACAAATAATTTTCTTCATATGTATTTATAAATTGCACTTCCTTCAAACTGTTACACTAACCCAAAGAGAAGGTTCATTGTAATTACAGTGTCAACTTGGTTGCCTGAGATTTATGCAAAGGCAGCGCAAGTAATTAAAGCCAGTTTTGTAACGCAGACGTATAAATCCTTGAAGAGCGTGCAAGTACCTTTACTAAAGAAATCAGCTGCCTTTTAAGCAAGCTTCGCTGGTGATTTTTTATGGACTCTATTTCATTACTGAGATTCAAAGTTTTTAGTGCCGTTTTTACTGAAGAAAAAGGGCATAATCCTTTTGTAAGCTAAAGTTATCCCACAACAAAATTCCAATATTTGCTTCCTAAATCCTAGAGTTTCCAGAAAAACAAATAATTATATGGTTGGGAAGATGCTAACCGATTCTAAGAAACTATTCATAGGTCTTTTGCATTCACATTTGAGAAAACAGAGGGCACTTCTAAATCAGACACCTTGTTTAACAATAGCAGTACATGATAAATGTCGATTGGAAAACCAGAATCTTAAATCAACAGAAACTAGTACAACCCTATTCCAGTTTATCAGCTAGTTGATGGTGTCACCTGGAAATTAGCTGATTATTATGTGCCTCATTTTCTGCTGCTACCTCGTCATTACTACCTGCCCAACCAAGGTTAGTAGCAAGGTCCTCAACAGCCACCTTCACAACATCTGTGCGAACACCAATGTCTGTGGCATATCTGCTCATACAGTACATACCAGCTGTTACTGTAGCTACACCAACAGGACTAGGCATCAGCAGCTTCAGAGGAGAGGAAAGAAGCGCAGCCAATGGAGCCCCAATAACTGAAGAAGCTTGCCCACTTCTTCCAACCCCTAGCCTGTCAAGTGTCAGAAGCCCCGTTTTGCAGTAGAGAGCGAAGTCCTCACAATTGTTCTGAAACACATCATAATTCCCAAATCCATTTTGAAGAAGATACATTGCTCGATGGATGACAGTTTCAGTTGGGTCTGATGCTGCTGTGGTACAAGTGCCACCACGTACTTTGGCAAGGAAAACAGATGGGCTTGCTGCATACTCAAAACAGTAAAGGGCACCATTCTGCAGGAAGCAGTCAAGACAAGAAAGTACTACCCCACTCTCAGGCTGTCTAAATCCACAGTCAGGAAAAATTGGACATGACAAAGGAAGGTTTGATGTTTCATCATCAGTATTAAGAGAGGTCGCAACACGAGTAAAATGAACTACTTTGCTTCCCCCAACGAAGACACCTGCATTAACTTTAGTGAGACTGCCGAAGCATATGACATTCGGTTGCATCTAACCATTTCGTTTTTCAGAATGTACATGCTGAGGCCAATATACCTCCAACATGGAGGTGTAGGTCCACAAAAGAAACTTATCTTTATTACCAACATAGACATACAAAGTTGCACAGGGTTCTTTATGCTAACATAAGACATTGGGAAAAGACGGCTTGTTTGCAGATCTTGCAATTGTGGATTAACAAAGAGCTCTTCATGTTAGTCCGGTTTAATACCTTGCAACAGCAATCAGTTGATTCCATTTTCCAGAACTGGCATGAGCTTAGAAAATGAAACACTTCATATAAATTATTCAGTTTTAACAGTAAGACCTTTTTTGTCAAATGAGGACATAACAAAACAAGTTCCGACTGCCACATCACCTAGCTCAATTGGAAGTCTAGAAGTCAGAAATCCTCAATTCCTCTGGTCTGCATTGCATATACCTCAATTTCTCTTGTCTAGAAATTAAGAAATCCTCAATTCCTCTAGACAAAAAAGAGTAGCCAAAAATCATTAACCAATTTAACTGATTTTCTTTTCATATTTCACTCCAAGCTTCAATTTTGATGCTGAACCAGTGTTTAACAGAAATTTTAAAAAATAAGATAAAATAAACTTTCCACAGACAATTACTTACAGATGCCCAAATCCTAAGCTTCAATCTTTGTAAATAAGTAGTCTACCAATCTTCCAACCAGGTTCGGATTCACATGAATCACATCTACTACCTCAATTCCGCAAACATAGATGGTCGAAGGAAAACAACAAGTACAAGGAAATACTAATAGCACCTATAAATTCCTAAACGATAATAAACTAAAATGAACAATGTATTGAGTTTATTTATCTCTTACCGTGATGAGAGTAAGCAAAAACAGCTCTGTAAGTGTAGATATGGTCCCCCGGCTTAATTTCAGACCTCTCCACCCGGTTTGTAAGCAACCCCATCTCTAACCCTGCTCTCTTTTCGGGTCTTGTATGAAATGTAGCACTTGAAACAAGTAAAAAAATTTGTTCTTTCTCTCAACAAACAATTCTCGATTAATGCTTTGAAAAAGTATTAGTTGATCGGAAAGAAAAGGACATCTTTCACCGTTAATTTATCCAAAAAAACTCAGAATGAGGACGGAGATGATTGGATAACCGATGCATTAGCTCAACAACCGTCTCCAGTAGAAAGATGAAAAATCATTGATGATGGAATGATGGTGATGATGACGTCTTTTATGCTTGGTTCTTTTGCATTTGCTGGCTTCTGAGTTTTGACTAGGCCTGCAATGGGGCTTTGGTTTGATGGAAAAATAGAAGAGAATAGAATTGCACTTCAGCCCCCGCAAGAATTTGCCACCTAACTTTGTTTTGGTAATTGATACCCTGAACCATGGCTTGGGGAAGGTATCCGAGGAAAGTTCATTGAGCAATGCAGTCTTTGTCCACGTGCTTACGACACTGTATGGTGATTTTTTCCCCTTGAAAAAAGACGTTCTTTGCCTCCTAAACACGTCAGGCGCAACGGGAAAGGAATCCGCTTCTCCCTTTACTTTTCTATAGTCACGTCCAAAAGGTAAAGAAAGTAGACCCTGCAAGTGCGAAGACTCGTATTCAGTGCGGAGAATAATGGTAAATCTTTTCAGCCTTTCTTAACTAAGTCAACTGATATATTGAAGTCTTCATTGTATGGTACAACTATATTTCCTGCAGCTTTTTCAAAATTGTATCTGATTTTAGATACCATATAATTCCTAAGGCATTCATTTTTCCTCCAAAGAATCCAAGAAAAGATTTTGTTGGGGAAAAATGAACATATACAAATAAACGAGTTAACTGAATGAAGCATACATTCGTGAAAAGAATCTTTCCTCAAAACTTTAATCTCCACGTATAATTTTTATATGGCAGACCAAGGGCACGGGTCTGTATGTAAAACAAATAATTTAGAAGCAGAGGGTTAATCGGCCCTCTCAACCTCTAGTTTTCTAAGAATATGTCCCAATTGTATACTTCCACATTAAAATCAGAGTTTCCTGAAAGTAAGCTTTTCAGCTCCTTAGCAGATTCAGAAGTCTTAGCCAGTAACAAGGCAAAGCCGCCCCCTCCAGCACCCACAAGCTTGTATCCACAACAATAGGGGTCAGAAAACGCAAAAAGTTTGTCAACATGTTCATTGCTGCAATATGGATCAAGTTCCTGATGCAACCTCCAAGCCTCCAACATAAGTGCTCCCAGTTCATCAATTTCACAATTCATGAGAGCTTGCCTCCCCATCTTTGCTAGTTCGGCAAGGCGCTTGATGCTAGACACAAGTATGTTGTCCCTTCTCAGATATCGAGTCACCACTTTTTGCAGAACTTGGTGTGCCAGTCGAACCTGCAAAAAATAATAGTGATGAATCTGTGATGGCAGAGAACAAAAATGGAAATTAAGGGAGGGTTCTACCATAAAATGGACAAATTTATCTCCAGAAAGAATACAGCAAATTAATAAGAAAACATCCAACAAAGCACCCCGGTTTTCTTTAATGGGTATAAAACATTATGGCACAAAGCAAAAAAACAATTTTATGTAATAATTATATACCAACCAAATATGCTGCCAGTACTATAAATCTAATTTGTTCAAAAGTTTGGAAGACTACTCATAGTAAGAGCGTATAGCAACGATGCCCAAGATGAAAACCATTAACAGAAGAAACCCACAAAAGAGAAGAAAAGGTGCAAGAGAAGGCAAAAATATGCAATTTCCTTACTTGACCAGAAAATACAAGAAGAAGTCGCACCCGCAACTCAGCAATCATATTAGGAGAATGCAAGAGGGGCATGACTTGAAGCCACAATGGGACTCCAGGGAAGCTCAATGTAAATTTAATTCCAGGATATAGACCTCCAATCTGGTCCTGCCAGCCACCTCCTGTCCCCATGAGCTGCTCTAATACCAGGACTAATCGTGCAACATTTTCAATACTATCATCTTCATCAGTTATTTGAAGAAGTCCTTTCACAACAGCAGCAGCTAAAATGCTCGAAGTCCCTAAGCCACTACCACGAGGAACATGGGCCCATGTCCTGATTTGCAAACCTGTGCTCTGAAGAATCCTTCCGTTGATAACATTGGTAACAAGCAGTGCAGCTTTCACAAGCCGAAATGGATCAGTGCTGTCGAATGGCAGTGCAAAAGAAGAAAACTCCCAAAGAAACAACTCTTGTCCAGCATCATCCAGTATGTGAACCCCAGTAGTTTTTGTTGTCTCAATGACTGTGCCAATCGGAAGGGATCCTTCCAATGTTATGGCCATGTTCAAAACACAACCCGCACGCTCTAAGCTCCACGGAGGCGTGTCACTCCAACCACCAAGAAAATCAACACGAACTGGTAATTCCACCTTTACCATCCTAGAGCAGAAAGTTTTTTCCAGTTCACCATTAAGATTACAGTCAGGGAGTCCTGCTTCAGAGGAACCACAATATGGATCCAATATAGATTCTGAAAGATCAATGCAAACAGTTGGCAACACTAAAAGGACAATAGTAACTTCTGTAAGTAGCTACAGATGATTGTTAGATCATTTTCAGATCATCAACCAACGGGTCTAAGTAAATAGTGACCTTGGTTATAAAAACCTTTTCAATAGTAGAACAGACAAAATTATTTGGTTTTATAGATTGGATAACTGATGTGATGTGATGTGCTTACTAAGATATGAAATGTGTTAAATTTAAATTCTTAAACTAATTTAAATGTGAAATGTCGGTCTCATTTTTTATATCAGAAATTTTACAGAAAAACAAAGTGTCTCAGAATATGTTGAGAGAGGTCAAAAACATTTGGAGAAAATTTATCCAAATTTGCTTTAACCTTCCTAAAAATTAGACAACTTGGACTTGCATAAGAAAATTGTAATTATATAAACAACACCTCTTAAACCAAATCTCACTGCCGCAGCAGTTTCATCAGCAACTGCAGTCCATACACGGTTCTCCACTGCAGATGCCATCTTTTCATCACTACATGCACGCAAAAGATCAACATGTACCTGATACACCCTGCTCTTTGTAAGGATCTGAGAACGATGATCCTGAAGGTTGGTATACAGAGTCAGGAAATCTCTGCAAATCTCAACTCCAGTTTCTTTTTCCAAAATTTTTTCACATAATTGAGATATGTTGCGCCCTAGCAAGCCAAAGTTAAGACATGCAGTAACAATTCCAGCTGCTAGATCCGCTTGATGATTGCTAGAACTTAGGCACATTCTTTTAAAGTCAATTAGTCGATGCAACTCCTCTAAACTGACTCGCTGTGACCTCTTCCACTGGGACGGGCAGGACCCATTTTTTGGATCCCTCAAGCCCATTAACCATGTTGCTATTGTGAGCATCTCAAAACCGGGAAGAATTGGAAATAATTTGGCATTCCACAAGCACTTTTCTGAAGTTTCCTCTGCATTCCACAGATCTGCATCGTTGATGCCCAGGTCATGCAAGACCTTCTTCCAGGGTCTACCACAGAAAGTTCCTCCCTTCGAGAGTGTATTTTTCGGGTTATCATGGAGACCACAATACACAATAACACTCTGGGTATACCCCACCAAAGGAACCTCCCACAGACAATGGCGATCCGGAAGCATGAATTTGAATGAATCTTCTTCAGACACCAGGTTGTTCAAGTGGACACCAACTACTATACACTGGGAAGCAATTTGCACTCCACCAGAAATGGAGGAATCATATACAAGAGAATCTTCACCTATAGAGACACCAGGTGTTATTTTGCTAGAAACAATAATTGCAGAGGCAGCAATATCAGATAGTGTGGTTGCTGGGATTGAACAGAGATGTCTTCGAGCAACAAGCCTAGAACCAGTTTCACTTAGGTGATCCAAAACCTCATTAGAAGTTCCAAAATGCAAGAATAAGAGGTCATCTACATTAAGAAAAGAGTGGGAAAAGTACAATTAGAGATTCCAAACTGTATGCTGCATTTAATCATATATTGTAAGCAAAAAAATATATTTCATGCAAAAAAAGAATCCGAATTGAAAAAGACAACTGAAAACAGAATGAAAAACACGAACGATAAAATGTCAAGCAGACCATATAATGTGAACAAGAAAAAAATTCAAAGATATTCAACGTACAAGCACAGAAGCTGAACATATTTTGTTTGCCCAATCTACTCACGAGCTCATCACCTAAAGGTCGAGGCCGCAACCATTCATGCTTTGCAGGTACCCAAGCAGCTATGAGGTCTTCATACAAACTTACCTGCAGCAATTAAAAGATAAAAGACACCTCAACTTAACATATACTTTCCAGACAATGAAAAGAGGGAAATTGAGAAAGGGAATACGTGAAAAGAAGACTAAAATATATTCAACAATGATAAAAGCCATATATATATTTTTTTTATAGGGTGTCTTGCACGAGCCAGGTCTTGAAATTACGTGGGAGAGAACCCACGATCTATACTCATGCCCACAGCCACTTGGGCAGCCCTGCTTTGACATGATAAAAGCCATATATAAAAAAGAACTCTTGAGACAAATGTTTTCAGCAAACATTATCGATCTCTGCAGAAATAGATAAAACTAAATGAACAAGTTACAAAACTTTATTTAATGCAATAAAAGATGAACTAAAAAGAAAAGAGACACAAAAAGAGATTAGGTTATCTGATACAACAGATAAAGATCTACCAGGTGAAACAGTACATTTGAGTATGCTTAGAGATTTATGCAACATAACAGAACTTAATAGCAGAAACATTTGAAATGTTTAAATACACCATAAAAAAATATGGATCCTTCATAAGCCATAATTAGAGGATGAGAAGTTAGTGTAAGCCAAAAGACATAAAAGAGAAGAAATTGGTAGGTTGCCTCTTTTCTGCTTTCCACAAGCTCCAAAATCATTGGTTTACTGTAATAGGCAAGTGTTACAAGATCCATCCATGCTTTTCCTTGGACTGCAATTATTCCTGTATCAAGTAACGTTCTACCATCATCTAGAATTGCTTGATGGTCAATAAGCTCCTTTAAGCTGGGTTTTTGGAGCAGATTCTCCACTACACTGACCATATGGCTCTCCTCTGAAATTGCAGATTTGGATGCTACAATAACACCATGATTCAAAGCAATGTCAAGGGTGATAGGGACCGTGATGATGCAGGAAGCATCCTCTGGAAGTGTCAAAGTTGTGGCATCAAAACAAGGAAGAACATCGCCGGTCATTGTAAATAATCCACCTGCAGGGATAAATTCAATTATCAATATCCATCATGCCAAATGCTGTAACCAATATGATCAGCATGACAAAGGACTCCATTTAGCATGTATCCAGAACATTGTCAACATGGAAATAAACAGAAAGACAAAGAAAAAGCCTGACGGCAACCAATTAATGAGGACAATCCACCTTCATTTTTAAAAGCTTGTCTGGCACCAGATGCAATTGCTAGTATAAGATCAAAAAGCAATGGAACTGGTCCGTCCTGATCATCCGAAGCCAAATAAGGAAGCGGAAGGAAAACTTTTCCCATGGGATTAGCCCAGGGAACTCTTTTAGAGTCACCTCCAGCATGAAGCAATAAGATATGCTTTTTAGCAATGATTTCAATCAATGGTAAGGGAGGAACTCCATTGGTAGACTGAAACATGGAACTGCAGATGCTTGCATCAGTTACTTCCTGATAATATGCAATGATCCATTAACAAGACAACAAATAAAATTTCAACAAAGCATATCGAATGGTAGTCCTGAATCTCACCCTTTCAGGAAATATATATGTATGTATCACAAGATGATTCCTAAACTTAGTATATCTTCATTTGTGCATGTCTCTGCAACTGCATGCAATGTCTCTTTCTCTTTCCTATTTCTTTTGGCAGAAGGGGACAGGAGTATACTCACTTGGAAAATTTCGACCATCAAACTTCCTTTGATTCTTTATTAGAATAATAACTACACCTTATTATGTTACATGGCAAAAATTGAAAACATAAAACAAATAATTCAATTTGCAACTACTCTCAATAAGCATATTTTAAGATGCAGTCTTCAAAATATAACTTCTCAAGAGATTAAGATAAGATCCAAGTAGTAGTAACAAGAACAATTGCAACAAAGGTTAACTTGACAATTTCCTGAAATTCATACCTCAACGACCTTAAGTTTAATCTATAAGGGTTATCTACAATTATCTTTAGTCATATTATTAAATCACGAGAACAAAATTATCTTAACAATAACAGGAGAGATGGATAAGGTCAGTTTTGCAGATGGTCTGTCATGATTCGTAATGCACCCATCCGAGAAAGTATGCTGAGCATGATATTACAAAAATGTAAACTAACAAAGGGCAGCCTAAAACTGTGATGGCACTGGGAGACGTACATATAAGTGCAGAAGAGAGCATCAAAACGAGAAGACGGTACATCACACTACAAATAAGAATGAGATAATTAAAGATCAGACCTCACATTACCAGAGGACACAGACAAAGTAAGGAAGCGCATAAGGGAAAATTTCATACAAGAACACCAGAAATAATTAATCATGAGTTGTGGTAGTAGGTTGCTACCCCTGAATTATTAGTGGAAAGGTGATGGTAATGCTGAGCAAGAGCAAAAATGGCATTTAGTGTGGCGGCACCAGAGCCGATCCGTTGGCCATGGGGATCAGGTACTGCAAGGGTAACAGTGGAGGTAGCAATACGGCCATTGCGCTTAGCCCGCTTAAGCTGCCAATCATAGAGCTGGGTTTGTTCAGGGCTAGAAGCAGTAAGCACAATTGCGTCCCATGTGGGAACCCTAGAATGGTGGCGGACGGAGAGCCTCAAATGGTACCATGCTTTCCTCAATGTTCCTTCCAAGTCGGCTTTGGCTCTGCCATTACTTTTGGCCTTGAAGTGGTGGTTCTCCATTTTTCAGCCAATCCAGAAGGCGCGGAGGTGGATTCAGTTCAGAAGCTATTGAGAGTGAGTTTAAAGAGGGAAGTGTGGGCATAGCCGACGGAAAGTTGTGTGTTCAATGTGGATGTGATCATCTATGGTGTTGAAGCAGTGCTTTTACTCAATTCTATTACTGTTCGACTTGCCAATTTCCATCTTTCGCCGGTGCGGTGGTAAAACTCAGAGAACCAGGTCGTCGTTCGATGGAAGAAACGACATAGGGAAAAATAAAGATATAGGAAGAAATTAAAAATAAAAGTAAACCTCTATTAATGGCGTCAACCGAACTCGAGCAAATGTGTTAATCCGACGAATGATAACCATCCAGACCATTAATTGAATTTGGAAAGGAGCCTTTCAATTTTTAGACATAGAAAGTGAACAAAATCTTTATTTAAGATAAAAAAATATCATAATCACAAAAATAAAATTATAATTATATTCACCAAGCCTATTAATTTTGGGAATCTAACACACCAATCTTCCTTAACATTGTCAATGAGCTCAATTTTTAGGAAAATGATTATGAACTTTTACTGTAAAATATGAAAAATAGTTAGATGATATGAAATAAACAGATAAATATCTCTTAGTTTGACTAATATTAACGAAATTATACTCACTTCTAAGCAATCCTTTAACCAACTTCTCCATATTTTCATTACAACTAATAATGACAATTCATGAATAAGGCTTATTAATGATATTCGATTAATGTGGTTAATTAATTACTACCATTATTAAATTTGATGTGATTTCTTAGAAAGGAAGATTCATAAAAAAAACATACCAATTGAAAGAATTTCATCTATAAGTTTGTTTAATCTAGTCAGAATGACCTATGAAGCATAATCTTCATTAACCATCATCTTCATTTGATAGACACATCAATACCGTCACCAAAAGTAATCGATAGCCCTTGTGTAATCACTTAAAAACCCTAAAAGAGTTACATAAGAACCCACTAAGAAGATCAAGTTTGATCTTGGAATTGTCTCTCAAAAAGAAAATGTGTTTATAATTGATTAAAAGTCTCTTCAAATTACATAATAAGGACATATTTATAATATTTCAACATTAATCTAACCTAATAATTCATGCATAGGGTCAAGAAACACAATAAACCCCTTAAACCAAACAAAAATTACAATAAAAAACTGTAGCAATTCGGTACTGTAGCCATCCGGCGCCAAATGCAGGGCTGGATAGTGTGCCGGACAGCCACTGTTTTGGAATATTTTGGGCTGAAAAATTGTAGGAGATGGATGGTAATTGGCAGGTGCTGGCTGGACCTTTTCCCTAACATTTTTGTGCATTATTTTGGCTTCATTTCATCAAGTTTTCATGTAGTTTTGATCCTTCTTCATATTGGTTGCAATCTTGACATGAAATGGATATTTCCAACCCTTCCATTGAAGCTTCAATCCAAAACTTTGATGTCACTTTATTCTCATCAAGTTTCTTCACTCCTCTTTTCAAGCCATTTTATCCATTCCTCTTCAACTTTGAATTTGAAATATAGATCTTTATACACAAATTTAAATTTTTGATTATGAGCTTCTCCAAACTTGGCATCAAGTTCCAATTGTTCTTCTTTGTTGAAATTCAATATCTTTATGTTTTTTTCAAACTCGAAATGTATTCTTTCATGTCTTCCTTGGATCTCATCAAAATTGATCTTGTTCTTGAGTGTTCATGAGACTCTTCTAGAGTTCTTATGTGACTTCAATCTAGGCTTACAACTACTTTGGTTAGAGTGTTGTGTAATCTTCCAAATCAAGATATTGGTTGATGTTTGCAAAATAACATAGGTTAATGTAATTAGATTAAATCTAATGATGAGTCTTGGAATTGTTTCTTCAAGTTGGTGTGTTTGAAGGGGAAGCCAAAAATCATCATAGTTATCACATCATCTTTTGGCATTAGAGTCTAGGTTTATTTTCATTAAGGTTAACCTATTTTAATTGATTTCTTAAAGATCATGCTTTGTTTTTTTGATATTTGGCATCTTTTGTTTCCTATGTGACTTTGCTTGCTATCTTCTTTGTTATGTTCTTGTGATCCTTGTATTGAGAGAATTGTGCCTAAGGCCAAAAGTAAGGCCAAATTCTATTGTATTTGGTGATTGTTCTTCTGCATACAAAGAGAGGGGTAGAGAGAGAAAGAGATATCAAAGAGTTGAGAAAATTAGAAAATTAAAAAGAAAAAGTTGCAAAAAAAAGAAGAAGAGAGAATTATATTGAGATCCATTGAATTGTGATTGAGATGTATTTTTATTGATTAAAAGTTGTTACTTGATTAAAAGTTGCCTTTTCGGTGATGTGATCATTTTAATGGTAGACTTCCAAAAAGACTCTAAGCAGCACAAGAGGGGCAAAATTTGTCTTAAGGGGATATTACGAAGAATTAGGCTCTATCAAATTCAGGTTTTATCTTTCATAAGTTTGGTTATATTTTGTCGTAACTTGTAAATGATTTTTCCTCATTTATTTCTCTAAAATTGAATTTGTGTGTTATAATTATTATACTTATTTTATTATGTTAAAATAGCAATTTATATATATAACTATTTACGATTCACTTATAATATCCATAAACCTTGTTTTTATCTATTTATATATAAATAAATTTATGTGTATTTATTTCTTCCATGCCCCCACACCCACGGTGGAATCAAGTCAATTTTCTCACGTAAGAGACTTGTAAGAACAAAATAATCCTTCTAAGTCTATTCCAACCAGAAAATAATAGTAAAACTTTGAAATTTTCAATTGTGAATTCTAACTTTTCAGGTTACTTTAATACAGGTGATAGGTTTTACTATTATTTTTCGACTGGAAAGATTTAGGAGGACTATTTTGCTAGTAAACAATAAGCTTATGTCTCTCACGTGAGAAAAGTGACTTGATTCTACTGTGAGCTTGGTGGGGGGGGTAGAAATAAATACACATAAATTCATTAAGTGTATAAATAGATGAAAACAAAGTTTATAGATATTATGAGTGAATTGTAAATAGTTTATATGCATAAATATCTATTTTCCCTTTTATTATTTATATGTGTGAAGTTAACTTCTGCTCTTGATAAGAATTAAAATTTAATTAATATTGATGGGCAAACGAGTAAACTCGATAGACCCAACTTGAATACCTACAACCTGATCCAATGAGTAAAAAGTCCAACTCAGATTTACACTTGGGTCCAGACCTACAGAGGTCTATAAACATATAAAAATACACCTCATGAAGGTCTTGAAAACTAGTCCATGACCTTTGTTCATCGCAGTAAGCTCCATGACCATCAAGTTTGTGATTATGGTAGAGATGAAGGTCGTTGAGGACCTCTTCAAGGTCGCTGGACCCATGCCAAGGTCACTGAACCACCATGAAGGTCTCTGGCAAGTTCTATAAGACTCCTAAGCACCTACAAGGTCTTAAGCGAGCTCTACAAGACTCCTAGAGGTCGTTGATGTACCCTTAACGATCACCCAAACTCATTAAAGAAACACAGTACACTCCTACAAGAAACTTCTTGAAAAGATCATTAAAGATTGGCAGGATATACTTCCCACAATATACTAGGATTACAAGGGATCCTATTAGGATCCCTCTCCTAACCTCAAGGAAGATCATCTATCTTCAAAAGGTTAATCCTGATCACAAATCCTGGTAAGAAGAAAAAAACATTCTAAATACTCTTAATCTAGGTAATGACTTTTGAACGGAGAAGTCATTGACTCTTTTTAAACATCCCATGCAATCCGTACTAATTTGATTATCGGAGTTATCCTTAGGGTGAAAGCCCACTTCGGTGA
This sequence comes from Echites panduratus, assembly GCA_035221335.1. Classification (NCBI taxonomy): domain Eukaryota; kingdom Viridiplantae; phylum Streptophyta; class Magnoliopsida; order Gentianales; family Apocynaceae; genus Echites; species Echites panduratus. Next base: position 830,715 of record JAWZTD010000121.1, on the reverse strand, counting down.
TCTCATCTTCTCTTTCTATTGTTCTTACAAAAGCCATTGCGATGGGGTGACTTGGAGGCCTTTTTCGAGCTTCATCACTTTTAGCTCGGTCTGTGGGAATTCTTACAAAAAGCCATTCCCAAAACTAAAAATAAATTGTAAAGGCACGAGAACAACCAGCAAGGCGTGGACACCAACACAGAACATAATTGCGGATTGAAGAAACAATTCCAGAAGAACCTTCTCAAGTACTTCCAAAAGGAAATTTGGTTGATGCCCCTGTTTAGCATCAAATCAGAATCAAGTGACAACTCATTCTGGACCTTCCAGGACATTAGCAAAAACTCGGCAAGACCTCGAACCAACTCGTTCAGGTCCCTCTAGAAGACCAATGGAGACTCGTAATGAGAGAAATGCCTAGGAGAACATGGCATCAAGACAACCTCGTACCTCACGTGGGTCGCGAGGAAATCATGTCACAGTGCAAGAGCATTTACTAGAGAGAATAGTATATATTCTAGCAAATCTCACAACATAAGAGATTATATCTCCACATGGAGGACTCTGTCGCACGCTTAGTGAATTGAGAGGAGGCCCTTAGAAGTCTCTGACCAAAGGGTAGAAAGCCCAAAAATGCTAGTGGAAGACCTGAAGATGCAAGGTAACAACAAGAAACTCAACGAGAAGAAAGAAACCCACAAAATGGTGAGGTGGGTAGTAGAAGGAATATACCTGCTACAGATATTTGAGATACTCTGCATAGAGGCAAGGAGAATGACCTAAGAGATAGATTGAACAGAGTTGCTATCTCTCATAATCAAAGAAAATATAATAATGGGCAAACTCTTGGAGATCGACCTCAGGACTATTATCTTGAACAAACTACAAGTAGAAACATTGAGGTACTAGCAGACCGGGGAAAGAAAGCACCTAATAACAACCTTGAAGAGGTTGAAGGTCTTGATCCAAAAACTGGATTAGACTTCTTTGAATGATCACCCTTCGTGGACAAAATTAAGCTGAGAAAGATGCTCAGGTTCAAGTCCCCTCAGATCGCTACAAAGTATGACGGGACCATAGAGCCACAGCTCCACATTGATGAATACGTCTATTATATGGAGATGTTCGAATACCTAGCCCATGCAAAATGCAGAGCTTTTAGGTTCACATTGACCAAAAAAGCTTAATCCTGGTTTAAAGGACTTCCAACAGCAAGCATCGTAAGCTGGAATCAGCTCAAAGACCTATTCCTGAATAATTACCAGAGTAGTAAGAAGTGCGAGAAGGACATAAATCACCTCTTTACAATTAAACAGAAGGTCGGACAGAGCACCAGGAGCTACTACAATAGTTTCAATGACGAAGCTGTAGAAATTGAACAAAAGAATGACACTATATACATCAATGCCTTCAAGCAAGGGTTGCAAGGGGGGTATGTAGCATTGAGGCTAGTAGAGGAGGAGGTCCTAAAGGTGAAACATCTGCAAACTCTTTTGGAGAGGTTGATAAAGGCAGAAGAAACCACCATCCAAAAAAAGATTCCTAGATTCGCACCTCCTACTGACAAAACAACTGAGGTGAAGCCTCAGCAGAAAAGCACCTTTGGAAAGAGAAATAGGAAGGACCTCCCACCTAAAGGAGGACCTCAAGAAAAGAAAAGGAAGACCTTTAATGATTTGATAACCACAGAAGGACCCTAGAGTTGAAGCCTTAATGGCAATGGAGAGGAAAGGTCTATTGAGACCTCCACGACCTCTAAAGTCTCTAGTGGCAAAAAGAGATGTGAACAAGTTTTGCCAATATCATAGAGACCATGGTCATCTCACTGAAGACTGTTTCAACCTCAAAAGGGAAATAGAGATGCTGATCAAAGAAGGTCATTTGCAATAGTTCTTAGCATAAGCAGGAGGTCTAGCTGAATAGAAACCTCAAGAGTAACTTTAGAGACCTTCTGTGAAAGAGATCAATGAAATTGAAATGAGGACTAAAAGTGTAAGAGGTACAGATGTGGAACAACTTACAGTCTTCCTGCAAATTGGAGACTTCCTGGTTAGAAAGATTTTGGTTGATGCCGGAAGTGCAGTCAATGTCCTCTATAAAAGGGCATTTGATCAGATGAGACTCAACAAAAATTTGTTGATCAAGACTGATATTGCACTCATGAGCTTCAGCGGTTCAATGACCTATGTAGAAGGGATTTTAAGATCAAAACTTCAGTCACACAGGATGGAAATTGAGTAACAGAGGTCATGGAATGGCTTGTAGTTGATGCACCAGGGACCTACAATGCCATTCTAGGCAGAAAGGGGTTCATGGGCCTGCAAAAAGAGATCTCCAGCATCCATTACTACATGCAGATCAAGACAGGACAAGACTGAATCACCTTCAAAGGAGATAGGCAAATGGCATCAGAGTGCTATTTGATAGAAGGAGATACTTCAATTGAGACCCAAACAGACAAACATTCAGCAATAGAACTCATTGACCTTCCTAAATAAAGGACAAGCATTCAAGCAGTTGGAAAATGGAAAAGAGCATACTTGAATCCTGAATTTCCTAAAAAGGGAATAAAAATAGTAGACTCTTTTCCTCCGAAGACTAAAGGAAAGCTTGTAAACACCCTGCAAGAGAACCTAAAGGTCTTTGCCTGGAAGCCCACAGACCTAGAGGGTATCGACAGAAGCATAGTTGAGCTCAGAGTTGGTCTACAACCTGGGGCAAAGCCAGTGAAACGGAAGAAGCGAACCTTCGCTCTTGAACAAAAAATCGGTGATAGCTCGAGAGGTCCAAGCTCTTCTCGATGCAAGAATACTCAAAGAGGTCCTATACCTTGACTGGCTGGCCAATTCGGTAGTGATCCCAAAGAAACAAGGCACTTGGAGGATATGTGTAGACTTCACGACCTTAAACAAATCTACCAAAAGGACTCCTATCCACTGCCCAACATTGATCAGATGGTTGACTCCACTGTAGGCTACCAATGGTGGTTGACTCCACTGTAGGCTACTAATGGTTATGTTT
>JAWZTD010000121.1:723376-736574 GCA_035221335.1 Echites panduratus | reverse complement strand
TATATATATATATATATATATATATATTAAGGATATATTTCCATTGCTTTCATTTCTATACAAGTGATGACTTGCTTTGCAAGCAACATATAAATACAACCTATCCACTACGTGTTAAAAGTCATACACTGCACGTTTTTCTTTCTCCTTTATCGATCAAAAACTGAAAGAAACGGAGTTTGGACTACTCGGCTTTGAGCCTGAGAGTTCTGTTCGGGCCTTGGTCGCAATGGTGAGGTGGTTTCTGGCATGAGCTCAGACAATCTGATTCTTTCGTTGTTCATTCTATTCTGAAAAGGAGAAACTGACGGCATCTTAGATTATTAAACTTCCTAGCTTTGAAGGATAAAAAAGAAAGGATTTTTTAGGTCATTATTTTGATTACCTTCAATTTGACATCTTGTAATTCTCTTTCTAATGTATAGACCTTTTGCTTGAGCTGCTCAAGGGCTTCTTGAGCCACTGAAGGACTTATCTCAGATGTTGGCCTTGTGATCCCAGCAGCCTGGAATTTTCAACCACACAAAAGATGCAGTAAGTTCTGCTTTAAAATTGTCTGTCATATGCCATAGGACTATTGGGAGTTCTTCAACTAACCTTTAATATGCTGGTACATAAGCCAACTAACTCCTGTGCTACTTGTAGCCTCTCAGTTTCAGCTTCCTATGGAAACGATCAAATTCTAACTATCCCTCTCTATGTTGTGGAAATTTGACAAGAATGGCTCTAATGAATTAAAGAACTGACCTTTAGCTTGTTGCATAGCAGCTGCTCTTCATCAAAATTAATGCAGGGGCTTCTCCCATTGGCTGCTCGGTAATGAGCCAGCTCTTCCTTTAACCGAGTTAGAAGAGCCTCCATTTTTCGCAGCTTCAAACTAAGCTCATCATTTTGACTTTTCAATAAATTGTTTTCTTCCTGTCCCACAGGATGAGAATCAATTTTATAGCTCAAATGTGAGTACAAGTGACTTAAAGCCCATCCAATGCTTGGACAGGAAGCCTAAGATTTCCAGAAACAGAGCTAAGAAGGATGGGTGGAAAAAGCTTGCCTTGATTTTTGCATGATGATGAATTCGTTGTTGAATATTCTGCTGACCCGACAACTTCTTTACCTCAGATTCAAGTTCCAGGACTCTCTTTTTGTTGTTTATATTTTCCACCTGGTTGGAACGGAGGAAGAATGGCGAAAACAAGTCTCAGCAAGGACTCAATAGGTACGATATACAAGAAGTTTAAGTAATGATAACACTAAGTTTGACCTTCAACATTTCATTCTCTGTTGTTAGCAATTGATCTTGCTGACGTAGTTTTTCCACTGTGACTTGGGCTGCCACCATCTCAGCTTGTTTTCTCTCAATTTCTACTAGCCATCTGGAAAGAATATTTGGGCAATATAAACATAGGAAGTTGCAGAACAAAAGAGCCATAGGAGGTTAAGTGATCTTATATCTGGTTTAAGAGCTAATTAATTACCCTTTTCTCTCCTTGATAAAGTCATTCAGCTGCTCCTTCAGCTTAGCCACCTCCTGCTCCTGTTAGAAGGAAAGCAATGGACCAAAAAAGGTTAACCTTGCATCATCGTCATTGTATCATTATGACATCAAACCAAGTGTATACTATACCTTATCTCGAGCTTCAGCAGTATGAAGTTGAGCCTTCTTTGTTATCATTTGCAATTGTTGATTATCGAGCAAGGTCTGCAATTAATAAGTAAAATAGATTACTGGAAAGCAAAACAATGGACCTCCAAAAACCTTAAAAAAATTCTTGACAATCCGTTTATAATTTGAAAATGTTCAGATAGCTTAGCATCTTAGAAAAGGATGATGTTGGACAAGAAAATTGAAAAGTTTTACGATAGAAAATTACCGCACAGCTATTCATGTCCAACTTTATACCCAATAGATCACGGATGACATCATGAGTCATACTCTCTGCAGCAGCTAATCTAGAATTCAGCATGAATATCTGCAGAAGAATCATCCACATTACGGATCAACCACTAAGATTTTTAAAAATGCATGCACGACAGGGGCAGTGCCGTAGCACAAGAAATACCTCTTTTTGTCTACTTGCAGCTATTGCCTCGAGTTCTTCAATACGGTGTCTTCCTGCACTAATCTCTTCTTCTTTATCAGACTTTATTTGTTGAACTAAACCCAATCCAATGCATTTGAAAGGTGAACCAGAGCCCCGTGGCTTTGAACCATTTTTCTCCAGTTTGTTAGCTGATGAGTAAGTGCCATGGGCAGCAGGGCCATCCTGTTTGAGTTGTTCAACCATAGCTTCCAATGCCTTAAACTGTTTTAAAGTTCCATGTTAATCATAGAGGACAAAAAGTATTGATCTATGTATATTTGATGTATTGATCTACCTTTTGCTTGTACTCAGAAGCCTGCGCCTCTGCATGCAGAGTTAGTTCAGATATATGGGATTTGCATCTTGCAATCTGCTGAATACAACATGGTCATTTCAAATGTTGGAAGCACAAGAAAGAATCTTTAGTGAACCACAAAAACTTTTAAACATGTAAGGAAAAGATGTAAAGTAACGGACGAATGAACGTCACTTACTTCTGCATCCCTTGCAGCTATCTCACTTTCAAGAATATGCACACGATGAAGGCTTTCTTGAAATTTCTTCTCGTTTTCATCAAGTGTCCTGTTCAAATAGATAAAAGTCAGTGTACATTGAAATGAAAAACAATTTATTTTGTTATATCCCTACCTCCTAATACCTTTTCATATCAGCATCACAGCTTTCAACATTATGCATTTGTTGCTTGACAGCTTGAAGCTCACTCTCAAGATCCTCCCTCTGTAACCTTTGTCTCTCAGCTTCTCCTTTGAGAATCTCGACCTTATGAATAATTAGAAGAATGTCAAGTTAAGGATAAAGAGAAACATTGGTTAAAGTGTAGCAAGAATATTTACCTTGTTTTCAAGTACATTCACAGTACATTCTAGCTCATCAACAGATCTCTCTAATAGCTTTACCTCCTCTTCTTTGTCTTCAACTTGGAGCCTTCTGATTTCTGCAATCTGTTGATGAGACGAAAATATCAAGGAAAATCACATGTAAGTAGCAGAAATACAAGCTGCCTTCTCAGAAAAGAGTGATAAAGATCATCATTACCTCTTGAGCTTCTGCAACAAGTGCTTCATTTTCTCTGGAAATTGTCTTCATCCTCTCAAGCTCTTTCTTCAAAACTAGCAGCATTTCACTTAGATCATCCCTTTCATCAGTGACATCATTCAAATTACTCTGTAAGGACTCAAATGCATTGTTCATTTCAGCAAGTGCAGTTCCCATTTGAGTTACCTCTTTCTCAAGATCCTCGCAGACCTTACTTCTCTCTATCAACTCCTCCTCCAAGGACCTTTTAGCTTCTATAGCATCTTTGACACTAGCTACCAGATGAAGATTTTCACTACTGAGAGACTTCACAGTGTCACATTCTTTTGCTATATCTGACTCCAGTGCAGATATCGTGCTTATCTTCTCCTGAAGCTCCTCCTCAAGTTCTTGACTTTTCGAAACAGCTTCATTGAGACCATCTGATTTTAACCTTAATTCGTTCTCCAAGGCTTCTATAGAAGCTATTAGAGATTTAAATTCATCTTTTTGATCCTTGATATTAGATGCAGACTCTTGCAACAATCTCATATCAAACAACAGTCCATTAAGAATATCATCCTTTCTCAACAACTCAGTTTGAAGAAAAGCAGCCTCAGATGTCAGTGCTTCAGCCAGTTTCTCCATGTGTTCAAATTCCTCTAGATATCTGTCCATTGTTTCACTAATGGGCATCTCCTCCAACACAGGATCCAAGAAAATAGATTTGCAACCTGCAGCATGCATATTTTCCACTGAATCGATACACTTCACAATGTTCAAGCTCAGAGTATTAAGGTATTCATGTTTTTCATTCAAGAGAGCAGTGAGTTGTTCTCTTAAGAAAGCATTATCTTTCTGCAAGGCATTCACTTTATCAACTTGGATTTGCGAATCCTGACTTTTTGACTTTAGGTCATAGATAACCCCAGATGAAGTAAGTTGAAATACATTCAGAGCTACTTCTTCCATCTCAAGATCAGTCTGCAGACTGGAAATGTAATTCTCCGATGAACAAATCTTATCTCGCAACATTTGATTTTCAGTATCAAGGCGATTTGTATCGCTCAGAGATGACTGCAACTCAACATTCTTAGCCTCTAATTCTTGAAGAAGCACGAAGTGTCCCGACTTCATCTTCTCTATGTCACAGAGAAGTGCCTTATTCGCCTCTTCAACAGAGTATAATTTTCCAAGTTCGGCATCTTTGGTTTCCAACTTATTTTGGAGTTGGGAAGATTCTGTCTCCAGGAAACAAATATTATTTTGCAACATCTGGTTTTGTTGCTCAAGGGTTGAGATTTGGCTAGATGAAAGTGAAAGTTCTGTTTCCATCAACTTCTTCGCTTCTAAAAACTTCTTAGATTCAGAATTAAGGTGTTCAACCTGGGATGAGAGATTTAGATTGGCTTCTTTCAATTCAGTCAAGCTACTTTTCAAATTATCATTCAGAGATGAAGCTTCATTTAGCGACAGAACACCAAGTCGGTTTAATCCATTCATCTCCGCAATTGTCGAATTCTGTTTGTCCAGCTCTGACAGTAATTCTCTATGCTTCTTCTCTGCCTTTTCACATTTATCTTGTAGAGAAGAACATTCAATTTCCTTCTCTATCAAGAGTGCTTCACTTGTACTTGCCTCAATACTGTGCAAAATTGAATCTTTCTTGAAGATCTCAATGATTTCTGAAGTAATTATTTGTTCTTTCTCCATGTCAGCTCTTACGGTAGTCACTTCTTTTAGCTCAGATGACAAGACCAGCAATTCAAACTCTCTAGCAGATAGGTCCATGATGAAATTGTCCTCCTGAATTCTGAAGAGCTCTTCTCTTTCCTTCAGCAATCTTTCTTGATCTAGAAGAGATGTCAAGACATTCCTGTTACTCAGATCCAGGTCCATCATTAGTTTGGTGAGTTCTGAGCCAATACAATTAGACCTCTGCAACATTAACTCTTCCTGGTTCTGTAGGTCCAATATTTTTTTCTCAAAAGCAGTTAGCTTGACACTGAGTACCCCAGTTTCATCTTCTTGCCTTGACATGCGATCAAAACTACTTTTAATGTCAGTCAATAATTTCCCCTCGAGAATTCTGCAATTCTCAAGTTCTCTCCTTGATTGAGAATTGAGTTCCCTCAGATGAGATATGACACCATCTGATTCACCTATCCCATGATAAAGAAGACCATTTTCTGCATTCAATCCAGTCATGGTTTCTAGGAGAACTCCAATGTGACAAAGATGCAGAACAGATATGGCACAGTCCTTTACGATAATCTCCGACCAGACCTCCTCAAGACATGACTTTATTAGTTTAATTGAGTCGTAAAGTTGAGACTTCAAGGAAACGCAATCAGAGACTAAAGACATGTAGTCTTCTGTAGAGTTAATTTGAACCTGGGAAACAAAGCACTCCAGCTCCTGCACTGATGACTTTATTGACATAAAATCTGAAACTACCTGGTTTTCTAGTTCTCCGTGTTGGAAATCCTTCAGGTTGTTTATGGACTGCAAACTCTGAATTTTGTTGATCAGGCCTTCCCTTTCATTAGTCAATGAAAGCTCTTTTTTCTTGAGAGCTTTGACATCAAGCTTCAAGGTCTCATTTGCTATCAATAGCTCGTTTATCATTATATCAGCTTCCTTCATGGTGTCTTGGACCTCTTCAAATTTAGCAATAATACAGGCTGCTTCAGTGGCTTTCTGGACAGCAGCCAACTTTGCTTCACCAAGTTCTGCCTCAAGAAACTGTAAAGAGAAAAACAAAAGGGTGTTAATGGATAATATGCCAAAAATAGTGGCCAACCAAAATGGTATGTGCTTAAAGGAAAACATTTGAAACAAGTTAATTTGTTCATACCCCTCATGCTTTTAAACAGAGGCTTTATTTTATATTGTAATTAGAGAATTCCACATTTTTACGAAAACCGACATGGCATACGTTTTACAAGAAACTCATATGTCAAAGCAAGAGGACAAGAAACTCTTATTCATAATTTCCAGAATAAAGTTAAATTAAACTGGAATAGCCTACCTCCTTTTCTTGGAACCTGGAAGTGCGAGAGTGTTCCAGAATCTCCTCAGATCTCTGTAGTTTTAAATTCAGAGCATCTATTTTAGATTTGAACTCAGCTTCAAAACAATCCATAGCACCTTGTAATTCAAGTACCTGAAGCACTACGGCCTCAAGACTTCTATCACACTCTTTTCCAGACATTAAGAATTTCTCTTTCTCCTGATATAATTGTGCCATTTCAGCTTGCACACCTTTCAAGCTGTCAAGAGCACCTTCAATTTCTTTCTTCAGAAGAACAATGGTTTCATCCCGGTTTTTTCTTTGCTTTAAAGTTCTGCACACCAATTTCTGGTTACTTGGATTTTCATTCCAATCCCCACCGATGCCACAAAAACTTTCTTGAATCAAGTCTTCTTCCATACAAGAGCTCAAATGCTTTCTTCTCTGGTTACCTGTCTGCAGCAAATATCAATATCAATGGCATCAGAAGTTCTCCAAAGATGAACTCCTTTCCATAATCAAATATCCAAATTTTGAATGAACTGAAAAATAGTAACTAATTTAAGCAAGGAAAGGACATAATATTACCTCTATTTCTAATTTCTCAATCATGGGAGATCCAGGACGGTTATCTTTTGGATTATCTAAAGAGCCCTGCATCCAGGACCTCATTGCTGAAACACCATCCTTTAGCTCTGCAAGTTTCTCCTCTGCTTTCAAGATATCAGTTTGTTCGAATTCTTCAAGCTCCAACCTCAAGTCATTAGAACATTTCTGCTCCTCAGATAGTTTCATTCTTAAATCACTGCAACTTTCCTCCAGCAACTCTAGGTCTTTTCGAAGAGACTGAATCTGCTTCTCTGCTTCATCAACTGCTGAAGCCTGATGCTCAATAATAACATCCTTGTTCCTAATTATTTCAGCATATTCCTCAGACTGTGTGTCCATATTCTTTAATGTATCAAGGTAGTTGGAATTTAACTCAGACAAATAATTCACAAGCACAAAGGCAACTGTTGCACATTTTGATGCTTTTCGAAGTTCATCCTCCCCAAGGATAATTTTATGCTTCAGAACTGAATTAGTAGATGCTTCAGCATTTAACTGGGAAGTCAAGATGTCTATCTCCTTATATTTTTCAATGCACTCTTGCTGGTGGACCTCAGTCATAACAAGAGCAGCTCCTTTCAAAGACCTCAGCATGCATTCCATATCATTTCTTTTGCCAAGAGCATCATCCAAGCATCTTCTGAGCTCTTCAATCATCAGATCCTTCTCAAAAATGCGTTTTCTCATCCTCTCAAATTCACTGGAAATCAAACTTCTTTCTTGACTGAATGAACTTGAAATGACATTCAGCTGACTAGAGACATCTTTTAGAGACTCATCTCCATTGACAAGAACAGCATTGATCTCAGATGTTAGAAGTTCCCATTCTTCAGTTAAATCTCCTATTTCCTTCTCTTTTTCTTCAATCATTTTGCTTAAGTTTTTATTATCTTGGGTCATTGAATGTAACTTTTCCTCCAATATTGTCACTTCAGCCTCTGAAAATGCCAAGTTTTCTTGGGCCTCCAACTCTTTTAATTTGCATGCTTGGACTTCTTGATGAAGAACAGCAAGTTCTTCCTGCAGGCAGACAATCACCTCAGCTGTTTCAGCCTCCACTTGTCTGCGCACTTCATCCATTTCCTCTTCATTGGATGCTTGACGAGCATGATCACTTTGGTACCATTCATTCAGTCTCTTTGCTTTTTCAAGTGAAACATGCATCTTCTTCAACTTTTCTTGTAATGCAGAATCTTCACATTCTCCATGCTTTGAAGATGAGAGAATTCCGAAGGCTTGATGATTACGTCTCTCCTTTAAGGAAGATAGTTCATGTTCCTGCTTGTTTACTAGTTCTGCAAATTTGCTGTTACAACGTTTTATATCCTCTATCTCTTTGATAGATAAAATTTGTTGGGACTCAAGTGCTTCAATTATTGACTTTGCATCCTCAAGTTCCTTTTGAATAGCTTGACATTGCTCAGTTATCAGGAGAACCTTTCCTTCTGACAATTCAAGATCTCTATACAGAGAATGGGCCTTTTCCTCTGCCTTGCAACGGCATGACCTCTCTTCTTTAAGAATAATTTTCAGAATATCTAATTCTAATTGTAAATCCACAATTTCTTCTGTGTGTTTCTTTGTACTTTCTTGCCATACGTCTTTCTTCTCATTGTGAGCAGCAGCTATTGACTGATTACTGACAGATGGAGCTTCTGATATGGGCTCCTGAGAAGTCAAGAGTCCGATCATTAATAATTTGACTGCAGCTTTAGTACAAAGAAACTACATGAAACAAATTGTTATAATAGGGACTAAGAATCTTTCCCACAGCACTTATTGAAAACTAGGAAAGCAGCATCCCTAACTCATAAAGGAAATATGTAGAGCAGGAACATAAAACACAAGAAGTTGGGCGTCATCTATTTGCCAAGTTTGAAGATTTATTACACTGTCCTATTTTTTAGTATTATGAATATTTGCGTGTCCAGACATGATTGACAAGGTAATTGAAGTGATATTATCAAACCTTAATGACTTCAGGATTGCTTTCATGATGAGGGGGGGAAGCAGCATATCTAATGCCATTCAGAGAACCATGCAAGTCCTCTATTTCCCTGCAGAGCATTTAGAGACCATCTTATTAAAAAAAAAAATTGGTATGGAAATTTAACAGCAAAAAATCCAGCAAGTCCATTTGGCTCTGATATTTCCCAATCGGGAGAAACTGTGGCATGAAAAGAACCAACTCAGTACCTGCTGAGATTTTTGTTGCACTCTAAGCAACGATCTAGATTGCTTCTACATTCCTCTAATTCAGAAAAAGCTCTTTTTAGCTGCAACCAAAAATAGATATCATAAGAAACCAAGTGAAAGAAACACAAAATAAGCATTGCGAATATGAAAATGCAAACCTCTAATCGCAGTGCAGCATTTTCTTTGAGAGCATTTTGAGCCTCCTGGCAATGAGAAAAGGCACCATGAAATCTAAAGGCTCCAATTATATATAACTTCTTTTTCGTACAATAAAACTCCACATATTGGAGTGGCATTGCAAAACATTCAAAGTTTGTTTAGAAGGTTATATCTTACATGGTCCATGTTCACATCTGAATGGTTGAATTGCTTCAAGTTCCCATCAAGGAATAAAGTTAACTGCCATAGGAAGGAGTAATTATCAAAAAAAAATTCCAAAAGCATTCCAGAAATTAAATGAATTTGTTATTTGAGGTAAGCAAGATACTTGATCCCGGAGTTCAGAGACTTCTGATAACAACATTTCTCTCTCCCCCTCTTCATAGAAGTCTTGAAATCTACCTTTGAGAAAAATGATACTTTTAGATTTCTTTTAAGGAAAAAAGGTATATTAACTAAAACCATCTTCTCCTAAGAACAGTTATGCATTCCCATCATGTCTGTTCTGTAAGCTTTACCTTCGAAGCTGTTCTAGAAGCCTAATGTTTTCAAGGGCAAAGCGAGTCACTTCAGGATTTTTTTCTAGTTTTTCTTGGAGTAACTGAATTTCATCACAGAGTGCACTGTTTTCTTCTGATAAGTAAGCATCAGCCGGAAGTGAACCGGCAACAAGAGATTCCATCCGCTGAATTTTGTCTTCCCTGAATTTCAACATCATCTTTGTGCACCTGGTATCTTCCTCTCTTTGACGAACCTTGGAACAAATAATTTAAAATAAAATAGAATAAAACGAAGATATCAATCAAACAATGTCATCCAAATCTGGAAAAGAAAACGGAGAGAGTGTGAGAGAGAGGACCTAGAGCCTTACCAGACGGTTCAGCTGTTCAATCTCGGCTTCAAGTTGTTTAATGGAAGTTTCTGCCATCTTTTCCCTCCTCAAAGCTCCAGCAAGTGTAGTCTCCAATGACTTCAACTGGACAAGAAAAGAACGTCACTTTAAGAAACAAAAGAACGAAACTGGAACATGAAAATAATGCAGGTTGGGAATATAATTGTATCAGCACTTCAAGATTTGAAACTCATAAATATAGCAAAAATTGTAGGGTTTGTATAATAAAGAAAAGTAATCTGATCGAATTACAAGCTACAACACTTTAAAGAAAACACATATTTTGAATGCTGACGTCGTAATGTCTCTGGGTTGAGCAATTTTTGTGGCCATCAACATCCTTCTTAATCGAATACATGAATATATCCCTGGCACATTAAACTACTTTAACTAATGTAATCTCCATCTGGCCAATTGTCAGCTGGTAAAAGTTATCCCCTTGGATTCATTCCTACTACTACTGGCATTCATTACTCAAAAAGGAAAAACTCATAAATAAAGAGAAATCTGGCTTCACCTGTTTGGTTGATAGTCTGAGAACACCTTTACATTCCTTCCCCTGCAACTGACCCTGCTGATCTGTTTCAAGTGCTTGTCCAGAGGAACTCTTTTCATCTTCTTGTCTTGCATCTGTAGCCATGGCTGGACCAAACAACAAAGATCGGGAGACATTTTGACATTTGAGAAGAGACAGCTCCTCCTGTTATTAAATTCCATCAAGCACTAACTCTAACATAGTGTTAAAATTTTCAATCTGTAAAAACAAAGTGATAAATACCTTAAGAAGCTGTATCTGGTTTTGTAATGCAACCACATCTCCAGAAGAATCTTCATTAACAATAGCCTTCATGATGCAGAAATTTAAAATATAAATTAAAATGAAAAATTCTTTGCAGAAAGCTCATGATTTCTTAAATACTCAACTCAAAAAGCTTACATTATTCTGGATAAGTTTTGCTCGTTGAGCGAACTTTAAAGTGTTCAATGTTTCAGCTGTACAGCTAGAAAAGAAATCAAGATTAAAATCTCAACATTTGCACATATCCTTATCTTTTGAATGGTATTTTCATCCAAAATAGGCAAAACATAGATATTTTACCACATAGAAGGACTGACATTGGCAATTATCATTGTTTTTGAGTTCCCACCAAGAGAATCCTACATTCCGTGCAAAGTAATAAGTACAGTCAAGGCCTCAAGAAACCATAATGAAGCCCAAAAATTGATCTATAGTTTACCTGAAGTAAAAATGTCAGTCTTGAATCTCTATAGGGAACATGCCTTGGTCTCCCATTGGCCACATCCACAAGGACCATTATTACATGACTGCAAAATGAGGATTATCAACAAAGTAATTTTACAAAATCCTACCAAGGAAATAATGACTGCATCAGATGGCAGGTTGAAAACTAGTACCCACCCTAGAGTAGATAATGATTTATTGATATTTGCAGCTTCCTTCAGACGTTCCCCCTCAGCACCAGAAGCCTTTTGCCTGTTGCAATTAATGACAATCATGGATCCAATGATAATATCCTCTGATGTGATAAAAAAAATATACAAGTTTTGTTAGTGTTACCTTTCAGAACCAGCAAGATCAACAAGGTTCAGCCTTGCAAAGCGAAAGTTAGAGCTAGAATCCTTCTCCCAGATACTCTCTATTACACATGTAAAGACACTATGTGAACGGCTGCTTTCTCTGTTCATATTTGTTGCCGCTACTTTCCTATTGGAAGCACCCTGAAACCACCAAACAAGAGGTTCAATTCTGTGACTTACGTATTAAACAGAAATATAGTGGAAACTATATGATAATGGTCTAGGAAGTAAGATTCGTAAAATTGAAAAAAAAAGGGAAAACATCAGTCACCTGTCTTAAAAGCTTAAGAATATCACCAACAGTTTCAACTTCAAATTGTGACAGATTTTCGACATACACACCCTTCTTTGCATCCTCTCGTAACTGCAATCAGGAAATAGTATGATCAAATAACAGTTAAGTTGTAGTTATTATGTAAAATATATCGCTCTGATCAAGAACCAGAAGTACCAGCAAGTTTGTTGATGAAGGATCAAGGAGATCAGTGATTTGTTCATTGTAAATCTCCAAAAATGAACATTTGCAATGGTACCTTAATTTCTCATCCTTACGACTTTCTTCTTCCTAGATACCAGGGAATGTATAAGATCATGTTTGAATTATTATGGCTAGAATTGAACTACTGAAGGCAACTGAATACGAGTCAAGAGTAGGAGAAGAAGATCAAATCTTACAGCTCTTATTCTGGCAAACAAGAATTCAAATATGCGAGGTGTCATTCCCCGGTTTGGGCTAGGTTTGATTTCAAGCTCTTCAATATCACCAAGCATTGTATGTGTCTTCCCACTTCCTGTCTGCATTGTTTATCTTTCAATATCAAAAAGTCTATCCAATTTTAACCAGAAACACAAATCATGAGCAAGAAATCAGGAAGATTGTTTTAATTAGTATATAAAGAGAAATAGAAACTAGTTACCAGTACAGGAAAAAATATACAAGTGAGAAAAATTAACAGCAAGTAGACAACCAGAGATGAATGGAAAGATAATACTCCTTAGGTCACTAAATATAAGTCACCAATCGCCATTTTGCAAAAGTTAAGGTAAGTTTTTTTTTCAAAAATATCCTCTAATCACCCTACGAAAAATCTGAACATCATTTTTGTATATCATCAGAGGGATAATATAAGAAAAACACCTTCAAATACCTAATTAACTAACAACAATGACTAATAATTAGCGATAAGAAAAGTTAGCTAGAATGACTTATATTTAATGATGGAGGGAGTAGCATGAAAAGAGGCATAAGCTGCTATAATATATCTAAAGGGAAAATGAAAGAATAAATCTCCAACATTTCGACCAGTAACCTATATTTATTAAAATATATGAAATTATTCAATCGAATATTTCCTTTGATGGAAAAGAATAAAAGAGCTGAAATGTGATATCCTCACCAGTTCTTTCAGGCCTGGGGAATCTGCCCAGATAAATGAGGATAAGCACTTAAACCATCAAGTTTAGAAGGAGCAAGTAGCAGAGAAGGAGATTTAAAATAATTCTTCTATATGCATTTCAATCTTACAGCGAAAACTGATATCCACGTGCCTTCCAGTTGGCACCCAAGGAAAAGGAAAAATGAAGAAATGGAAATGTAATTTGCAATGATATTAA
>JAWZTD010000121.1:683590-695903 GCA_035221335.1 Echites panduratus | reverse complement strand
AAAAAAAATTAGAGGATAAAAAAAACTGAAAAAAAAAATCTTAGATCAAAATTATAAGAATAAAAGAGACGAGAGAGATCAAAAGTATCCATATTTATTTTTAAACTAATGTTTAATAATATTGTCTTTTACCAATCAAAGAAAGTCTTAAGTTGGTGTCGACAACCCAACGATTACTTGACTGGATACAGCAAAAACACAGCCATCCGAATTATTACAACGACAACATATGATACGCAGCAGACGCAGCAGGCGGAGCAACCTTATAAATATTGACGATTGACCCCTAGCGAACGAACGACGATTATATTCTTTTTCTCCCACGTTTTTTTCTCTCTCCTCTACCTTCCTTCATTCCGCTTTCTTTACCGGAATCAACTAGAAAGCCCCTGCTGATTCTTCTATTATTCCGACATCCAACAACAAATTCCCGATTCAGAAATTTTTGTTATCTCCAGATTTTCCTCGTCTTGATTTTTTTTTTTTTAAGCTTCGGGTGAGTTTAATTTTGGCATCTGATTTTTAGAATTTCTAGGTTTTTATTTTTTTAAGGGATGCTTTATTACTGAACTCCTGTATTTTAGGATTTTAGTGTTTTTTTGGCCGTTTAATTGGAACAATGAAGCCGATGAAGACTGTGCAAGATCTGATTGAAGAAGCCAAGCTTCGGACGGTGTGGTGGGCACTCAGTATATACGTTTTTTCTTACTTCTTATCGCGTAAGTCGTTTGATCTTTTTTCCTCGAAGGAACTTCTTGTGCTATGTATGGCTTTACTTGTGTTTAATTCCGTTTCTTTTCTCCATTTATGCTTTGAATAAATCCTGTCTAAATTAATCAAGTGTTTCACATTATGCCCTTTTTAGGGTTTGATATTATTTTTCTTCTTAAGATGCATTTTGCTTCCATGATGGGGTTCAAAATTTGCATTGCATGTGTTTCTGTTTCTCCTTTCTTTTGTAAGTGGTGGAAAATATGGGCAGGCTAAGTATGGGAGTAGAACACTAACTGTGAAGTCTGATGATAGTGGCTCCATTAATATTGGTCCTCTATTGCTTACAGAATGTGATATCCCTTGATGCGGTTGTTTACGTCCTAAATGCTGCAGTGACATAGATATGATTTGTGCTGATACTTCTGATGTCTAGTAGCTTCTGTTGTTGAAGATATTATGTGCATGCATTGATGACTCTGAAGCACTTCCTTGGATTTCCCTTTCACTGCAGATACAAGCAAATCGATGTGGATGAATATACCCATAGCTATTCTTTTGGTTTCTGGATTAAGGTTATTGCTGAATGAGGTGGAGTTCCGATGGAAGGTTCACAAATCTCAGCAACCAACATATTTATCACACTTGGAAAAGAAACAGTTGTCTGTGAATGATTCTCGTCTTTCTACTTCACCTCCCCCACCAAAGTGGAAGAGGAAAATTAATTCTCCTCTTGTAGAAGCTGCACTTGAGGATCTTGTCAACAAGATTTTGCAGGATTTTGTTATAGATCTCTGGTATTCAGAGATTACTCCTGACAAGGAGGCCCCTGATCTGATACATGCTTTAGTCATGGATGTTCTTGGTGAAGTATCTGAAAGAGTCAAAGGGATAAACCTCGTTGACTTGTTAACAAGGTATTCCTTTCCCCTCTTTTTTTCCCTTCATTTCCTCTCTCATGCACCACTGTGGAATTGGGAATTACCAATCTTTTTGAGTAATTGTACAAATTGATCTTCAATTATACAGGGACGTCGTAGACCTTATAAGTGATCACCTGGACCTTTTCAGAAGAAACCAAAGTGCCATAGGTGTGGATGTCATGGGAACATTGTCTTCTGAAGAAAGGGATGACAGGTTAAAACACTATTTGCTCTCCTCTAAGGAGCTTCACCCCGCTTTGATATCTTCCGAGAGTGAGTACAAGGTGTGAGTGGAGTCTTCTGATGAAAAAATGATTCACTTGTAATACTTGTTGTACTGTCTACACCTTCTAAAAGATATCTTGTTTGAATAGTTTCTGCAGCGGCTTATGAGTGGTGTGATAGCGGTTGTGCTTAGACCAAGGGAATCCCAATGTCCTCTAGTTCGATGCTTTGCACGAGAGCTCCTAACTTGTCTGGTGATGCAACCTGTCATGAATTTGGCAAGTCCACTGTGAGTTACTTTCACTTTCATTTTTGCTTTTGTGTTTTTCTTTCTTTGTTCATCATTATTAAGAGGCCATGTGTCATTATGGGGAGATTGTTTATAATAAGTCTTTTCTGTTTGCTGTTTGTTAATTATTTGTATTTCTAATGAATAATTGAATGATTGGAGACTCTCTGTCGCTTCCCCTCACCCCTCCTCCTCTTCTCTCTCTGTTTGGGTTTTGCTTAGAAGATTTATTCTGTATGTCTTTTGTTTTGCTGAAGTACTAAGAATGTCTCTGTTTGCAGTCTTTGCTTTGGTTGATAGGAACAGAAACATTTGAGTTTCCTTTAGTGTCTCTAATGGATCCAAATTCTTCAGTCCCGTTTTGTAGTTGAATTTAAATGAAAACTTAAAATTGGACACATGAAAGCTAGAGAAAGAATGTTATCATTTGTAAGTGAAGTAAAGATTATTATTTATTAATAAATTGTATCATTATAAGAAAACTTCTGGTACTGTGGATTAAAAGAGAAGTTCCATGGGGACCCGATAAAAGAGAAGTTCCATGATTTTGAATAACAGCAGAGCAATAGTAGAATTTGATTCAAGGTTATTCCTTTCTTTTCTTTACATGGATTTTCAGTTAGAGAATGAGCATGCTTGAATACGTCTACAAGAGGCTGCAGATAAAAGAACAAAGGTTGTAGATAAGAAAATCCAGATAATAAGTGGTATATGCAAGAACATATACCACTTGTTATCTGGATTTTCTTATCTACAACCTTTTTCAAGAGCATATACCACTTATTATCTAGATTTTCTTATCTACAACCTTTGTCAAGAACAGCAGTCAATATGAATTGTGGAAGTTCTGTTGACATCTTCTGTTCTTCTTTTTTCTGTGTTTTTCATATAGGTATGCAGTCTGGTTCTTTTTTATTTTATGTTCTTGTGGATACATGTAATTGAGATCTATACATCAAGTTTATCAGATTTTTAAGTTTCCCAGTCTGAAACTCTTTTTCTTGGTTAAATTGCATTTCTATGATCCTTATTAAAAGTGAAAAGAAACTAATTTGGTAGGAATGATGAATTTACCCATGCCTTGAAAATTTCTTTATAAGTTATTTTTCCTTTGATAAAATAATTCCTTAGTTTCCACAGAACTCCCAAAATAAGCACCTGAAATTCTTGACTTGTTCCAAGTCCATTCTAAGAATGGTTGCTCTATGAAATCTGTGATGTTGATGAGAGAACTAAGGTATGGACGTGTGTATAATCAATTAGCCCCAGGGACCAGTTATCTTTCTCCAATGGAGGGGAAGATGGTTTGTAATTTTTGGGGAATTTAGGATTCATCATGCCTTGTATTTACATATAGGACGTTTGAAGCTTCCTACCCCCAAATGAATGGCTGAACCTACAAAAATCTGATACTAACAGCAATACCTGCTTTTAAACTTTATCCACTTCCATTCCAGACCCCCACTTGTGAAAATGGGTTAATGTTCTTGTGCGCTAATAAAGTCAGTTTTTCCTCACTTACCACTTGCAAGTGGCATGAAGAGAAGGTTAGGAATGGATAAGCATTAGCTTATACCTCCTTTAAGTGTTGTATAAATAACTCGCCTTCAAATGCTGTTGCAATCCACTATAAAGTTATGATCCACATGCTATGCCTATTACAAAAAATGTGTGTTTGGCTCACACATGCACATGAGATGACCACTTTATCTAAAATTTAAGCCTATAAAGGGGAGTGTAATTTACACATTTAATATGTATGTTAAGTATATAAATTACACCCTCTCTATTAGTTTAAGCTTTTAGATGTAGTGATAATGTCTCTATATCCTTATTCATTCTAATAAGGAGAAAGAGCTGACAATAAAATGGTTTCTTGTTTAATATTTTTTATTTACTTAGACTTCATCAGTTATTATTTAAAATAAAATAAAAAAAATTATGGATCTTATCTTTAGTTATCTATTTTACAATAGTTGTGGAAGTGATTTTTTCTTTTTTCCCATGTCTGATGCTGAGGATAATACTTTTATTCCCAGCATTTCGTATTTAACTTATACTGAAAATGTTTTTGTTGCTAAGACACACAGGTATCAGGCAAGAAGTCTCCTTGGAGATTTAATTATTAATTATCGTGTCCCTGCCATTTCATATGCTAAATGACCTTTTGAGGCAAAATTATAAAGTAAACTGTATAAAATTTGTTAAGTGTATCAAGAGGGTTTTTGAAATTCATCAATGTTTATACTTTATTGTCTAGTTGTTGTTGGATTTTTCCGGGGCAGCGACAGAAGTACTGCAATTATTTATTTCTTTTCAGTAATTATATATTTCTGTTTAGATTTTCCAGGACTAGAGTTTATGATAACAAGAAATGATCATATCTTGTCTGGGGCAGTACATGTATTATTTCTAAATTTCTCATTGAAAAATTTTATAACTGAACCTTTTCCTTTTTCCTGTCTTCTTCTGCAGGTATATTAATGAGTTGCTTGATATTATTTTTACTGCCCTCGAGGGTGGATGGTTTATGGAAGCTGTAGTTAAGCAGACATCCAAGGGGGAGGGTCAGGATTGGGGTCATGCAGTCACCACAGACTCTGTGCATAGTGAAGTATCTTCTAAAAAGAATGTAGTGTCCTCCGGTCAAGCATCTCAAGTTGACAATCAGAGAGGACCATCACCAGATCTCAAAGAAAATCCACTTTCTAGCACAACCAAGGATGAACCTGCGCATCCACGACCTGGTGATTGGGCTCGAGCTTTTGAGGCAGCAACTCAGAGAAGAACAGAAGTTCTAATGCCTGAAAATCTTGAAAACATGTGGGCAATAGGTAGAAACTATAAAAAGAAACTTGAGAAGAATGCTGCTAAGGGAGTTCAGGCTCCAATAAACAGTTCTTTGCTTGTAAAGGATGTGGCAAAGGAAGTGAACATCCCATGGTCTCAGACATGTACCCATATAGATGATAAACCTCTGATGCAATTGATACCAAGGCCTCATCCAAACAATGAACTGCGTGATCAGAGCATTAGAACCATGCATTTTTGTCAGGATGTCAATGGAGAATTATCTTTGTTGACAGCCCCTCTTACAAATGACTATGAAAAACCTGCTCTGGATGTTGTTAATGAGAAGACAAATAGACTTAAAAGATCAAATAGCGCTTCTGATTTGGGAGTTCAACCAGTGATGAAAAATAAATATGCAGATGAAGTTGGGACTATAATTACAGAATACTATAGTGCTGATTCCAGCAGACATAATGAATTCCATAGTGTCAAGAGTGAATCAGATAAGCTGTTACAAAGTGAGGCATTCCATGCTCCAAAGCTCAAGTGTCGGGTAGGTTTTTGTCTTTCTTTTCCCTTTGGAAGTAAAAGTAAGTTCATGGCTGATTTTTCATCTATGAAATTTTTTATATTGATTATGAAAGTCTTGACTTATTTGATGTATGATGTTGTGATGTGTTTTGAATCATGTGAACTTGCATATGCTTATCTTTGACATAAGTTTTCATATTTTTCTTAGTTTTTCGTGTGACTTGGATTTTTTTTGGCAAAGGTTGTAGGAGCATACTTTGAGAAACTTGGATCAAAATCCTTTGCAGTGTATTCAATAGCAGTGACCGATGCTGACAACAAAAGTTGGTCTGTGAAGAGAAGGTGATTTTTTCTCTCCCCTTTTGAAGTAATTTATCTTGTTACTAATTATAGTATTACCGAATCTTTGCTGTAGTTAGTTGCTTATTCATGACTTAGGCATTGGGCATTGCTTATTCACAGACTCACGCACAGGGCATTGCTTTTATTTCTTAGGTTTTGTTTTCCTTTGCTGTTGTTTTATATCTCAGATGGATGTTCTGATGATTACTCTTTATCTTTGACAAAACTTCACTTGCCCAAAGAGGGGGAAAAATTGCTAGATTCTTATTACCTCTAGGCATCATTATCTTTATTGGTGCAATGTCAACCATGGGATATTGTATCCTCATTTCCTTTTAAAGTTGACTAAGCTCTGTAATATATATGTTTGGTTTATTGTTCATTTGGTTCTTACACATTCCACAGATACAGGAATTTTGAAAGATTACATCGGCTGCTTAAGGATATTCCTAATTATACTTTACACTTGCCTCCTAAGAGGATATTCTCTTCAAGCACAGAGGATTCTTTTGTTCGTCAGCGTTGCATCCAGCTTGAGAAGTATCTTCAAGTATAATTTTGCTCTTTCTAGTGTTTTTTGTGGAAGAAAACTCTTTTCTTTTCTTCTGTGTCTTGATTGTGTTTTTTTTTCAGGATCTCTTATCAATTGCTAATGTTGCTGAACAACATGAAGTCTGGGACTTTTTGAGTGCCTCCTCAAAGGTGCTTATGCTTGGACTCTTTTAGTTGTTATTGACTATTTCAAACCTTCATTGCTATTATATTAATACCTTTTCTTTGAATTTGTCATGAAGAATTACTCCTTTGGAAAATCTTCTTCAGTAATGAAAACTCTGGCCGGTATGTTTCTTTTCCGATTGTCATTTGTTCAACTGATAATGCACATCTCTTTATTTTTTTAGCATCACTAGCATATTTATTTGTTTTCTGCAATTGTGCTTGCCAATGAATTTTAGAATGCATCGAAATTGCTTTTAGCTGGACTGCAATAGTTTAAATTTAAGTGGCATTGTTTGCTTTTGAGTTTTGTTTGCTTTGCTTTTACTTGTTCATTAGCGATCTTGAAAGGAATTCAAAAGCAGATTTTACATAATGATTTGTCTAATATTTGCATGATGTGGTTTTTGATGAAAATTTGTTAGGTTTATATTTAATATGGGATACTTTATTATTTTACTTTATAAACTCATTTTAAATGGACAATATTAGGCATAATATGACTTAAGAAGGATATTGATAGGAGTAGGAAATAAAATAAAAGAAGGTTTTAAAAATATAAACAAATTGACAATCTACTACTGAGAGAGTCCAATTTGAGAAGGACTAAATCTCCAACATCATAAGAGTGAAATTTGAGAAGGACCAAGTTTCTAACATAGATAATCAATTCATAAAATCTCTACTGCCAAATTAGAAATGAAACTATCTATTTATAGTAAATGCCCTAGAAAGTTATTGGTAAGTTGTGGGGTGGTGCAATTGGGTGGACAGTTAATTGGACCTAATCTTTTCCTAACAATGACAGGAACCATGTGTAGGAGTGAATCCTTCAGATTATGCAGACTACTTCTCTCTTGTTTCTTCTTTCTCTTCTTTTTCTAAAATGAGTACAAAGTGGGTTCTTATCAGATATCTTTGTTAAAATCCTCAAAATAATAAATTTGAAAACTAGGGGTTTGAACTTTTTTTGTTTAGAAATGTCTTTTGAGACATAAGTATCAATATGACCACTGAGGTTGTCTAGCCATTCAACTTTTAAATGTGTCAATTTGACCATTTAATTTTGTGAGATTTTCAATTTACTCATTTAACTTTGTTTGATTTTTCAATTTAGCCATTTAACATTTGTTAATTTCACCATTCAACTTTGTGAAAAATTTAAAAGGATTTAACCTTGTAATGATCAAATTGACTAATTTTCAAAGTCGAGTGGTCAAATTGACATATTTAAAAGTTGAATGGTCGAATTGAAAAAACCATACAACCTCAGTGGTCATTTTGATACTTATGCCTATCTTTTGATAATGAAAGAAATTGAAATGAATTTTTAGTAGCCCTGTCTTGTTCATTTCGTTTCTCCTTTCATCCTTTTTATTTGTCCAGTACAATCTACAGTTCTACGTCCATTTTTTGGTTTATGGGTCAGTGATTGTCACAACATGATCCCCGGGAAGCAATGACACTTCAGTTGCTGGAATTCATACTTTACACTTCAGGATTCAATGGCATCCCTTGTTTCTCTAACATGAAATAATTTTTTTAAAATAGGCACAACAGATTTTACTCTTCATCATTGAATTAAAGTTTTCAAGAGCACAAAATGCTTTAGTTTTTTTCTCAGAATTCTCTGATCCTCAACTAAAATTTAGTAGATACTCCGTATGTTTACAATATGAGTTGTTTTATGCCTTTAAATTTGTTTCATATTATAGTTCGCTTTACATAATTTCATCAGTATTTATTATTCTTTTTCCAGTTTTTCTCCTGTGGGTCTTCATTCTCTTATTTTCTAGATAGTTTGATTAAGGGCTTTTTGAGTATTTTGACTCAATCAGTGTATTGTTTTGCATCCTTTACGTGTGTAAAAACCTTAAATGATCTATATTGTGAACCTGAGGAGGTGGCAGTACAGGATATGTATATGTTTGTATTTTTCATGGATGACTACCTCGTTTTTCCTTTTTACTATGATATAAAAATATTTAATATGAATAAATTTTCACATTTTAACAGATAAAATTACAAATATATTTTTTTCCTCTTTGACTATAGGGTGAATTAAATTATTAAGGGAGGTAGCCCCCTTTCCCCTTTTTTTCTTCCTTACAGCCATATATTTCTGTTTTAATTTTTCTTTAAAACGTGAGTAGAATTTGGTACTGTTAGAGAATATTCATCAAGGAAGATATGCGACTTATGGAATGTGTTTTGCATGTTTGGATTTTTCAAAACCACATGCACATCCAGAAGAGCTGAATAGGCAACTTTTTGTTAGGAAATTATACAAAGAGTTCTATTAGAATGCTTAGTGTTTATTGGGTCTATAACCTATTGCTTCCCAAAACCAAAAAAAAAAAATACTGTAGCTAACTACGTGGTTGCTCTCTCAATAATTAATTGTTATACTTTTTATTGGAATTTACTCTTGATTATATTGTTGATGGCATCATGATACATTGTGTTCAATAAACAGTCAATGTTGATGATGCCATGGATGATATTGTGCGGCAATTCAAAGGAGTTTCTGGTGGTCTAATGAAATTTGTTGGTTCACCTTCTTCTTTGAGTGAACATACTTCTCTAGTTCCACCTAGGCACTTATCCTGGAACTCAGATGAGATTAATAAACTAGCTTTGACCCAGAGTGTATCAGAGTCAGTCAATAGTTTTTCTGATGAGGATGGTTATAAGGATGGAAGCCAGAGTCATGAGGAAGCAGAATCTGTTGGACAATCTAATGGATGGCACTCAGATAATGAGTTGAATTCAAAGAGTTTTCCTCCAAGAGTTGTTAAACGTGATGAAGAATTTGGCAACCATGATACTGAAATGAAGCATGATTCAGGGAACCCATATAAGTCACAAAATCCAAGTAAAACTCCAGAGTCAAGTTTATTTATGATAACTGATCGCGTGGATGATCCTATTGGGGTGCCCCCTGAGGTAGGTCCGCTTCCTCCTCTCTCATGCAAACTCTTGTGTATATGTGTTCGTGGTCAGTGGGTATATATTATACATCTTTTGTGTTAATATCCATAATGGAAACTGCATGAATAAAAATAGTTTTGGACAATGATATCTTTTACATTGTATAGCTGATGGTGGTGATCAATAAAAGGATGTGGAGCTGCATGCCTGATGGGAATTTTGATTTTTTATGTTTTGGGAGGTGAGTGGATGTGTGGGGATTGCTGGATGGATAGCATTTGGTGGATGTACTGAGACTTACTATCCTGTGGTGCCCTTTAATGACTTTTGACCTGTCTTATTTGAGATTTAAGTTGATATACTCAAGGAAGAGAGTGGTTTTGTAAATTGTCAATGAGAAATCTATGGAAAGTAAATATTTTGTGTGGTTGGCTGGAAATATTAAATTTCTTTCTTGCTGTCAAAAGCACTGCTATTGGATAAATGCTTTTTCCATAATTGCCAGGAGAAACCTCTAATGCCGGTTATACTTGGTTGGCTTGTATACATTGTTTTTATAATTTACTGTGTTTTCGATTAGTCTTATGCTTCTTCATACTGGTTTTTGATGCAGTGGACTCCACCAAATCTGAGTTTGCCTGTTTTAAACCTTGTAGACAATGTATTTCAGCTCAAAAGAAGAGGCTGGTTAAGGCAAGCAACTTTTTCCTCAGTTCTTTGATCTGATGTTCCTCTGTTTTGACTTATAGTTTCCCCTGTTTTCTTTAAAATAAAAATTTTTGTCCTTGTTTTGATAGGTAAGAAAGTTTTCCTTGGTTTATCTCTTTATGTATTGTAATAGAATGTCATGCTGTGCTTTTAGGTTGCCTTCTTAATTGATGATTATGGAAACATGATTGCTGCTCTATTTCTGCTTCTCAGATTGGTCTTTTTTCCTTCTTTTATTTTAAGTTCTTATCAACTAAATTTTACATCCATTTTGTTCACCTTCTTTGTATGAAATCTTATAGTTTTGGACTAAAACATTACTTATCTTCCTTAATGCAGAAGACAGGTGTTTTGGATATCAAAGCAAATTTTGCAATTAATGATGGAGGACGCCATTGATGACTGGCTTGTAAGACAAATACATTGGCTACGAAGAGATGATGTTGTTGCCCATGGGATAAGATGGCTCCATAATGTGAGTAGGGAGTTTCTAATGAAAATGCAAGTGACCACGTGTATTCATTTGCTTCTGAATTATTCTATTATATAAACATGACAGGTCTGCCTTCTTGTGTAAGTGGTCTTTCATTGATTTCTATTCTTGTGGTATGCTTAGGCTACTGTTACCCAAATTATTTGTGGGTTTTATGTAGGATGTTTAGGCCTTTGCCTCGATGTCCCTTCCCAATAACTTTCAGATGTGTACCTATGATAATTTCCAGACTTCCACGGGTTATAGCTGGAGTATCTTTGGCATAGAAAGTTGGCATTTACCTAGTCCTACTGTGCCATTGTTTTCTAAGCGGTTTTATAAGAAATATTCCATGAATGTTTGACTTCTCTTTGGTGTGTATGAGATCATTGTAGTCATGCAGACATGGATAAATGAGAAGCAACAATCAAGCTTTGAATTCATCATATTCTTGAGTATATGCTGAGTGTCAATTTTATGGAATAAAGATATCTACAGTTTATGTGCCTTAATGCAATGCCAGGAGAAGATGAGAGATAACAGTTGCAGCTACTATGTTATATTTCATCTTTGAATTTAGTCTTTCGGTGTGATTGTTACGGATGCTTGAAACAACAGAGCTGAAGCTTAAGGTGGCTTTGCTGGACTAATGATTACCTTTTTTTTTTCTAGGTGCTTTGGCCTGATGGTACTTTCTTCCTGAAACTGAATGCTGCTAGTAGTATGGATAATTGTCCACCCAATCAGGAAACCAGTGAAACACCGAGGAGAAGTAAGGTTCCCAGACCAGGATCTTTTGAGCAACAGCTTGAGGCTTCTCGCAGGGCGAATGATGTGAAGAAGATGCTCTTTGGTGAGTGGCATATTTCTTTGGTATACTCTCCACCATTTGATGTTAGTTGTTATTTATTATTAAAGAGCAAAGAACTTGATTTCCCTCCTTTTCCTCTCCAAGACACCAAGCGTGGCATGTTTAGGAATCCCTTCTTTGGCCTTCTCCATACTAATTTAAACCCTTCAAATTTCTTCAATGAGTGGTTTCCATAATTATATCGCTACTTGTTACTTCCCAGTTACTATTAGCATAAATTCTTAATTTGTGTTCCTTCTTAGTCACTCTGGAAAATCAGTTTTCTCTTTCCAGTTTCCAGTGTATGCTTATTTTGTTTTAGGAAGTGTTAAACCAGGAACACTCACTTTTCCATTGGCTCAAATTGACCAGGTCTTAAGAAAACAATAATAGTGATTCCAATATATCATAATAAAATTTTACCTGTATTGTGATGAACCTGCACCAAGTCATTCATGTTAGCCCATTTTGTCAGATGGTGCTCCAACAGCATTGGTGAGCTTGATAGGTCAAAAGCAATACCGGCGTTGTGCTAGAGATTTATATTATTTTCTTCAGGTAAAACTTCTCCAAGAAACTTTGTCAATTGTTGCTGAAATTGCTTTTAACTTGTCTAGTTTGCATTCATTAGACAAAAAATTTTATGCAAAACCATATCAATTGTGAATTTTTTCAAATTTGTAGTCCACAATTTGTCTGAAGCAAGTTGCCTATGCAATACTTGAACTTGTGCTTGTATCAATCTTCCCGGAGCTTCGAGATCTTGTGGTGGACATCCATGAGAAGATGCGTAGTGAAAATGTATAGGGAGCAAGTTTTGT
>JAWZTD010000121.1:646658-665574 GCA_035221335.1 Echites panduratus | reverse complement strand
CCAACACTCCTTCCCAAAAGGAAGAGGTAACAAGTATACAAGGAAAATTAAAATAATTAAAATAATTGCCTCCAAATGAGAACAATGATTGTCATTTGGGAATGTTTCAACTCTCTCATCTAAATTGCTCCATTTGAATTCTTTTTTCCCTTTATTGCTACTTTTATTTCGAGTTATATCATTCACCTAAAGAAGCAGAAGACAAAGTTAAAAGTATGACTGAGTAACCTTCCGTTTGCCAGCCAAAATGATGTTTTCTCACACTGAAGAAAGATGTCAAATGATTTAGTGCCAATTTTCTTGATCTCCAAAGAAAATGGATCTGCGAGAAAAACATCTTAAGCTTAATTTTTAAGAAATTACTTTTGAGATCAATTTGATGTCTGGAGGATAACCATCTTCGTGTATTTACTTAGAATTGATTGTTCTTCCTCTGTTTGTGGCTTAGATCATACTTGGTTCGTCAATCAGCAGCTTCGGCATATGGCGCTTTGAGTTCTGTGTTGTGTTCAGTTATAGCATCTAATGGCAGACAGAACAATGTTTTACTTGGTGGTTTGGTTGATCGTTTCTTGAGTTGGGCATTACCATTACTTACTAATATTGGAAATGGGACAGCAGAGCTGGCTTTAGAAGGTTTACATGAATTTCTTAATTTTGGAGATGCTGGGGCAATTGAGAGATATGCTTTGCCCATACTCAAGTCATGCCAAGAACTTCTTGAAGATGAGAGAACCTCCATGACATTGTTGCGCAAGCTTCTTGGTGTGTTAACGGTCATTTCTTTGAAGTTTTTCAGATGTTTCCAGCCCCATTTTGTTGACATTGTTGATTTACTTCTGGGGTGGGCAATGGTACCGGACCTTGGAGAATCTGACTTACGTGTCATTATGGATAGTTTCTTGCAATTTCAGAAACATTGGGTGAACAATATGCAGTTCTCATTAGGCTTGCTGTCAAAGTTTTTAGGGGATATGGATGTGCTACTTCAGGACTTAAGTCCTGGTACTCCGCAACAATTTCGTAGACTTCTTGCTTTACTATCTTGCTTTTCTACGGTTTTGCAGTCTGTGGCATCCGGTTTGCTGGAAATTAATGTACTTGAACAAATTAGTGAACCTCTCTGCAAAATGGTTCCCATGCTATTGGGATGTCTATCTTTGATTGGAAAGAAATTTGGTTGGTCAGAATGGATTGAGGATTCTTGGAGGTGCTTGACATTGTTAGCAGAAATCTTAAGTGAGAGGTTTTCAATATTTTATCCAGCTGCAGCTGATATTTTGTTTCAGAGCTTGGACTTGGGAGAGACAGCCCAGCACGTGGGAACTAAAAAGATTACTTCATTTCAAGTTCATGGGGTTCTTAAAACTAACTTACAATTGTTGTCTCTTCAAAAGCTTGGCCTTCTGCCATCTTCTGTGCAAAAGATTTTACAATTTGATGGCCATATATCTAGGCTGCGTCTACATCCAAATCACCTAGTTGCTGGAAGTGCTTCAGCAACTTACATTTTCTTCCTGCAGCACATTAATGATGAGGTTGCGCAAGAGGCAATAATTTTGTTGATTGAGGAGCTAAAATTGTTTAAGAGTGTGCTTAAGAAAAATAGGGTCAAGGGGGATTGTATTAATAGATGCAGTGCTCTAAATTCATGCTCACGGTCTGAGTTGTTTGCTCTTATTCACTTTGATTTGAAGGTCCTCTTAAGTTCAGTTTCTTTGGATGGTGGAAGAAATGTGATTGGCCAAGCAGAAATTGACGCTTTATATCTGAGAAGGTCAGATAAATTAGTAGGTTTTATCATTCAGGAATTTGACCCCTTCATCTCACCTATCCAGGATTTCATAGATCTGCAAGTTACTGTTCTGAAGACATTGGGAAGACTGACTACCATTGAATTTTTGAGCAAATGTTCAATGAGCAAACAAATTGAGGGAATAACACTTGTGGGAACATCAGTTCAAAGACTGCCCAAGGAGGAGAATTTAAGGAATGCACTTCCAATGGTTGTTTTGGAATACCTGAGAAAATACTCTTCACTCCTTGTTAAAGTTCTTCAATGTGTTTCTTCTGTAGCAGTTAGATTAGAAGCCTTGGGATGGATACATAGATTCTGTGTAAATGTTATTAAAGCATATGAGAATGTAAAAGTGGCATATTTTCCTTGTGAAGTCTTTGGATATGTTGAAATCATGCAGGATTTGTTGTTCTCCATTTTAAATGCTGCATCAGACAGGGAACCGAAAGTGAGATCTCTCGTGGCTGTACTGCTGGACATATTTCTGCAAGCAAAATTGGCTCATCCCACTCAATTCTCTTACATTGCTGAGGTAATTCTTGAGAAACTTGGTGACCCAGAGGATGATATCAGAAGTGCATTTATTAGGTTGCTCTCTCATGTTCTGCCTATCACAATTTATGTTTCTGGTCTATGTGATTACGACATTGTTACCACTTCAAGGGCTGGCATTCTTGGACCTGAGATGAACTCTAAGATGCACTGGAAGCAGGTTTTTCTGCTGAAGCAACTGCATAAACAACTTCGATCACAGCAGCTTGTCTCCATATTGAGTTACATTTCACAGAGATGGAAAGTGCCTCTGTCTTCTTGGATTCAGCGGTTAATCTGTACTTGCCGAAGTTCAAGTGAACGTGCTTCAACTCAGCTAGAGGAGACCGGATATTTTGATACAAATAGTTTGTTGTGGGACATAAAAATTGATGAAGATATCCTTGAAAGAGTCTGCTCTGTTAATAATGTTGCTGGGGCTTGGTGGGCTATAAATGAAGCTGCTAGGTACTGTATTTCTACACGTCTCCGGACAAACCTTGGTGGGCCATCTCAAACTTTTGCTGCACTGGAACGCATGCTTTTGGACATTGCACATGTCCTGCAGCTTGATACTGACCAAAGTGATGGAAATTTAAACATCATTAGTTCTTCTTATGCTCATTTGTTGCCCATGAGGTTGTTATTAGATTTTGTTGAGTCGCTAAAGAAAAATGTATACAATGCATATGAAGGTTCTATAGTTTTTCCTTGTGCAAATAGGCAGAGCTCTTTATTCTTTCGTGCAAATAAGAAAGTTTGTGAGGAGTGGTTCTCTCGGAT
Source organism: Echites panduratus (assembly GCA_035221335.1). NCBI lineage: Eukaryota > Viridiplantae > Streptophyta > Magnoliopsida > Gentianales > Apocynaceae > Echites > Echites panduratus. Next base: position 662,462 of record JAWZTD010000121.1, on the reverse strand, counting down.
CTGTGAACCCATGATGAATGCTGGATTGGCACTCCAGTGTCACGATGCTACCATTCATTACTCTGGACTTTGTTTGCTGGAGCTAAACAGTTTTGTTTCCGCAGCTTTGAAAGACAAGTCAAGAGTCCAGGTGAGTGAAAATCTTCAGACCATGAGGGGCAGGTTTACAGGAGATATCTTGAGGGTTGTACGGCACATGGCATTAGCATTGTGTAAGAATCATCAACCAGAGGCATTAATTGGACTACAAAAATGGGCAAGCAAAGCTTTTACTCCATTGTTTCAAGAGGAAAATCAAATTTGTACTGATGATGATATCCTGCAACAGTTTTCTTGGATAACTGGACTTGTGTACCAAGGAGAGGGGCAACATGAAAAGGCCGCAGCTCATTTTATTCATCTCCTACAGACTGAAGATTCAATATCTTCCATGGGTTCTGAATGTGTGCAGTTTGTCATCGGACGTATTATTGAGAGTTATACAGCAGTTTCTGATTGGAAGTCTCTGGAATCTTGGCTGCTGGAGCTTCAAACATTACGGGCAAAGCATGCTGGCAAAAATTATTCTGGTGCTTTAACCACTGCAGGAAATGAAATAAATTCAGTTCAAGCCTTAGCACGCTTTGATGAAGGTGACTTTCAGGCATCATGGGCCTGCCTTGATTTGACACCAAAAAGTAGTGCTGAACTCACACTTGATCCAAAGTTGGCCCTGCAAAGGAGCGAACAGATGCTTTTGCAGGCAATGCTTTTCCATAGAGAGGGGAGATTTGACAAGGTATCTAATGAATTGCAGAAGGCACAGTCAATGTTGGAGGAAATATTATCTATTCTGCCCCTTGATGGCCTGGTAGATGCAGCACCATATGTTAACCAGTTGTACTGCATACTAGCATTTGAAGCAAGTTGGAAACCTGGAGGCAGCCAAGATAAGCACAATCAGTCACTATTAGGATCATATATCCAATCTGTGCAGACCCCAATTAATTACATCTATCAAGATTGCAGTTTGTGGCTAAAAGTTCTACGTATATGTCAAACCACTCAACCAACATCTCCTATAACTCTTAAGCTTGGCAAGAACTTACTACACTTAGCCCAAAAGCAGAGAAACCTACTACTGGCTAGTCGTCTCAGCACTTATCTCACAGATCATGCATCAAATTGCTCAGACAAAAATTTCCATGATTATCTCATCTCATGTTTGCAGTATGAGAACATCTTGTTGATGCATGCTGAAGACAAGGTTGAAGATGCATTGACCAATCTTTGGTTGCTTTTGCGTCCTGTTATGCTTTCTTCTTCATTGGTTGTTTCTAATACATATGATGATGTCCTAAGGGCAAAGGCTTGCTTGAAATTCTCAAATTGGTTGCAAGGAAATTATTCTGATTTGAGGGTGGCAGATATTGTTCTGAAAATACAAGAAGACCTGAACATGACTCAGGCATCTCCTCCTGGCAGATCACTTCCAAGCCTATTGGACAATGATGCAAATGCTAAACTTAATGTTAGTGTTATTGTTAAGGGACTTGTTGGTGGGGCTACAAAGTTATCAACTCAGCTTTGCCCCAGTATGGCAAAGTCATGGATTTCATATGCTTCTTGGTGCTATTCTCAAGGAAGAATGTCACTCTCAGCAAATCATGAGAGTCTTCTTAGTTCCTGTTCTTATGTACCTTCTCTTGCTTCAGAAGTCCAACCTCAAAACTTAAGATTGACCGAGGAAGAGCAGCTAAAAGTGAAGGGTGTACTATTGCAGCTTATTCAGAAAAAATCTTGTCTGAACAAGAAAGAGTTTGATATTGCAAAAGAGAGGAACGACGAATTTGATGTTTTGTCTGAATTTAAGCAACAGGAGAATCTTTTGAAGTCTTTGTTTGATCAAGCAGTTGACATTATTGAGAGTGCAACAGAAGCTGCTGGAGGTGAGGATCATGGTGGTAGTCTTTCAGCCATTTTAACTTCTAAGTTGAAGAATTGCTTAGCTTGTGTAAATGTTACACTTGAGGATCCTGCAGAATTATCCTGTCTCGATGATTTGGTCAATCTTTGGTGGTCCTTAAGGAGAAGACGGGTATCTCTTTTTGGTCATGCTGCAGAAGCCTTTATCAAATACCTTTCATACTCATCTTTGCAGTGTTCTGATGGTCAACTAACTGGACTCAATGGTGGATCAAAGTATAAGTCTGTAAGCTACACACTGAGAGCTACTTTGTATGTCTTAAATATTCTCCTGAATTTTGGTGTTGAGTTGAGAGATACTCTTGAACCGGCTCTTTCGACTATTCCTTTATTACCATGGCAGGTGAGTTACTTTGCATATAAATAGCAAAGGTGATAAATGATTTTCTGATTCTTTTGTTCTTTTTTTTTTTCCTTTTTGAAGGAAGTAATACCCCAGCTTTTTGCTCGATTAAGTTCTCATCCTGAACAAGTAGTTAGGCAACAGCTAGAGAGCTTACTGGTCATGCTGGCAAAGCTTGCTCCATGGTCTGTAGTGTACCCGACACTAGTGGATGCAAACACCCATGATAAGGAACCTTCTGGAGAGCTTCAACAAATACTAGCTTGTTTGGTAAAGCAACAGTATCTTTCTCTTATTTCCAATCACATATTCACAAGATATCACAATTTTCCCTTTTCTCTCATTCATTTAATCTTTTTTTTTTTTTCTCTTAAAAGAAATTTGCATAAATGCTTCAAATTTTTTAAACTTTATAACTCATTTTCTTCCTAAGAATCTTGTGACTTGTCTGATTCAATGCTTCATCCAGTGACATCGATAAATAATTTGCTTTAATAAAAATTTAAATTCCTTTAGATAATGTTAGAATTCCCCGGTAAAAATATGTGCATGTCATTGTAGAGAATGAAAACTGTTATGCAGTGATACTTTGTTTGGTTGTTACTGATCCTGAAACTTTAAAGCTGATAGGATTTTCTCCTGACTGGGAATTATGCCAAAATTCCTCATCTCAAAAGTACTATGCGGTCTTGTCAGGAATGTTAAAATCATGCATTTCAAACTTGTGAGTTCGTACTCCCAGTTGATATGTTAGATGGGGAGAACCAGATCATTAGCAAGTGTGTTTTGATTAGAAATTTTGAGAACTAGGAAAACACTCTATGTTTCCTGGTTCTGCATGTATCATTTTATGTCACGAGATGAAAGATTAAAACAATCTGAAGTCTGAATAAGATTTAAATTTTCTTTTTCAGTCTTTGTTCTTCTTATATGTTGAACGTTTCTGGAGTGAAGTACTCAGGGTTGTAAAGACTTTGATTATTGAATTTTATCTTGCTAACTGATAATCAAACATGCGAACTGTTTGCTAGAAGATTGAATCTTTCCTCTATGTGAAATACAGAATAAGCTTTATCCCAGTTTAGTTCAAGATGCCCAGCTGATGATAAAAGAGCTTGAAAATGTAACTGTCCTTTGGGAAGAATTATGGCTTAGTACACTTCAGGATCTTCATGCAGGTATGACTTTTTCAAGTATACGAAGTAGTAAGTTTTGTGCGGTTGAATTCTGTTCATTAATAAAGAAAATATGTTGGTACTTTTTCTGGAGTGCAGAAGGCAAAAGGGCTTTTTGTGTAACCCATGTAAAATAAGAACAACTTTGTGAAAATTACTTGAGTATGGATTATTTGTTATATGGGCTTTGAAATTCTTTATGTTGTCTAAGTTATTTCTGGTTTGAATGTGAATGTGGTATTCAATTGTGATATGAGTTGGTGTTTCTCCATACACTTCTGGTATTATATTGGTGCTTTTGCAAATTGCTTATCCTGTTGCTTTCAACTATTGATTTCTGTCTCTCCATAGAGTTGTTCATTCCTCTTAACCATGTTCTTCCACATATTTTGGCAAAAGACTTTCATCTCTGTCCTATGAATAACCTACTTTTTAAAATATAACTTATTTACCAGATGTTGTGAGGCGCATAAATTTGCTGAAAGAGGAAGCTACTCGGATTGCTGAGAACATTACTCTTAGTCATGCAGAGAAGAACAAAATAAATGCTGCAAAATATTCTGCAATGATGGCTCCAATTGTTGTTGTCTTAGAGCGTCGCTTGGCTTCTACATCTAGGAAACCTGAAACGCCCCATGAGACGTGGTTTCATGAAGAGTATGGGGATCAAATTAAATCAGCCATTTTAAAATTTAAGACCCCTCCTGCATCTGCAGCAGCTCTGAGTGAAGTCTGGCGACCCTTTGAGAACATTGCTGCATCTTTATCTTCTTATCAGAGGAAATCATCAATATCTCTAGGAGAAGTTGCACCACAACTGGCTCTGCTATCCTCATCTGAAGCACCAATGCCTGGCCTTGAGAAGCACATGACAGCATTTGATCCAAATATTAGCCTCAGTACTGCTGCTAGTGGAATTGTCACAATTGCTTCCTTCTCTAATAATGTAGCTATCTTAGCAACCAAGACCAAACCTAAAAAACTTGTTATAGTTGGCTCTGATGGTCAGAGATACACTTATCTCTTGAAAGGCCGAGAAGATCTACGTCTTGATGCCCGAATCATGCAGCTACTGCAAGCTGTAAATGGTTTTCTTAATTCATCTTCTGCCATTCGCAATAAGCCCCTTGGGATTCGCAATTACTCTGTAACACCAATAAGTGGCCGAGCTGGTCTCATACAGTGGGTAGATTATGTAATAAGCATCTATAGTGTCTTTAAGTCCTGGCAAACACGAGTCCAACAAGCCCAACACTCTATGCTGCATTCTGGTAATACAGAAAATACAGTTCTTCCTCCGGTCCCTCGTCCGGTTGACATGTTTTATGGCAAAATTATTCCTGCTCTCAAAGAGAAAGGAATAAGGAGGGTAATATCAAGAAGAGACTGGCCTCATGAAGTCAAGCGGAAAGTACTTCTGGATCTGATGAAGGAGGCCCCCAGGCAACTTCTCCATCAGGAGCTGTGGTGTGCCAGTGAGGGATTCAGAGCTTTTAGCTCAAAAATGAAGAGGTATCTTATATATATTTATGCATACCAAATACGTTTGTAGTCTTCAAGGTCATATTTATTCGTTTATTTGGTGGTCTAGTCATATAGGCTTCTAGGCTAGTTCCTGCACATACTCTCCTTGTGTTGTTCCTCCCTATAGTGAAGTTTTGGTCTTCAGTTACAGAAAGCTTTTAAGTTATGGAAGAATCAATATTCTGTAAAGTTTACCTGTCTTCCGGGCAAGATACTTGAGCTCAATGGCATAAGACATATTCCGTCATTAGAGGCAAATGATGTCATTGGACTTGAAGCGGAACTTAAACTTATCTAACATCTGAGAATAATATGCATATTGCAAATTTGGAATTTTCTGAATTATTCTATTATAAAGACTGGTATAGGAATTCATATTATGTTAATGATTATCTGAATCTCTGGTGATGTTTACATAAAATACAACGTTCAAAGTCCATCCTCATACCTTTAATCTTCATGAATGCCAAGGCCTGATATGTGAGTGGCCATAATCAGAACATGTAAGGGTTGAGATTTTGGTACTTTTGGGCATTCTAGAAGTCAAGGTCAATCAGCTAAAATCAGTAATGGCATTAAAGACATGAGAAAGGCTTTTTTCAATGATGTCCTAATATACGAAAAGAAGTTAACAGATAGGCACAACCACTGTGGGAACTAACCAAGGATATAGCAGGAACTAGGATCCTCTAGTTATATTCAACCAAGGACGGGAAGGCTTCCAGGACTGATAATTTTTTCAGTGCTATAGTAAAAAGGATGTAAATCCATGTTTGTGTCTTATAAGTTATTCCTCTCTGCTTTTGAGGATTTTTAGATTCTACAATTTCTTTTTTACATATCCTGTCAATTCCTGTCTATTAAACTTGAATGTTATGACATCACAATCATTCCATTTAGGATGCTTTAATCCAGAAGGACAAAACTTAGAAACTGGAGTTCAAGGCCCTGTCATTTAACTTTCTTGAAATGATAATTTGGATTAGAGAAACTGCAGACTTCTATGTAATAGATATAGAGATATTATGATGCCCTTAGTACACATATTGGTATATTTGCTGTTAATTTTCCATGCATTTATTTCTTACAACATCTTTTGATCCACGAACTTGCAGAAAACTTCTTCTTTTTCTTTCCCTGTAATAAATTTCCTACTCTTGTTATCTTTGGTGTCCTAATTATTATTCTTCCTTATTTCACTTATTTATTGGTTTAATTTCTGCTTCCATGCAGATACTCTGGTAGTGTAGCAGCTATGAGCATTGTTGGTCACATACTGGGCCTTGGTGACCGACATTTGGATAATATTCTTATAGATTTTTGTAGTGGGGATATTTTGCACATTGACTACAATGTCTGTTTTGATAAAGGACAAAGATTAAAAGTTCCTGAAATTGTGCCTTTCCGCTTAACTCAGACAATAGAGGCAGCTCTAGGTTTAACTGGGATAGAGGGTGCATTTAGAACAAATTGTGAAGCTGTTCTCTCTGTTCTAAAGAAGAACAAGGATATTATCTTGATGTTACTGGAAGCATTTATTTGGGATCCACTTGTGGAATGGACTCGTGGAGATTTCCATGATGATGCAGCAATTGTTGGTGAGGAGAGAAAGGGCATGGAGCTTGCAGTTAGCTTAAGTTTGTTTGCTTCACGCGTGCAGGAAATTCGTGTTCCATTGCAGGTGCTCATTTATAAATCCCTTAAATAACTAATTGTAAAGATACTTGATTTCTGGATTGATCTAAGGGAATCTTGGAATACGTGTCTCATGTTGACAAATTTTGTTCTTTCAAATCTGTGCAGGAGCATCATGATCTTTTACTCTCTACATTACCAGCTGTTGAATCTGTTCTTGAGGTATGTTCACTGTTTTCCACTTCTAAGTTTTCTTCCATGGAGGTATGTGAAAATGACCTTTGACTTTTTAAACATGGTGCTTTCTGTTCAGAGGTTTGTAAACATCCTAAACCTGTATGAGATAGTGTCGGTCCTATTTCATCGTATTGACCAAGAGAGATCTAATATCCTTCTCCATGAGACATCTGCAAAGTCAATTGTTGCCGAAGCCACATCCACCGCAGAAAACATACGTGCCTCATTAGAAATACAGGCTCGGGAATTTGCTCAAGCACAGACATTGGTGATGGAGAAAGCTCAAGAAGCAACAAATTGGATTGAGCAGCATGGAAGGATACTTGATGCTCTAAGAAGCAGTTTGATTCCAAAAAGTAATGCTTGGATTCAACTGACTGGTGGAGAAGAATCTATGTCTCTTACATCTGCTGTTCTTGTGGCCAGGGTCCCATTAACTGTAGTTCCTGAACCTACACAAGCTCAATGCCGTGACATAGACAGGGAAGTTTCTCTGATAGTTACTGAACTGGATCGTGTACTTTCTTCTGTTTTTACGTCACTCAAAACATACTCATTAGCTTTGCAGAGAATCTTACCATTGAATTACCTGACAACCAGTCCAGTGCATAATTGGGCTCAGGTTCTGCAGCTTTCTGTGAATACACTCTCCTCTGATGTTCTATCTCTCGCTAGAAAACAGGCTACTGAAATCATCTCAAAGTTCCATGCTGATAGGCGCAGTTCTTATCAGAGTAATTACGATGAGCTTTGTATTAAGATTGGGCACTATGCAGCTCAAATAGAGAAAATGGAAGAAGAGTATGAGGAACTTGTGAACTCGATTGGTCCAGAGACTAAATCAAATGCTAAGGATCAGCTTTTGTCTGCTTTCCTAAACTACATGCGATCTTCTGGACTTATGGCGGGAGAAGATACCACAGCTTTGGAATTACTTGAAGTGCCAGGGAATGCACGATTACAAGGGGAGTCTAAAGTCAAGGGGGGAGTTGTCCTACATGTTCTGAGTTCAGCTGTCATAAGTCTTTACAGTGATGTCAAACGCAGAGTACTTAACAGCCTAAACAATTCCTCTGGGGCAAGTTTCGGTAACAGCAGGTCACTATCTGAACTTGGGCCTGTTTTCAGCGAGTTTGAAGGGCAAATTGAAAAATGCATACTTGTAGCAGGGTTTCTTAATGAACTCAAGAAATATATTGATGGGGGTTTTCCTCCAGTAAATGTGGATAACGACTCTGTAAACTTTTCATTTCAGGAGAATTGGGCATCAGTTTTCCAGACCAGTTTGCTTTCCTGTAAAAGATTTGTTCAGCAAATGATTGAAATAGTCCTCCCAGAAGTAGTACAATGTGTAATTTCATTTAACTCAGAAATGATGGATATTTTTGGATCACTCTCTCAAATTAAGGGATCCATTGATACAGCGCTAGAGCAACTTATCCAAGTTGAACTGGAAAGGGCATCACTGATTGAACTTGAGCAGAACTATTTTCTGAAAGTTGGTCTGATTACTGAGCAACAGTTAGCTCTCGAGGAAGCTGCTGTCAAGGGTAGAGATCATCTGTCTTGGGAAGAGGCAGAGGAGCTTGCATCCCAAGAAGAAGCTTGCATTGCACAGTTGGATAAACTTCATCAAACATGGAACCAGAAGGACTTGCGTACAACTTCCCTTATTCAAAAAGAAGCAAATGTTGTCAGTGCAATGGTTTCTTCCAAAAATCTTTTGCAATCTCTTATGAGTGCTGAACACGAGCGGGAGCAACATGTTTCAAAGAGCAGAGTTCTTCTGACCTCGTTGATGCAGCCCTTCTCTGAGTTGGAATCAGCTGATCACGAATTGGCCTCATTTGATGGGCCTGTTCCACCAGGCTCTGGTGCTATTTCTCAGATAGTGGATTTGGTAAACTCTGGATGCCCTCTGTCTCATTACATATGGAAGTTTCCGGCCATTCCTAGCAGCCATGCCTTCTTTATGTGGAAGGTCTCTTTGGTGGATTCTTTTCTTGATTCCTCCACACATAATATAGCTTCATTTGTAGATCAAAATCTGGGATTTGACCAACTTGTCAATATAGTAAAGGAGAAGCTTGAAGTCCAGCTTCAGGACTATATTGGTCAGTACTTGAGAGAGCGAGTTGCTCCTGTTCTATTGGCCAGATTAGACAAAGAGAGTGAATTGTTAAACCAAATGACTGAGTTAAAGAATGACTTTCCTTTCGATCCAATGAAGATTGATCGTGGGGCAACCCAAAAAGTGCAGGACATGCTTGAGGAGTACTGCAATGCACATGAAACTGTTAGAGCAGCGAGATCCGCTGCATCCATGATGAAAAGGCAGATTCATGAATTAAAAGAGGCTCTCCTCAAGACAGCCTTGGAAATTGTTCAGATGGAATGGACGCATGATATTACCTTAAGCCCCTTGCAGAATAACAGGCTTATCTCTCTAAAATTTCTTGCAAACGATGATAATTTACTTCCTGTTATTTTGAACATTAGTAGGGCTAAATTGCTAGAGATTATACGATCTTCCATTGCAAAAATAGCCAGGTCATTGGAGAGCCTGCAAGCTTGTGAGCAAACTTCCATTACTGCAGAAGGGCAGCTTGAGCGAGCGATGATCTGGGCTTGTGGTGGACCTAGTTCCGGCACAATGGGAAATAATTTGGCAAGGGATGCAGGAATACCTCCTGAATTCCATGATCATCTAACAAGACGGCAACAATTGCTATGGGAAACTAGAGAAAAGGCATCAGAGATAATGAAAATCTGCATCTCCATATTGGAATTTGAAGCATCAAGAGATGGCATTTTTCATACCCCAGAAGAGCTCTATCCATCAAGGACGGGTGCTGATGGCAGGGCTTGGCAACAAGTTTACCTTAATATTTTGACAAAATTGGATGTTACCTATCATTCCTTTACGCGTGAGCAGAGGCTTTCATTCAATTCATTTTTTTGTATTACCGAACTGCTTCGTTTTCAGATTAATATGTTTCAGTTTGATGAATAATAAGAATTTTTGTCTTCCAGGTACTGAACAGGAATGGAGGCTTGCACAAAGCAACATGGAAGCTGCTTCTTCTGGTTTATATTCTGCAAGTAATGAACTTTCCGTTGCTTCTGTCAAAGTGAAATCAGCTTCAGGTAACACGCTTTGGTTTCTGAATCTTGTCTCTGGGTCCAATCATCTGGTCATCTTTATCTAGCTATTTCCAGTACAAATGCAGTTATGCAAAGCAAAGTTTATCCATTGGGAACAAATATGTCAATTTGAGAAGGTTGTATAACCATATTATTTATAGAAGATAACTACTTGAATTTTTTCGGTTAATATTGTTATATCATCTGTCTTGCTAAAGCATGTTAATTGTTTCATTTTTAGAAACAGATTTGTATAGCCAAATTACCAAACCTTTGATATTTAAATGGTTTATCTTGGGGAAAAAACATATCCCTGTGCAGTACTGTTTTATTCTGCATAATTGAAGGATGCCCAACCTCTTATAATGCTTCTAATTTTTTTTCAATACAGGTGATTTGCAAAGCACTCTTCTTGCAATGCGGGATTGTGCTTATGAAGCCAGTGTGGCACTCTCTTCTTTTGCAGACATTTCCAAAGGCCATACAGCTTTGACATCTGAATGTGGTTCCATGCTTGAGGAGGTATAGTTCTTTTATCACACGATCTACTCTTTTATGTTATATTAGGGACTGAGTTAGTTGTATGACTATCCTAGTGATTGGTGTCATTTTCTTTAGATCTCACATTGATCCTTGTTTTCAATTGTGAGTTTGACCTGACCATTGAGTTTTATACCCAACCATTTGCCAATAGATTAGAAGGGTACCGGAGCAATAATACTTCGTGTATTCTATTGGTTTGTATGCATATGTGCTCCTCATTGCATGATCTGGATCATTACTTTACATGTAATATTGTCATATTACTACTCTTTTTGTACCCACGTGCACTTTCCTGTAGATCTTGAATTAGTTTTTCTATCTTTTTTTTATTTCAATTCTCCTTTTGTTTAATTCCTTCGTATGCCACTTCCAATTCCACTTCCATAAACATGTTTCTTTCCTTTTCCTTTCAAGATTTTCAATTGTTTCTATCTGATGATATTCTCTCTCATTGAAAATTCCTATCTTAGCCTACGTACTTATTTAGGTTTGTCTTTGGTGATTCTATACTAACATGGTCCATCACCCATGTTTTTGCTTTCTCATTTTCATAATCCCTCATCTAGAACTGAACTTCTCTCTTTGACTTGACAAATATTAAGATGAAGCATTTGACCGTCTTACCCTTAATAATTCAATTGATCAGCGGTTGTGCCCATGAGTTAGTGGGAATTGCATCTTCTTAAACATTTTTACTGAATTCCGCACCCTCCTTTCTGCCTGGCTGGGCTTATTCCTATCATTCAATAATATGTTATCAGGCTTGATATTATGATGAGCATTTTCTAGACAGTGACGTGCTATAACCTCTGGAAAAGATTATGGATTCAGTAAAGATTGCTGATAAAAATTTCAATGATTTGCTAAAGGTTTTTCCTGTTAGATTTGCTAAAGCAATGTTTAGATGTTAAAAGAGAAGAATATTGGAAATTTTGTTCGAATTGTTTCATTGTTTCAATGAGAAGGGACCAAATATAGTATGCAATTGCAATAATTCCCTAGTTAGCAGATTCTAACACTGATTCAGGTTGCTTAGCAAAATAAATAAATAAATAAACACTGATGCATCTTCAAACTGATGTTCTGTTACTTCGAACATTCTCCAATAGATGGTCTCTTCCTATCTGTTTAATACCTGCATGCTCTGAAAGCTTAAACTAATAGAGAGGGATTGAATTTATAAACTTAAAGCGTCCCCTTACATTTGCCAAATACCTTTTCAATAACATGCCCAACACATGAATAATAACACAATAATGGGATGAGGTAGGAGTCGAACACAGGATCTTCGCTCTGATTACTTGTTAAATTTGTATCTGCCCTAAAAACTTAAGCTAATAGAGAGAGGAATTGAATTTATACACTTAACACTATCAAGGTTTAAAATGTCAATGAGAACAATTCACCAGAATTTGGGGGATTGGCCTTATCTGGGAAGACCTGGATAACTTTTGGATCAAGAAGTAAGTTTTAGATAAAATTCATCGTTCCACAAAATATTTGAATCAAATTCTTTGGAGAAAACATTGATGCACAAAAACTTGGAATTAAAATAACATACCATCACAGAAATGGCATCAGCTTTTCTGAAAAATCTTCTGATTGAGTCCGGAGAACAGATCAGAAGAATTAGAAAGTTTAAGAACAAAGGCTGTAGAGATTAATCTCTGTTTTAGAGAGAGAAACTCGTACAGGGGCAATTTAAAGTGCTAGGTTCAATAGTAAAGGTGCCGAGTTTGGTATCTCCCTCCTTAAATTAAGGAGGTTAATCAGTGAACTTCAGATAGAATATATGTTTATTTTAGGTAAAGGTACACTCATTTTTAACATCCGAAATGGAAATGTGAACATATATTTTTCTTTTTCTTATCTTCCTGGCTTATCCCGTCCTCTGTTCCTATTTTCTTTTGTAGGTCCTGGCAATAACAGAAGGTCTGCATGATGTTCACAGCATGGGAAAAGAAGCTGCTGCTTTACACTTTTCTCTTATGGAAAATCTTTCTAAGGTGCCAGATTCTCATGATCCCATTTCTAATCTGCTTGCAGGTGATAGTAATGATGTGAGTCTCTTTTCCGTTTCCCTTCAGGTTAATGTAGTTTTGCTACCACTTGAATCTATGCTATCTAAGGATGTTGCCGCTATGACTGATGCTATGGTTAAAGAACAAGAGACTAAAATGGAGATTTCCCCTATCCATGGACAAGCCATATTCCGATCCTACTCAACAAGAATCAAGGAGGCTTGTGAAGCACTCAGGCCTTTGTTACCATCTCTCACATCTGCAGTGAAGGGATTATATTCTATGTTAACCAGGCTGGCACGAACTGCCAGTCTTCATGCTGGGAATCTTCATAAAGTAATTCTAATATCCACTGAAGGACTTCTGCATATACTTCTTAATGATTAGACATATTAAAAATTTTTCTTGTCTGTCCTTTCAGGCCCTTGAAGGATTAGGAGAAAGCCAGGAAGAAAGATCCCAAAACAACTTGTCAAGATCAGACCTAGCAGTTGAAGATATGTCTGACAGTGGGGAGAGTGAGATGTTTGCTAAATCTGAAGCAGAAAATGATGAGAATCTTCTTGATCTTGCTGGATTGTCTCTGGAAGATAAAGAATGGATATCTCCTCCTTCAAGCATTTCAAGCGGCAGCTCAGTGTCTGGTGTCATATCAGCTGATGCAAGTCTTGCAGATACCTCTGACAGTTCTGATGCAACAGATCCACTTCTGCACATTTCGAATAGTACAGAAGTGAAAGATTCTCCAGATCAGTTTCCATCTTCTGATACTGATCCCGAAGAGAAATCGTCTCCTGCCCAATATGGATCTGCAAGCATGCAGGTCATTAGTAATGACATTACTCTATTCTCATATGGGTCTGGATTTATAACTTAATTTCTAACATGTCTTGCATACCAGGGAAATTCTGATGGGGAGCTAGTACTGAGAAATGAAGTACCCCTTTCAAATCAATACAAGGGTGAGGATGGACCTCATGATTCTCCATTTACCAACTCAGAAGCTGCTACTCGAGTTACCAGGGGTAAGAAATATTGTCAGAGGCTCAACTCCCAATTTACCCCGTTTTTTCTTTTTAGTGCCCGTTGATTCTGTATAAGTTCTCACTCTATTCTTCTCTAAAGCATACTCTGTTGGTCCCTTCCCTTTGAAAATTATGAAACAATTAAATGTCCTTGCAAGTATCTCCTTGTTTTCCTACATTTTCTTCCACCTGAAGCATTTAAATCTCTTTGATGTTCGTGTAGCATATGTAAAGTTTTTTCTTGCCTGTTAATGTTAGATTGAGTACCATCTTTTAACAAAAATTAGCACTTTTATCCCATTTATTGTTTGCAATTTTTTACCTGTAGGTAAAAATGCATATGCAATGTCAATTTTAAGGCGAGTGGAGATGAAACTAGATGGCCGAGATATAACAGACAAGAGGTATCTGCTTAGTCTTGATTTTGTGATAAGTTTCTATTGATTAACGTGGTAATGATGATGAGCCCTGTGTTTCCCTTCCCTTCAGAGAAATCAGTCTCTCTGAGCAGGTTGACTTTCTGCTTAAACAAGCAACAAGTATCGATAATCTATGCAATATGTACGAAGGTTGGACACCGTGGATTTGAATTTCTGAAGATTATCCCACTGTTCTGAGGTTCTTCATTCGGATAATAGCTAGCAATGGATGGTGTCTCATGAGTGACGGTTTGTTCTCTCTTTTGCATCTGGATGACAAGGATTTTGATAGCTGCCCTGAATTTGGCAATGCTCCAGGATTTTGATCTTCTCTGTTCATGTTAAATGCCCCTGCAACAGATGAAAGGTTCAAGAACATGCCTGAGAACAAATGCTTGATGAGGTCATTGAGGTGCTTAGCAAGATTTGCAACTTGTGCCATGGTCCCATCCGAGAGTGCATCCAGTTATTCCTTTCTTCTCTGGCACATGGAATTCAAACAGCGGCGCCATTGCAGCCAATCTGAGACATTCCTATGATGGCGGTGAGCCTTATAATGCTGGTGGATCAAAATTGCCGTTCTTCGGATCTGAACATCTACCACTGCTAGATTGAACTCGTTCTATCCCCGTGGATTAGTGGCTGGATTGTGTCTTCATCGTTCTTTTGTGCAGTTTGCCCGGAGCCTATCCACTTACCTACCGTGTTCTCGAAAAAGCAAAGCACTTTTTTGGGTTGCACGAAATTTGAAGAATTTAGTGGAATTCTCATCAAGCACACTGTGACGATGGTTGCCGTAAGAATCCCTATAGCCAGTGCCCAGCAGTAAGCAAATCGAGGTGTTTAATCTCTATAGAAACTTCCTTCTGTGGTTGTGTGAATTACAATAGATGCATCTTCTAAAGAATAACATGGATGACCAATAGAGATCGTCCAGTTTTAAGGGAAACGCCTCTCTTCTCCCAAAGCTAACTGTGGTATTGTGTGATACATTGATACCTTAATAAATGTCATGTAATTTATTATGAGGGCGGAAATAGTTCTCTCTTAGTGGGGGGAAAAAATTACTTTATGAATGTTCGTCATTTATAAAATTTAAAAATCTTATTATACCTATTTATCTATTATATATACATAAAACAAATTCGAAAATTTTAGAACACTTATTTTTGGATGATGTATGATTTTTGCAGGTGTATATTTTTTTATTGTGTTTAGTTTTTGTTCAGAAAAAGAAAAAACTCCTAACATTGATTCATTCCTTTTACAAATAATTTATTCAAAATATTATAAAAATACTTTTTTAAAAAATGACATGACTAATTTTTAAAAAAAATTATCATCGCTATATATATAAAACTTTCCAAAATACAATGAATAATAATATTTACTCCATCATTTAAATTTATTTTCAATGTTATTAAATATAAATTATTATTATTATTAGTTCATTACATATTTTTTTTATTTTTGTATTTATGTTACCTTTGTCTTTCTCTCATTATTATTAGTTTGATTAAAATCATAAATAAAAGTATTTTAAAAATATATATTATCTTAATTTTGATAAAATGATGGTTAGTGACCTAAAAATAATGACTAATGAAGTATAATTTAATAAACATTATGAATTTAATTCATAGATGCAAAATTTTATAATTAGTTTTTTTTATTTTTAAAAAATCTCTTTACATTTGTATCCATTTCATTTTCAAATAATTTATTTATATCTTTATCAATAATAATATTATATTATATCAACATTTATTAAAT
>JAWZTD010000121.1:622623-632669 GCA_035221335.1 Echites panduratus | reverse complement strand
TGTAAAATATTTTTAAATATAAAAGATCATTAATGAAATTTAATATTAAAAATTGTTTATTTAAATATACTTCTTTTTCCATTGAAGTTTGAAATATATTACACAACAATTTTGGCTGTGAAAATCTTTAATGAGATTGTAATTATTTTATCTTAACTTCTACGAAACTTATGCTACATGCAGTGACGGATTTTGAAGTTGAAAAAAGGGATTTCACAGTTGTGGTGGAAAAAATTTTATAAGTTACAGTCATTCTTAAAAATTTAATTGAATAATTATTAATAAAATTTTTTAAAAAATTAAAAAGGGTCTAATAAATCTTTTGATCTTATAACAAAATAATATAATATATATACTAATAAAAAAATTCAAAATTATGGGAAATTAATTTTATCATAAAATAACATAAAACTTTTGTCTATATATATATATATATATATTTATATATGGAAATGTTATTATGGGCTACAAAGATCAAAATAATTTGAGTTTCCATTAAGTCTATAACTGTCAAAATTAACGGTCAACTGTTTTTTTTTAAAAGAAAAATAAATTGTTAAATAATTTTTTTGTTAAGAAATATTTTATAAACTAAATCCTAAAAAGATAAAGTAAACCCTAGAGGTACTTGATTAAATTTTTTTATTTTTTAAAAAGATAATTGGCCCTTAATTTTAACTGTTAGAGACTTAAATGAAACTTATAAATAATTTGAGTTCCGTTACTCATAATAGCATTTATGTATTTATATATACAAATTTTTTTTTCAAAATGGCCTTCATATAGATCCTTCACTGGCCACATGATTTAGCACAAAGAAATTTCTCTCTCTTTTCCTATTTATAAGTCATTAAAAACTATTTTATCAAAATTTTTGTAATAATTTTTCTCCTAAAATATTAACATCAGTGATTAGAGGAGAAAGATATGAGTAATATATTGTTGTTCATTCAAAGACACTTTAATAGGTAAAATAACGAATATAAAGATCATAAATCTCAAATTTAAATTTTATTATCACTTTTTTAGATTAAGCGTCTCAATGAATAACTCTAACAATAAAAAAATTATAAATAAGAATGGAGGGATATCCCATCGCATTCGTACCACAAAGAACAATTACTTGGGCAGAAAAGTGAAACTGGGCTTTTTTCCACTGTCTAGCCCAATATAAAAAATTGGACCGAGAAATCAAATGAGGCCTAGTACTTGCCTATTGTTGTGACTCCTTAGCTTATTCCTGAAGGAGGCCCCAATAATGGGCTTCGATAAAAAAGACCAAAAAGAAAAAGAAAAAAAAACCGTAGTAATGATATTACGACGTCGGTTCTTGGCCACGGCAACGACTGCATTTGACTCGTCGTTAAGGGGTTCCTCATGAATCAACTCGAAGAGCAAGTTCAGAACTCAGTGAGAAGCAAGGGTTTTCGGAGGGAAACAAGATTAGATATGGAATTTTTTGTTGAAGAAGGCAAGCAGTTGAACGAAGCATGCTCGGCACTTGTACTGGTAATGTTCTCGACTTCTTTTATAGGGTTCAGTTCAATTTCTCTTCCTTTTCTCCTTTTTTTTTAAATTTTTTTTTATCAAATTAATTCTGAAATTTGCCTTCACCATCAACAGCCAGCGTTGTCGATCGGAAACGTTGGACAGCTTGCGACGGACCTGCTGATATCCACCCTGAGGGCTGAGCGAATCGGTTACTTTGACGATCCGAACGTCCTTCCCTGTGTTGGTAATAATGCATATTCGCCTTCTCCTCCTGGTGACCTGGCTCTCCCTCTCGAAGGTAATTTTTACTTTGTTTTTTTTCGGGAATTGAGGTTTTTAATTCTTATTTCAATGCCTATTAAGTTAGGAGCATGGCTCAATGATTATTTTCTACAATGTTAAATGCATTGCTCCTATATTTGATCAATTTTATACTTACATATATGTTTGCGTTATTGTTTCTGTGCTATTAGGAGGATTAGGTGGGTTTTATGTTCCATTTAATAATGTAAGATGTTTTTGGACGGACAGTTTATGATTTGTCATCTAATGGATTAACTCTTATCCAGCAGAGGTCTCCCGTTGTGAAGGTACAAAATTATTATTTTTATTTTTCAGCTTTCTATTTGCTATGTATATATATTATATACATATATTTATAAATATATTTTTATATATATATTCTTTCTGGCTATGTTTGGATTGAGTTAGAGGTTAGGAGTTGAAAGGAGAGGGAAGAGAAAGAATTGAAGACAGTTATCACGAGTGAGAAACTTAGGAAAGAGTATTTTAGTTTTTTTTTTCTTTAAAAATCGTATAGATATTTTTTTAGTTAAATGAGGGTCTCATTCTGGTGGATAAAAGAATATTATGGAACTTCCGTTTGTTATTTTCTCTGAGAGTGACTTTATTGATGCAGCAATAATTTTCATCTGAAATTGTAATTACAACTCTTGTAGCCATGAAAATATAGCAATAAATTGCACAAAGATATTGTATCTATGGTGGATAAAAAATCAGATATTGAATTTGTTTTAGTGAGTTGAATTGTGTGGGTCAACTGTGCTTTCTTTTGCTATGATCTTGTGCTCTTTCACAAAATGAACTGACCAGTATTTTATTGCCTGTTAAACAGGGTAAGATGGTTGAATTTGCTAAAAATTTGTCACACTTTGCTTCAAAAAATGGAACAAAACATGTAACTATCCTCTCCAGCTTGGATTTTAAGCAATGGAAGAACATTGATCTGTCAAGGTATGTCTAAGAATTTTGCTTCCTATGGAAAAACATCACTTCCTTGTAGCTTTTCTAGCTTTCAGGAAATATAGCCCCTATTGGGTGGTTTCTTTCTAGCCTGGATGCCATTTCCTTTCTCACTTACTTTTCCCATATGCTCAAGGAACACACTCAGTTTAGAAAAACCAAGGTAGATGTACAAGAAGTTGCCATTCACCTATAAGTGTGTACAGTCTTCCGACAATCACTAAAAATGAATATGTTCAAAGTTTTGGAAGTCATTGCTTGCTTCATTCTTATGGATAATCATTTTGGTGACATTGATTAACACTATTGTAATCTCCCAGTGGATTGCAGATATATTACCTCTCTAGTTCCAACAGTGATGGGACAAATGAGGACTGTGAAACTTTTGGTTGGAAAAGACTACAGGAATATGATCCTGCTCAAAGAAGGTGGAAATATCTTAGCTCCGTAGTTGAAAACAATGTCAATCCTGAAGATGATTTCCCTTTTGAAGAATTAGAAGAAGAAGATTACTACCCAAGTCTACCTTTTGCTGCTTTATTTTCTTGTTTCAAGGTAATGATTTTAAAGACTTTCTGCATTGAATGATAAATAATCAATGATCATGGTCTTGAGTCTTACAAGTTACAAGATAGTGTATTGGTTTTCTTGAGAACGAAAACTAATTTTTAGTTTCTTATGCAAAAAGGTGAAATTTGGTATCTTTTTCACATTTCTTTTTTCTTGAGAATTCTGCTTCATTGTTATATAAAATTGTTTTAGGGTGATAGTTTTCTGTAGTACTACGCTGTGATGTATCAGTTTAGCCAAATTATTAGACATACCTCACTTTTGGTATCTTTTTCACATTTTTTTTATGAGAATTTTGCTTCATTGTTACATAAAATTGTTTTAGGTTGATAATTTTCAGTAGTACTAGGGCTGTGAATATATCGGTCCCGACTCCGGTGAAGTAGTGCTGCTAATGTTTCAGAAATATGAAGATACTGGTCTATATGCTGTTTTGTCTTTGTGAAGATTCACGGGGCACATGGTGTTTTTTTTTATTTATTATTCACAACAATTATTTTTGAAAGAGTTACTATATCAAAGGGACAGCAAATCGAAGAATAAATGAGCTTTTGAAATCTCTTGCACGATCAAATCTGAAGATTCATTATTCTTTTCTGGCCGCTTTTGTTGATGTCGTTTAGGCCCAAATCTATCTGATAAAAAATCTTCTCTCTCTGACTAGGCGAAAGGTATAAAGGTCACTTGCTTGTTTTGTTATTGCTCGGAAGGAGATAACACTTCTGATGCTTTTCACCTGGCAGAGGCCACAAGCAAACTCTTGAGGCTTAGCTCTGAGAGTTGCCAAGGTGAGTTTGCTGGTTGTTCTTTCATCATTGTTGTGTTACCATATCTTTGCTGGAGAGAATCTATACTCTTCTATCAACTGATTTTTCTGTTTTTGGTACTGGAAAATGGAAAGAAGCTTAACAGCATGCATGTGTGCCATCTTTTTCTTTCTCCGTTACCTTGACTAATGATAGTTTTTAGATTTTACACACTGTTCTTAAATTTGTATGTTTTTTGGCATCTACTCTTAACTAACTGAACAAACTTTCTTCTCCTGGTCCTTTTCAGGAAATGAAAATAGATGGACGATTCCATTCTCATGGATGAGCGTCTATGGACCACCCCCAGACTCTTCCATTTTCTAAGCTGCATTGATGGTCTGTGGCACTAAGGTATGCACTGGCATCAATATATTCACTAATTATTCTTTCATGGTTTCCCATGCAATGAGGAAGCCCTAGAAGGAACCTACTGCCGAAATTTCTATTCTGTTGGTGAATTGAATAGCCTAGCTAGCTCCAATTTGGCTTTACCAGTTTCTTCCATAAGATTTTATGTTTCAACTTTCATCTCACTGTCAGGTCCAATTTCTGTTCTGGCGTTACATTTTTGTAGTATTAATGTATTAGAGATATTAGAAAAATTGTTTCAGGGAGGGACTTCACTATTAGCACGTATCTGTATTATCATAGGTTATAACAAGCTGAATCAATCAGCCCCTTGTGGGCCTCGGTATACCTTCCTGCCCTCTGCACAATTATTGTTATTGATTTCTCTATTCTCTAAGATGAAGTTTAGTGGATACACTAAAGTCTGCATCAACCAACATTAATTCATCTTTTCTGCCTGCTTTCATCTCCCTTTATTCAATTAAGTGGTAATATTATTTTAATAAGTAATTTAATATTAAAAATGTGATATTTATATACCGAATCAAGATGGGATATTCAAAATTTGAATTAAATTAGTATTACTTAATTAGATTTTTAATGGTACTACTTGTTTTCTAACATGTTTCGGGGTATACAAAAGAAGGATAACTTGCGGAGCAGAAACATGCAAAGAAGTTTCTTAAATGCCTTCTTCTGACTTGCCCGTTAAGCTAAAATTTGTGGATATTGTGCACATGTTCGTTTAAAGTTTAGGGTTTGTTAGCAAATTGCAATTTGGTCTTTTACATTTGGATAAATATTCAACAGCCATAAATGTTCCTATGACGTCTTGTTCTCCTTACTTCAAGCAACCGTCTGTTCAATGTTGAGAAAGCAAATTTAATACTTTTCTTGCGTAAGAAAATAAACTACTATTTATCTAAAATTAAATGTCAGCTTTTTTCAGGGAAAAAAAAGGAAGAATAATTTTAATTAAAATTTCACTAATAATCTTTTTTAATTTAATGTTAAGTAATTATGGATTTTTTTTATCAAGTGAGAAATGAGTATTGAATTTCTAGATTTCCTTCAATTTTAATCTAATAATTATATGTTGAATATCTTTGCTAAACAGTATATATTACAGACATTTGAATACATAATAATATTTTATAAATACATTTCATTTCCTTAATATTAATAAACACAACAATACAACACATCGAACTTAAACTATTTTCATTTTGAGTCGTAAAATTTACATTACACTAATTCAAACTATTTTTAAAAAAATATGTTTAAGTTACATTCAATTCATATTAATTACACGTGTCAAGTAATCAACTAAAGAGTACTGTCTTACCAGAGTGAATTTTGTTTTTCCTTGATATTGTACTTTAGCACGTGTTTTGAAAGATAGCAGATCAGCATAGGGCAATTAACGTGTGTATATATATAAATATATATTATTATTATTATAGACAATAGAACTCAAATTATTTTTGAGTTTTAATTAAGTCTCTAATAGTTAAAGTTAACAGTCAATTTTTTTTAAATAATAATAAAAATTAATCAAGTACATATATGGTTTTGTTTGTTTTTTTAGGATTTAGTTAATAAAATATTTTTTTATAGAACAATTTATTTTTTCTTAAAAATAAAAAGACAGTTGACCATTAACTTTGACCTTTAAAAACTTAATAGAAGTTCAAATTATTTTGAACTCTATAGCCCATAATAACATTTCCCTTTATATATATAAAAATATTTATATATATAGGTTAATGTTATGATTCCACTTTAAAAGAGTGTTCCACTTAAATCTTAATCAGTTAGCTGTTAAAGTCAATATTAGGTACAAATATAATATAACCATTGAAGTTGTATGATTTTTTTAATTTGATCATTCAACTTTCATACATATCAATTTGACCACTAAACTTTGTGAGATTTATAATTTAATCATTTAATATTGTCTGATTTTTTAATTTAGCCATTTAATATTTTAATTTTAGTTAATTTTATCATTTAACTTTATGAAAATTTTTAAAGGATTTAACCTTGTAATGATCAAAATTGATAAATTTTCAAAGTCGGCTAGTCAAATTGACATGTTTGAAAGATAAATGGTCAAATTGAAAAAATGTATAACTTCAATGGTCATATTAATATTTATACCGTCAATATTAAAAAAATAAATTCTTTTATAAAAGATTATTTTTTGTATATATATTTTATAAATTAAATGTTAAAAAGATAAACAAAAAAGAATGTTCCACTTAAATCTTAATCGGTTAGCAGTTAAAGTCAATATTAAGAAAAATAAATTCTTTTATAAAAGATTATTTTTTTTATATATTTTATAAATTAAATTCTACAAAGAGAAACTAAATTTTAGAGATATTTGATTTTTTTAAAAAAGATAATTGACTATTGAATTTGACCGTTAGAGATTTAACGAGAATACTCAATGCGGTGTGCTTCATGAAACTTTATATCATTTTCATATACATATATATATATATATCTATATATTATAAGTACTATTTTCAGTTATTAATTAGTGTCTCATAATAAAATGTTATAATTTTTTAATGGAAAAAATGAAAAAAATCTTTTTCTAAAAATATATGATCACAAGAAAAACTTTTTTCTAAAAAATATGACAGTTTATATAAAATGTTAGTTTTTTTTTATTAAGTTACTAAAGATGACTATTCTCAATTAAAATATCTTTATTGAATACTTATTAATCTTCGTAATACTTGACCTTAAGTTCAGTTTTAAAATTATGAAAAATTATATTTATTAAATATGAATAGTTTTGTTTTAATTTAATAATCATGAAAGATTTTAAACAATTTTTTCATTAATGTCTTTTATATATATATATATATATATATATACATATCTACATTTTGACGTTTGAAATTAAAAGATTTCAAATTTTAACTCCTCGTGGGTTTTGAAATTTCTATTTTAAAAATTCCTTTTATAACTGTTTATATATCTCTAGTCATTATTTTATAAAAATTAATGTAATATTTTTTTTTAAAAATTGAATCTGTTTATGATTTTAATCAAATTAATAATATTAATTAAATAAATAAAAGAGGGTTAATATTGTAAAAAATCAATAAAAAATTCTAATAAACTAACAACAATAATTTATATTTAAGAAAAAAAATAGGTAGCTCAAATGATTCCTCAAAATATATAATAGATTTATTACTAAAAATCTAACCAAAGAGTAACTGTCAAAATCATTAATTGGACTGTTATCTTCCACGTTTTCTTCGTCACCTTCGTTTTTAGTCTTCTCGTACCAGTTTTGATCTGATTTTTCACCGGCTAGCGAGAGTCAAAGGGCCTGAGGTTTCTTCCTGATAATTTACTTCAAGCTGTTTCTCCTCTATTTCATTTTCAAGTGTTCCATTAAATTTCTCATTTTAAGAATGCACTTGCCTTCTATTTATCACTTTATTATCATTTTGCCATTTTTTTCTCTCTTAGGTTTTTGTTGACAATCAAATCCGACCAGATTTAGATACTTACTTAAATTATATTGTTAATAGATATAAACTCACGAATGCTATGGAACTTTGTTAAACTTTTGAATTAAAAGAATTGATTAACTAGACTTTTATATTAACAAAATCTATTTACTTTATTACTTTACTTTGAGATATAAGTTTAATTTCAAATAATTTAAAATAAAAATAAAGTGAAGATGCATTTTTTGTCCTCTTTTCAGCAATTTCACTTGTAAGTTCAACACACAAAAAATAAGCGATAATTTATATTATTTTCACCTTAATATTAATAATCTTCAAAACTTAGCTACTCTTCTCATGAACATAATTTTCCACCAATGCGGGCCATTCTACAAACATACGTATGAAACTGGATAACCAAACGAAACTTTTACTTAGTTACTTCCTCTATAAATAAACAAGCATTCTTCGTTCTTCTATTCATCAAATTCCAATTCAGTTTATGATTTCCCTTACTTGAACAGCCAAATTTGTACTTGCGCATCGTATATTCTGAGCTGTGTTTACTTTCAACATTAACAGAATTAATCTTTGATCTTACCCAGAACAGTTGGATCATAAGCCAAAAGTCAATCAAAGAGAGTTCAACAATGTCTCCTTTCGGCACTTCCTCTACTGCAGACATTCCCTTGCCATCAGAGCTTCCATTACGAGAAATCCCAGGTGACTATGGCTTACCATTCTTCGGAGCATTGAGGGATCGACTTGACTATTTCTACAATCAGGGCAAAGATGAGTTCTTCAAGAGCCGAATCCAGAAGCACAATTCCACTGTTTTCAGGACCAACATGCCACCAGGCCCTTTCATGGCCCCAGACCCAAAAGTCGTAGTCCTTCTTGATGCCATTAGTTTTCCTATACTCTTCGACAATGCCAGAGTCGAGAAGAAAGACGTTCTTGACGGTACATATATGCCTTCCACTGCCCTGTTCGGCGGTTACCGTCCTTGTGCTTTTCTTGATCCTTCCGAGCTTGAACATGCTGCCTTGAAGGCCCTTTTCATGTCTCAACTTGCAAAGCTACACAACAAGTTCATTCCTCTCTTCCGTAATTCCGTCACCCAACTCTTCTCCGGCCTTGAAAATGGAATGGCTAAGCATGGAAAAACAGAGTTCAACACACACAGTGACGGGTTTTCTTTTGACTTCGTTTTCCGTTTGCTTTGTGATAACAAAAGCCCATCTAATACCAAGCTGGGCTCCATGGGACCTCAGAGTTTGGACAAATGGCTATTCTTTCAACTTGCTCCGCTCATGACACCAGGCCTCAAATTCGTGCCAAATTTCTTAGAAGATTTGGTTTTACACACATTTCCGTTGCCACCGCAACTTTTGGTATCTGAGTACCAAAATTTGTACGATGCTTTTTACCATTCAGGGGCATCATTCTTGGATGAAGCAGAGAGAAACGGAATGAAAAGAGATGAAGCTTGCCATAACCTTGTTTTCCTTGCAGGATTCAACGCTTATGGAGGCATGAAGGTTCTATTTCCCTCTCTAATGAAATGGGTTGGTCTGGCAGGAAAGGATTTGCACCGTAGACTCGCCGACGAAATCCGAACCATCGTCAAGGAGGAGGGAGGAATCATCACTCTTTCAGCACTGAACAAAATGAGTCTGACTAAGTCCGTAGCCTACGAGGCACTCAGGATTGATCCGCCGGTGCCCTTCCAATACGGCAAGGCCAAGGACGATATTATCATCAGCAACCACGATTCGTCGTTCTTGGTCAAGAAAGGCGAAATGCTGTTCGGGTATCAGCCATTTGCGACGAAAGATCCCAAGATTTTTGCCCACGGTGAAGAATTTGTCCCGGATAGATTCATGGGTGAAGGTGAGAAATTGCTGAAATATGTGTATTGGTCGAATGACAGGGAAACTAAGGATCCAAGTGTGGGGAACAAGCAATGCCCGGGAAAGGAACTCGTGGTGCTCATGAATAAGCTAATGTTGGTGGAGTTTTTCCTGAGATACGATACTTTTGCCGTTGAAGCCTCCACAGTGATGTTGGGTCCATCGGTTACCTTCAC
>JAWZTD010000121.1:562001-574359 GCA_035221335.1 Echites panduratus | reverse complement strand
ATAAAATGTTATTTTATAATCAAAATTTTTATTTATAATTGAGTTTTTTATTCATTTATAATCATATTTCCATATATCAAAATTATCATTTTCATAATAAAATTAGTACTAAATTATATAATATATGTTTTTCCTTACAAAATAAATATAAATTTTATTTGAAAAATAAAAATTTACTTTCATATAAATTTTTTATGCAATATTATTTAATTTATAATTACAAAAATTATTAAAAAATAAAAAAGGATTAAAACGGTTCAATCCGATCCGACCTTAACCTTTCTCTCCATCCAATTTGATATCGGTGTGGTTTTAAAAACATTGATTAAATGCAAAAGGTGGGAATACCATTCATACAAAGAAAAGTGCTTCACTTTGTGATTCACAGCTCACAGCCATTTTCCATGAAGAAGAAGAGCTTTTGACTCCTCCATTGGACTTGGTGCCCAAGCTCAATCAGCAAAATGAACCAAAAAGGCAAAACTTCTATCCAGAAAAAAAGTTTATCTTCTTTTAACCAATGTCCTTTCAATCCCATACCAACCAACCTATACTCCACTAAGAATCTGATCTGATCTGAATGTCTAAAATCACCATGTGTGTATGTTCTCTCATGTTACAGTGAAAATGCAAAACATTCTTGAAAATGAGTCCTGATTCTCAATAGGTAGCTTCAAAAAACAATGGTATGGTTCACTAAATTATGTTCTTGGTCTTGGGTAATTCACAAACTTGGCATTCAATGATCACATAAAACAAAGGTGAACATTTAGAAACTGACAGACATGCCCGCAGACCCATTAAAAAGGATCAATTTTCCGGGATTCTTTCTTGCCATTGAAATTTTACACATCTCAGTTAGTATACGAACTCCAAGGCGGTTGTAATGAGGTGTCGGAGATAATAAATACTACTACTTGAAAGTATGGGGAGGAAAAATAAGAGTTCAAAATTCAATCCCTAAAAATCTCATTTTTTAATACTACGAATTGACCATGGACTCTATGCACAACTTGAAATTGAATCGAAGGTCAAACGCACAACAAAATAGATATAGTTACTAAATTCAAGAACAGAATCACATGGATAGAAGTACATATAAAATTGAGCTGTGGGATTCTTCAAGAAATTGAAGTTCCAGTGACTTAAAATAAGCAGTACTCATTAGATGAACCTGTCAGTTTCTGATCTCGTTAATATACAAAGAGACATTTTTCTAACTACCTCAGCTGCAAAAGTTTGTAAGTTACCATACCATACAAACTTCATGTGTTGACATTCAACAACCCTAGGAATCTACTGTTCCCGGTTGCCAGAAGAGGTGAGAGATAAGATCGAGGAAAAACATGTGTATGACACAGAATGAGAAGTACGCAAATGCATCCTAATTAATTCCACAGAGTGACCGTTAATGAAGAATCTTGCAGTACAAGAGTTCAGGGCTAGTTTGGGAATTTTAAAGAAGAGAGAAGAAAAAGGCTAAGCTCCGACAGAAAATAAAAGAAATTTTATTTAATATTGTTTGGAAATTTTACCAGAGAGATAAATGTATTATTTATGTTTGTAAGTTTGAAGAGAAAAGGAGCCATGAATTATTTAGAGATGATTTTAAAATAATAGCCTTATGCATTAAAAAAACAAAAAGAATTTATTTAAAAAATTGAAATCAATTTACAATGCAATCCGTTGCTTTCTTCCCATATGCTGAAGGATTGCGGATCTCTCTTTGAAGGGGCGCTGCGTCTCTTTCCCCTAACTTCTCTTCAGAAAATAAATAAATAAAAAGAACCCCCAAAAGAGAGTTTGATATTTGCCTTTCTCTCCAAATCCCTTCTCTTCTCTCAAAACCCTTCCTCCCAAATTAGTTGTTAGTAATTTCTAATTTTAGGCTTTGTCCTAGTGCTCACCATTACTGGAAATGACGACCAGGTGGTCAAACTAGAAACTAGACCTAGTCTTCCCCTTGGCGAGCCCTTTTTCGAGGTAGAAATAAATCGGATCTTGTCAAACCCATCAATTATTCAAGTCTATATTATTATTTTTTTCAAACTTGTGTTCCATAAGTAGAAAAATCAAGGATTTAGCCAAAATAACGTAATAATTTTTTAAACTTTAACCATATAATAATGTTAAGGTATTTTCTCCTACTTAAAGGGGCCAATATGGTAACAGAAAAGGTCTAGTTTGTTTCCATTTCTTTTCCTTGTGGCTGCCTGGCAGGATTTCTCTGTTTTCTTTTTATTTTGATTTTAGAGAGTACTGTAACTGAGAAATTTATGGTTTCAACAGATGATCAATGTCGAGGATGGAGAAAATTAACGAGGCACCTTTAGGGCAGAGCAAGAGCTTGTGGCTAGCCTCCTCCTCCTCCTCCTCCATGTTGGCTTCCTTCCTTCCTTCATCTACTACTGGCTGACGAAAGAAAACAGAAAGCGAAAGCAAAAGCAACTGCTCCCTCTCCCTCCCACACTTGGTAGTTTTTAGTCGCGCCTAAAATGGATTCGTTAGTTACAACTAACAACAAGAAGGGAGAGGGCGAATTATTGGAATATTAGTTTGATTAATTTATTATAAAGATATTTTAATTAAACTAATTTTAAATAATATTAATTTTTTTTCTTTAATCTAAGTGTAAAAATTTTAAAAAGAATAGAAATATTTTTCCAAATATCTTATAAATTGAATAGTTTATTTTGACTTGATAAAAAATTAAAAAATACTTTTAATTTTAACAAAATTACTAATTTATCCTCTCATTAGTATAATTGATGTCAGAAGCATTATTCAAGAAAATATAAGTCCTTAATCGGGGGCATTTGGTTCGCTGGAATGGAATATATGAGGAATAGAATTGATAGGGAATTGAACTGAAATGCTGAAAATTTATTCCTTTATTTGGTTGAATGGAACAGAAAATATTGAAATTCTAGAATTCACATTATTATGTTTGGCTGGTTTAAAGAGGTACAAAACAGAAAAGGATTGGGAATTGAAATATTAGAGTACCTTTTGTATATTTGTTTTTATTGGATTGTTAAATTTATATTATTTCCAATTATTCATGGGAATGGAATTGTGATTCTTTAGTTTTCAGGACCTCATGAATTGAATTTTTATCCACTTTGCATAACCAAATAAAGGAATTAAAAAATTCCAAGCATAGCAATGGAATAGAATTCTCCATCCCTTCAACCAAATGCCATGTAAATATAAGGGGTAGTTAATGAATTTTTATATTAAAAGTTAATTTATTTTTAAAAATAAGATATTTAATTTCGAATAAATTAAAATAGAAATAAAAATATTTAAATTTTGAATTGTCTTATTTTAAAATATAAGTCAAGTTAAGAATTTAAAAAAAAATTGCATATTTATTTGATCAATACTAAATAATTTAAAGTAAAAAATAATTTAAAAAATAATAATAATATTTATCAAACTATCAGACATATATTTTTTAAAAAGAAATTAACTCCTTTATTTGTTTATGTTTTTTTTTTTTTTTTTTTTTTTGGAACCAAAGTGCTTCCAGTCAGGCATATGCTCCAAAAACAAAATATCTAATCCAGCAGGCCTCATCTATTTTCAGAAGTGACAAACCCCTCTCCATATAAAAAAAAGCAAAGCCCACTTCTTTCTTATTATTCTACTTTTTCAGTCGTTAATGATAATAAAATAAAATAAAATTTTCGGTAACTGAATTCTGTTACTTTCCCACATTGGATATCGTTACCGGCACCAGCAAATCGGAGCTGAGCACTTCGTGAACATTTCGCGCCAATTGTGCTCTCTTGTAAATTCTCTCTCTAGCTTCTAGAAGGAATTGAGAATATCAACCATGGCGGCAATCTCCGAATCTCTGTTCATCCAACCGTCTGTCCTCCTCCTCCTCTCCTCCATCTTAATCTCGGCCACCGCCACCTCTTCTTCACCTAACGCTGATAACCTTTTGCACAACCAGAATCACACTACCTTCCCACCCACCCTCTTGGCGTCCGTCCTTTCAACATTGGGCTTTCAGGAACTCTCCGCTGTCGTTGTGGCCTCAAAAATCTCCAGCAATATGCCAATCACCATATTCGCACCATCAGACTCCTCCCTGCTCACCTGTTCTTCCTGCTCACTGCCTCTCCTTCTCAAAGAGTACTCAATCCCCGGCCTTTATCATCTCAGCTTCCTCCGAGACTTGCCCTTCGGTACCAAAATTGAAACTCTAGCCTCCAATTACTGTCTCACTATCACTACCTCCAACGCCAGGGAAGACTCGGAAACCGTTTTCGTCAACGGCGTGCAAATCACACACCCAGACCTCTTCAACAATGGATTAATCATGATCCACGGCCTCCGAGGCTTTGTCTCTCATCTTTCTCCTCTATCCTGCAACGTCGAAAGAATGACCTCCCTGTCATTCCCTCAGCAATCGTCCTTCAATTTGCCTAATTTGTCTGTGAAGTTCTCCATGATGCGGCTCATGCTAAATGACGCCATTATCAAATTGGGTCAAATCGGTTATAGCATGCTCTCTCTCACGCTGAAAGTGAAGTACCGAGAGTTTTCCAAGCTGAAAGCCATGACGGTGTTTGCTCTAGACGATGCTGCTATCTTCTCCGACTCCAACGCCGGCTACGCGCACCTCTCCAATTTCCTGTTCCATGTGGTGCCGAACAGGCGGCTGATGGCCGAAGAGCTGCTGAGCCTTCCGAAGTACACTTTGCTGCCAACTATGCAAGTAGGACAGAATCTGGTGGTGACCAACTCGGCCGGTGGAGTTCCGTTAGCCCCAGTGAACATTAACTACGTCAGCATAACCACACTGGACTTGCTGCACAACAGCAGAATTGTTGTTCACGCCGTGTCGTCTCCATTTCCCCATATACACAGGCATTACACGGAGCCTAAGGAACTACGCAGTTATTCAGCTGGAGAAAATCACGTGGAACTGCCTGAGACTCATGATCTGTTGTGGAGTGGTAGATTTCACAAGGTGGAGGCATCTGTGCCGGTCGGCAGCAAAACTAAAAGGGCCGATGCAGAAGATCATCGCGGGCTTTAATGTTGATAAATCTTTTGAATTGATCATTAGATGTGACAAGATCCATTGACTGAGGTTGTATAACGTGAACACCTTGAAAAAATGATCAATCATATTTTTTCTGTTCTCCGTTATAAACTGTGTTTTGAAGGATTTCGCAAATCGACAAAGATGAGATAATGATCAAATCCAGTCCAAAAATATTTAGTGTGTCATTATCATGATTCATGTCAATACACATACACAACATGATTATAAAGTCTTTACACAAAATTCTTTTGGCACTTCTTCTCAGTATCATTCTGCGCTTTGTTATAAATCTTCTTAGAGACATGATAAATCTTCCACAGATCATAGAAAGGTGAAGCAACTTCATCGTGACAGCGTCATTCATGCTTCATGTAATGAAGCCAAGGAGAAACGTTTTCAAGAGGGGTGCATGATCTCAGTGGCGCCGTTGATCAAGACCGCATTGGGATGCTGTTCCTCTTCCACAATGACACATGTTTGGAAGAATCAATTATAGGATTACATTTGCAAATTTGCATTAAATAAGAGAAGGGCTTTCAATTTAAGTATTAGAGAAATTATTGTGCTGTGAAATGATAACACCTTGAAAGAACAACACCCTAATGAAGTTCCATTAGACGATAAGAAACAATTTCTCCATATGAAGCTTTTGAGAAGAAAAAAAAAACTTTAATATTAATAAAATGACTAGCTTTAGTAAAAGTTCCAGGAATAAATCTGCTTCAGATCTAACATTACATGTTCATCCCTGAAACTATACAATGGTTCTTCAAAAACAAAACGGCCCAATAATCGGGCTATTTACACTAAAGATTTTTTAATGAATCCCATATAGACCTAGCTAGCTAGCTGTCCATTGTGCTCAAAAACTATTTGAAGAGCAAAAATAGGAGGGCGGTAGAACACTTCTACCCACTTCAAAGATATTGTAATATCAGTCAGATGAAGTTGCAATTTAAACTAGAGAGCTGAGCTGTACACTTACTTCCTCAGAGAGATGAAATAGCAACTTCTGTATCAGTTCCCGTCAATAACCTCTGCGGGCAAGTTGAGATCAATCAGACTGCTTCCTAAACTTCCTTTCCTAGCACGCTTCCTTGCAGAGCATTCGCCTAGTCTGGCCTCCCCTGCGAAGAGTAGATGAAGGGTTACTGTCATTTATCACAAGTGAGCACCTATTAAAGGAAATAGGACTGTACATCACGCACATGTCAAATTAACTTGGGAGCTCAATTAATTGTGTGTTGTATTTCTGACAAATATCTGCAATTTGTGACATTGAAACTAAAATTACCGGAATAAATTCTCTGAATTCTTAAACAGGGTCAAAGGAGGATATCAACCGGATGATTTTCTTTTATATTCAATAGATCAGAAGCACTTACCAAAAAGAGAAAAATAGATTAGAAGTGCTGTATGAAAGCCAAGATGTATCTTGGTAGTAAGCATAAACAAGAAAATGTACATACTCCATCAGAGCATTTTATGATGGCCTTTTGACCATTTCTATACATACATATTAAGAGTGAAAACATTGAAATTTTTATATAAAAAGTTTCAGATAAAACCTTAATGAATAATTGTTTCTCTTCCCAAGTTAACCACTCTTCATCTCGATCCCCTTCTTTTCTCTCTCCCTTACATTAAGCTATTAAATGGGGGTAAAATATGAAAATAATTAACCACTGATGTATGAAAAGTCTAAACAGCAACCTTTTTTGATACAACACAAAATGACTAAAGGGTCATCTATCCTGTTTGAAAATGAGTGAGTGTAACTCAATAATGAATAGATCCAAAGAACAAACAGCAATAAAGTTCATCCAAATGCAAGGAAAAGGACAATAATACCAAATGAACTGAACTCATGCAAATGCAGTTTCTCACAATTGCCATCATTCAAATAAGAAATCAAAAGGTTGCATGTCAATGTGCAATCCTACATGACTCCATATTCGACGGAATTTAAATGAAGAAAATGAATTGGAGTTCCGTGGGATAAATTTGGCAGAACTTGCATTGATGAGAAAAATAAATCAATCAACGAAAGATAGAGCAAAGGTAGACTCATTTCATTCATTAATTTAATAGTTGTCTGACTTTAGAGTAATTTGGATAGCACCACCAATCAAATTAAAAAAGCACAAAGTTTCAAGAATCAATTCAAGACTGCACAAATTAAAAATAGAATGAGTCGATTCATCACACGGATGTATTTCACTGTAACTCTGGTAACTTGGCAGAAAGTATTTAAACAATTTTAGAACTTGCAAATGTATGTAATAGATAGAGTCAAGAAATTCTGCTAGCCAAGTTCAACAAATTACAAGCTTTTACCAACTCCAACAAAATGTAATATGCAGGGTTTGTACAGTTCTAGATGACTTCCAAATTCATGATCTCAAATGATGTGTGCAAGATACTAAGGGAAGCAGATAAAAAGAATAACAGCCTTACCATTGGTCTGTTCATCTGGTTTTGGACACTTTTTGCTACTTGTTTTGCTGCTCCATCCAACAGTAAGTTCAGCTGCCTTTTCTATGCCTTTCGACTGATATGGAGCTATGTTATGATTAGAGAACTGAAGAGAACCCAGCAAATCACTTTCAATGCATTCATACCTGCAAGCACAGAACAAAGAGTGGGAAATGTCATATGTTACTTTTCTTTTCAACTAACCAGAACTTTTATTACAGCCATACTCACATTTTCTGGCAGAGAGTATCAGTGATCACAGAAAGGTTGATAACTTGCATCCTTATTTCCATAATTTGTCCCTCTTCATACTCATCAAATGGCTCCTCAATAAATTTGGACAGCTTCTCAACATTTTCCTCAAGCTGCTGTTGCTGGTCCTCAAATAAATTCTGTTTTATTTCTCTATCCTCTTTAGTCATTTCATCTTTGAACAAGTCTTCGCCAAACATATAAAATGCAAAGGGATATGAATATGAAAGTGCACGCCTTGATCTGAAGAGCCTGTAAAGTCCATTTGTAACCCAGCTGAAGTCTCTCAATCTTGAATCTTTCGCTTCCAAAGTTGCTACCTTTTCCCTTATAGTCTCCCTCAGTCGAGATTCTTGATCAAAAGAATCAGTGTGAGCTTTGTACCGATTATGATAATGCATGTAACGATATAGCTCTCTCTTTGCACGCTCAGTTTTTTTCTCTCCGTCTACTTTATAGCGACCACAGCTATGACCAGCTATGGAAGTCCAAGTATGGTCTCGTCCAGTAGCTCCACCACAAAGCCAACTGGCTCAAAATTTTGCCAAAAACAAAGGAAATTATTTAACCACAGTATTTCATGAAGCATGCTGGATGACAAGGAAAACAATGTCACTGAATAGCCTATTAGAGAAAATGGCATTGGAAAGTACTTCCCAACTCTGTCGGGGTATTACAACCCTAGTCAAAACAACAGTATGACGTAAGAGCTTTAAAAGAATGGTCATGGCTTAAGATTGCATGTAATGCAAACTTCAAGTAGTTTTCCAAACAACATTTATGCACTCAGCCAGAAATAAAACATAATCTCTGTGGATATCTGTTATTTTTCAAAGTTTCAAGTTGGAGAGCTAGACAGCAATGGTCAAGTTAACAGCTTCTTTGTAGTCCATTTCCATAATATTACCAATCATCTTAATAGACAATCTCCTACTTACACTAAAACCATATAAGTTTCATATGACGTCATTGATAAAAGTGAAGTATCTATTCTAATGACAACCACACTAGTGTGATTGGATATGGCATTTTGTCCTCCATTCTCCATTCATCAACACGTAAGATGTATATGTCAATTGGAGTTCGTTTTTCATTCAAAAACCAAAAAAATTGATCCATCCCATCTTAGATGGATGTTTTAATTTGGTTTCCAAAAAAAATTTTTGTTTTTGAGTGAAAAATTAACTTCAATTTAAAGGTGCATTTTACAGAACTGGATGACACCATCCAAACGGATGGTGTATCCAATCAGCCCCTAAGAGAATGATCACAGTTTAAATTTAAAATTAACCTCGCAAATTAAGAAGACATGTACATTATCATTCTAAAAAAAGGCAAGCACCAGAAACACATTTAGCTCCTCAAAAAAGCAAAAGAAAAAATAACAAAAAGAAAAATAGAAACATCAGACAAATTGGACAAACTGCTTCAATCTAAGCCAAAGCTATGTTGCAAATTATTTCTTCCCACCTAGCCTATGTATGTTGAAATAATATAAAGAGACCAGTATAAGAAACTTGGAAAGGGGAAAAAGAGGTGCGAAGGAAAGCATATAAAGGCAGCAAACACAACCACCAATGAGAGACTTGCCACTGATTTTCAACTTCAAGTGAAGAACCATAACTCAACATTATACCCATAACAGATATTCGCCTGCCAACTTGATGTTGAATTTCAAAGAAATTCCTATCTTTATGACATATATTGATAGAGAAGAAACTCACCAGAATGGTTGTCCACAAACGCAGCTAACTAAATTGCAACCACCATTCTTCTCCACTGGTTTGTGACACTTTGGACAAGGCTTGGTATGAACCGTAATCCAATTTACCGTTTCTGATTCATCTCGACACTTCTTGGTCCAAAGCTCCCACATTATGCATGAACAAGGTGAATGTGCTTCTGATAGACAATTGAAACAGAATTGCAAACCACATGAACATTCAACCTCACAAAATTCATCCTCCTCAACACGTATTGCATTCCCACAATGCGGTACACTAGGGCACCATTTCACCATTTTATTGTCCTCGATGTATGACTCAAGCAGAAAGCGGTCAAATTTCTTTGCTAGGTCAGGATGCCTTTTACTAACAAGATTTCTGACGACAACTTCATCACAAACAGCAAGGCACTTGTGTGCCATGCACCGGATGCGTTTACTCTGACCTTCATTTATCTTGACAACAAAATGCTCAGTCCAACCTAAATAACAGGGAACAAAAATTAATTTCAAGTGTCCACATTGAATTGCAAAGTGTAACATTAAAGTGGAACGTCATTAACTGAAATTGTAACAAAAAGCTGCTTAACTTGGTTGGATTGAATTTTGGATGCTTGGAGAAATAACAGGGGTGCACAGAAACAGTTAAAGTCCAGGCAATGAATGCTTGATCCTAATTCTTAGGAAGTACTAGTCTGTGCATACATTAATTAAACTTTTTAAGAGTATAATAAGATCCATCCCGAATAGGAATTATATCCTAGCTTCTGCTAAAGGCAGTTTACCACATGACTGTGGACTTCAAAACACAAAAAGTAATATCAAAAGGAAAGTACACTCACAGTTGTTGCAAAAGCAATGGCCACAAGCCATTGTAGTCGAATCACTTCCAGGAACGTCCTCAATGCACACATTGCAGAGCACAGAGGATGGAGATCCAGAAGTGTCAGAACCATCATTAATGGTAACACCAGCTTTGGCAAATAAGAAAGCTTTACCCTTCTCGGCAAGAACAGCAGAGAGCTTATCAACATCCCATCTATAATAAATAAGTAGAGTCCGAGCATGGTGTTCCCTTACAGATAACATATCCATTACTCTATACATATCTTCTCTCTGCACGAACACCAGAACCCAACCACATCTCAGATGAGAATTTCCAAAATAGCAAAATGCTAAAATCATGAAACTGAAGAAGCAAAGAAGCTAAAATTTGATAATTTATGTTATACCTGTGCAGCAAGGAGGGATTCTTTTGTGATCACCTGTAAAAAGGAAAGCTGAGTTCATTTATCTGAAACAGAAATCATAACCAAAGAAATGGTAATGGCAACCACAGAAACAAACACTTCCGACCAAAATGTCCCATATTTTGTTAAGCAGTTAATTCAATCCATCTCTATTAGCTTAAACTTTTAAAGTAAGTGGAAATTTATCTTCATATCAGAAGGACATCCTTGTTTGACTCTTAAATAAATTTGTGTTCCGCCCACAAGTTAGGAGGGCAAACACCTCTAGGTGGAAATTTATATTATTTTATTGTGTTGATAATAGTCTGGAATTACATGTCGAATGAATGAGAATTTCAATGTCTCCTAGTTCCATGTTCCTCTTAACAACCTGCCCTAACTCCATTAATTCCCTTCGTCTCTTAATTTATACTGATTTGGAATGACCAATAAAGAATTAAGATCATTGTGCGGTGAAACCCTGATTTCTAGAAGTGAAAAAAATCGGCAAACTAGAGTGGTCGTAACTAAACATATAACAAAAAAGAAGAAGAAAACCCAAGGTTCTGCTGCAGTTCCCAAATTAGAGGAGCAATTCAAAAGCGAATTCAATCATAAAAGAACAGATACAACCCAATTCACCTTAGTATACTCTAAAAGAGAATGTGAAGACAAAATCCCATGATCGAATTACTATCAGCAGGTAAAAGATATAGCTCTATAACCAAATCAAGTGAGGGAATATAAAGGCAAATGTAAGAAATAAAAACTCACATAAGCGACTTTGCGGTATACCTTGCAGGAAGGCGCCTTGGGAGGCCCCCAATGAGTATCCGAATTTTCGTTTTCAAATCCTTCAGGTGATTCTTCATCATAACTGATGTAGTCTTCGTCACTACTCATCCAATCCTCCTCCATACGCAGAAGCAAATTGAAGTGTGCGTCAGCGCAATTAGGTTGATAGATTATTAAATTGAATGGTTCGATCAGCGAAAACAAGGGGATGTAAGAAGGAAACACACGTTGACGGCGAGATCGGTCTCGAATTCCGGGGAACTTGTTACTGCTGCCGGCGGAAGAAAGCGATAAATTGCTGGGCAATTCTCCCAAAGAAGCGAGAAGGGGCATAACCGGTGCTTAAAGGTTATTCTTATTCCTACTCAAGACTTTCAAGTCAAAGGAGTCGGCATCACCATTTATATATTTTTCTCTCCATTTTAATCTTCTTTTTTTTTTTTTAATCTTATTATTGCTGCAGATTGAAAATTAAATTTTTAATTATTTTTCTCTACTCTGAAATCTTTTTATTGGATATATATAAAGATATATTTATATATATGTCTATTCTATATCTATAAGAAAACAAAGGCTATATAATTTGGTTGGTGGGGTTTAAATTAACTTATATTTTTATCTATAGACATTCTTGTTTATCCACTCTCTCAAATTCAAATTGAATTTGGATGCACATGGTCATTCTTTTTTAATTTTTTAGTATTATTAAATATTTGTGTCTATCCTTCAATTTTGTTCCTGAATTAATGATTCTATATCTTCTTTTCATTGTTGCACCCTAATCAAGCTTTAAATTGCAAGGTCTTTTTATTATTTTCAACT
>JAWZTD010000121.1:448481-487398 GCA_035221335.1 Echites panduratus | reverse complement strand
AAAAGAAATTCTCACTACACAAAGAATGCCACATCAATTAATCAACTCTAGCCAAATCAATACTTTATGAAATTTAAAACTTTTAATTTTTTAATTAAAATTGCTGTTTTCATGATCATATTGGATTTTTATACAATTTTTTATAAATTTAGATTCATATTTAATATCATTAGTACTTTAACTTTTAGACTGTTTAATAGAAAAATTCACTATAAAAAAAATAAAATTTAAAGTTTCTTTTAATTTAATAAAATATGTTAATGTTGATGTTTATATATATAAATATAAATTATATTTTCAAAATTTTTGATGATTTTAAAAATTAACATATAAATAATAATATAAATGCTGCAATATGCGCAAGTCTTCGTCCCGTTATTTACAAAATATCTCACATTTTTTTTTTCTCTTTTCTTCTCTCTTAAATTAAACTTTTTGTTCTTTTCTCTTCAGAAAAAACTCCCAAACTAGCTCTTAAACTCCTAGTGGATAGGTAGAGGCCGTTGGAATAGAAGGATCCATTGCCAAAAGGGCAACGTACCCCCACAGGCCACAACGTTTGAAAGAAAAAAGAAAAAGAAAAAAAAAGAAGAAGAAGACAGGCGGAAAAGGAAAACGGCCACGATACTGGAACAAAAAACAGAAAGATCTGAGAGAGTCGCGGGGCGTTGTCTTAATTCCACTCCCCACACCTTCCTAAATTACAGTATCAACAACGACGTTACGAGGCCGCATCGAACTTGACGAACTACCACCGTTCCACCACAACCACTATCATCTTCACAGCCTACTCTCCTCCGTTTCCATCCTCCCGCCCTGCAAACCCTAATTTCACATTCCCGTCTCTCTCTGTCAACCATTAGTTAACAAACAGCTAGGATACCACAGTGGACTGACATTTATACGTGTATGTCCACACACACGCTCTCTCTCTCTTTCTCTCTCTCCCTCTCTCTATCTCCTTTGACTCCTTGGAATTCGGATGTTCTGATTGGTCTTCTTCTGCTTTTATTTCTTGTAATAATAATAATTCCCATTAATTTAGGTGTATTTTTTTCAAGGTGTGTATCCTGACATTTTGTTGGTGGCGTTCTTCTTCAGGTTGGTTGTAGTGTGATTGTGAGGATTGATCAATTGTGGAAACTGAAATTTCATAGAGCTAATGGGGGAATACTTGCGTCGATTTTGTTCATGCTTGTAAGACAGAATCTGTGATGGATTCATTGATCGAGTTGTGCGATTTAATAGCTCAATGTCCCTCGCAATACACCGAGAAGGTGGTATGGATTTGCGGCCGATGCCCTTCCTCGAAGACTCTCCTTTCCGGATCTCCTAGGGTTTCAAGGTCTCAGCTCAATGCCGTCCTTGCTGTCTCTCGTTTCCTCTCTAAATGTCCGAATTATGAGGACCAACGGCCTAAATCGCTCATCCTTGCCTTCTACCGAGCAATTCCCTGGTCATTTATCCCTTCCTTCTGGCCACAATCCTTT
Source organism: Echites panduratus (assembly GCA_035221335.1). Taxonomy (NCBI): domain Eukaryota; kingdom Viridiplantae; phylum Streptophyta; class Magnoliopsida; order Gentianales; family Apocynaceae; genus Echites; species Echites panduratus. The sequence continues at coordinate 485,908 of JAWZTD010000121.1, read as the reverse complement.
GGCAATGACGCGATCTCCTCCTTCTTCAATGATTACTTGGCATACTTGTGTGAAGCCACCGAATTAGCTTCTGATTTTTCTACAGACGTTGCAATATACACAGGAGAGATTGTCACCGCTGCTATAAACAATGTGAGTGGTGATGCGGGTATTGCTATAATTTTTCTGAATGCTCTATGTTCGAATTTTCCCCCCATTCTTTCCTCTGACGCAAACAACTTGGTTGCGTGTCTTCTTGATCGGTTTGAAATCCCTGTTCCTGGCTCGCCAAGGGAGCACCTATCCTCAACTTCAGAGGCGACTTCATATCAGAGTTCGCCATTGAATGTGAACCATTCTGAATATCAGTCTAATGGGACTAGCAATGCCTCCGAGTCATCTGGCAATGGGACCTCAAAGGCTGCTGATGATGCCACCACCGCGTCATCAACTAGTGCTGTTGTTATCAGCGGAAGTAATGTTGTTTGGAAAAGCAATGTGGATTTGTTTGGTGGAAATTTGGGACTGAATGATGGAGGTGGAGTTGTTGCAATTAAGGGAGGTGTTGCATCTTTTGAGACTGAGTCTGTGGAGAGCCTTGAGAAGCAGGAAATTGCCTTTAAATTGATAACGCATATATTGGATAAATCCACAGTTGATTTGAGGCTTTTGGAACGACTGAGGCTGGTTGCAAAGGAACAACTTCATTCAATGCTGGCTTTTCTGAAGGTAAATTTGTTAACTTGTCAATTATGCCTATTGGTTTCTCTGTTGAATTCAATTCCCAGTCTTGTCTGGACACAACTAGAAACAGAATAGCTAAACTGCTTCCCTGTCTCTTATCTGTATAGACGAGGAAGAAGGACTGGTCAGAACATGGGCAGTTATTGAAAGTGAAAATTAATTCGAAGCTGTCTGTATACCAATCTGCAGTAAGGCTGCAAATAAAGGCCCTTGCATCTCTTGATCTTGATGGAAAATCATCAAAGAGATTGTTGCATATTACCCTTTTTTTATTGATTGAGGCTGCTGAGGCATGTTTGCAATCCATGTGGAGAAAATTGAGAATCTGTGAGGAACTATTCAACTCTTTACTTACTGGGATCTCACAAGCTGCTGTTATCCGTGGAGGCCAGCTTCTGCGAGTGCTACTTATTCGTTTCAAACGCCTTGTACTGGTCACATGTGAGAAGGTATGCTCTTGTATTTAATTTGGGTATTTTGATAAGTCTTATTATACTTTGTATTGATTTCACTTTTGCAACTTTTCATACAGGCTGACACTTGGGGTAGCAGCCAGGGAGCCATGTTTGAAAGCGTCCTGAAAGCAAGTTGTGAAATCATTGAATTTGGATGGACCAAGGACCGATCACCTGTGGATACTTTTATTATGGGATTAGCTGCAAGTATTCGGGAAAGAAATGATAGCGACGAGATTGAGAAGGTAATTTGATTCACATCTTTTCAATTTCGAAGAATGGAGGCTGGCTTGAGGTTTTTTGGTACACTCTTAGACATGCATCCATGCTTGCTTGCAACTTTGAAAACATTTTGGATTTTCATGCTTCACTTGATCATAATATCTTGTACACTTCTTTCTTTTGGAGAAGCATGATATCTAGTTGGCTGAAGAATGAAGATTCCTCTTTATTATCCAAGCTGTTCTCTCTGTGTTCTGTGCCCCTTTTATTGTCGGAGTATTAAATTTGAAGGTTGTTATTTGTAAAAGTCATTCATTTCTTGCTGTAATTGCAAGGATTCTCGAAATATATTTCCTCATCGGTAACTACATAACTGTAACAAGGTGCAAGCAAATTCTTGGTCAGCAAAGGAGAGTTGTTACTAATACTGGTTTGGATTGGGCATGAAACACCTATGCCTAAGTAATATAAACAAAAATCTCCCTATGTTTTTCAGTGATCTTGTGAGATGTCCAATATTAAGGTGATTGAATGCCTTATATTGCACTTCTATAGATTTGACGCCATCCTTGAAACATACAAAGAGTCTATTAGTCATATGGTGGTGAAAATTAATGAAACTCATTATTAGATGACTTTTGATACTTTTTTCTTGGCAAATTACTTTATGAGTCTATTTTTTCTTCTGCCTTATTTACCAAGGTTGGAGATCAGTAGTGAGATATGGAACAAAGTTGAAGCTTCTTAGTCCACAAGTTTGGTTTCAAGGGTGCAAGATATGAAAGCTGTCTCCAATACTATCCACTTTGCATATGTTCTTTGTCTATTTTTAGTTTCACGATGAAAGTTTTCTCTCTCTTTGTTTGATCTTAAGATGTGAATCCTCTAGCAGAGCAGAGGTTTTTTTTTTTTCGTGTATATTTTAGGAATTGGGTGGCTGCTTCTGACTTTCCTTAGTTTGAATTTTTAACATCAAGCGGTTAGAAATTGAAGAAATTCATATGAGACAAATGCTACTCATGGTTAAGAGATTTAAAATCAACATATCAGTATTTATCATAAAAACTGCTAAAAGGTCAATTAAGATACCTAGCTATTTACTTGAGTATGACAGATTCAGATTAAACCTTATGCTTGAAAGAATTATGTAATTCTTTTACTCCCTGTTTGGGTGTCATTGTGTTTGCTTAAATATTATGAATTGTGATGGGAAAAGTTCCACGCCCACTCTTGCAACAATTAAGTAGAGTGGGTAATTCAGGAATGGTATTTCCTCCATACTGGTATAAAGAATCCTCTGTGGTGAATTGAGCCATCATTGTTTCATCTATGGAAACAACACTAGGCATGACAGAATGAATTTAGTTCCACCAGCTTTCAAGGTCCCTAGGTGTTTTGTACAGTAGATATACTCCCTAAAACTTGATGGTGGAAGTTTGTCGTTTTTGGTTAAAGCATTTATGGCTATACCGATATGAATCTATCAAAGGAGCTTGGAGGAACTGTTCAGATCCTTGAGCTTTAGAAAATTTAAAATTTGTTGTGCCTATGATTCTAAAATGAGCTCATTATATTCTTATTTTTCATCCTTTTTTTTTTTTTTTTGATCTTAATGTAAATGTGTATATATAGAACAAATGTACAAAATACTCGGGCATACCCATGGGCCATATATATGGGAACACTAGATATTACTAAATGCCCAAATCAAAAGAGGATAAAACACTGGGATAAAACATACAAGGTTACATTACCCGGTATAAAAAAAGGACCCTATTCTGAGTGCACCAAATGAAATACACCAAATGTTCAGATCCTTGAGCTTTAGAAAATTTAAAATTTGTTGTGCCTATGATTCTAAAATGAGCTCATTATATTCTTATTTTTCATCCTTTTTTTTTTTTTTTTGATCTTAATGTAAATGTGTATATATAGAACAAATGTACAAAATACTCGGGCATACCCATGGGCCATATATATGGGAACACTAGATATTACTAAATGCCCAAATCAAAAGAGGATAAAACACTGGGATACAACATACAAGGTTACATTACCCGGTATAAAAAAAGGACCCTATTCTGAGTGCACCAAATGAAATACACAGTAGCAATCAGCCCAAGTTTCTTGAATTTGGGCTGTCAAGTACTGCCCTGAGCCTCCTTTTGCCACTTAATGGCAGCTTGCACCGTTGTCATCTGGCTTGAAATCCCTAGCCAAGTTCGGATTTTCTCCCAAACTCCCCAAGCAAAATAGAAAAGACCAAATGTTGGTGTGTTTTGGTGCTCTCCTGGCATAGGCAGCAATGAACATCGTCATCCGGAGAAGTGAGCCTGTCCTTGGTGGACAGCTTCTCCCGTGTAGAGAGCCAAGTAACAAACGAGTACCTGGGCAGTACCCAAGCATTCCGCAAAATCGATCCCCACAGCACCTTTGGCTTGTGATGTCTGAAAAAGTGATAAGCATCCTTGGCACTATATTTATTGCCCCCTTTGACCTATTGTTACATCCTTTGAATTACACCAACTGAGGTGCCTTCTCTCCCTATCAAATCATTTCTAATTGCAAGCAATCTTTTCCATAGAGCTGAGTCATCCTTTCGTTTCCCCCCATCCCAATAAACCAGTGAGCATAGCATGTAAGACCATCAAATCTCATAGAAAATCTGATATTGTATTCAATTAAATTAGGGAACAAAGAAGCATACCTCAATTCGTTCAGTTGTGTCTTCAGGAGCCAGGGTTCAGCAGAACCCGCACTTTAGAGTTTAATTAAATAGTTCCGAATCATTAAACAACACCTTCCTGATAAGCTCTCTCAGAACCTAAACTTGCCAGGCAAGAAACAGCATCAAGAAGCTGCAATAGCTCAACCAGAAAGTACTTAATGATTTATTCCTTTAACGGCAGACTAATTTGACTCTAATTTTGTTCCCATAGGGATCTGTTATAAATTATCATCTCATCTGGCTGATTTTTTTGATTTCTGTAGCCTGAAGAAAAGTCGGCACCTCCCCCTATGCAGCTTAACATTATTCGCTTGCTTGCTGATTTGAATGTCTCTGTTAACAAGCTTGAAGTGGTTGACATGATACTGCCACTTCTTATTGAAAGTTTAGAAGAGGGTGACGCTTCAACCCCAGGCTTATTGAGGCTAAGGGTAGAGACTGCCATGCTTTTCTGGTTTTGTTATCACTTTTTCAGTTTGAAATTAGATCTTTTACATCAACTCACAACCTGTTCTGGTTGAGCTATTGCAGCTTCTTGATGCTGTTTCTCGCCTGGCAAGTTTAGGTTTCGAGAAAGCTTATCGCGAAGGTGTTGTTTTAATGATTCGGAGCTATTTAAGTAAACTCTCCAGTGTGGGCTCTGCTGAAAGTAGAACCCTGGCTCCTGAAGACACAACAGAACGAGTTGAGGTATGCTCTTTGTTCGCTAATTTAATTGAATATAGCATCAGATTTTCTATGAGATTCGATTGTCTTAAATGCTATGCTCACTCGTTCAATCACATTCTAGACTCTTCCTGCAGGATTCCTTCTCATTGCTAGTGGCCTCACTAATACCAAATTGCGATCAGATTATCGCCATCGGTTGTTGTCATTGTGTTCAGATGTAGGTTTAGCTGCTGAGTCTAAAAGTGGAAGGTAAATGTTCTATAATGGATGCAGTGAAAATGCATATAAAGATTTCTGACTGACAATGAACTTTTTGACTTTTCCAGGAGTGGAGCAGATTTTCTTGGTCCTTTACTTCCTGCTGTAGCTGAAATATGTTCAGATTTTGATCCTAGTGCAAAAGATGTGGAGCCTTCACTCTTGAAACTATTCCGGAACTTGTGGTTCTATATTGCTCTCTTTGGCTTAGCACCTCCCATAATAAAAACTGAGGGTACAACACAGTCAGTTTCCACAACACTTAACAGTGTAGGTAGCATGGGTGTAATTGCACTTCAGGCTGTCGGCGGACCATACATGTGGAATGTTGAGTGGTCTTCTGCTGTCCAGCGTATATCTCAAGGCACTCCACCTCTTGTAAGTTCATAAGTCTGATTTTCTTGTTTACAAATGCAATTAAATATGGTTTTCAGTGCATGGAGCTCCTTCCGTCAAGAGGTTTTGTGTTTGTTTGTAGATCCAAGCGGCTGTCTATTGCTTCAGGCATTGTTGTATTTGGTCAAATATAAGATGTTCATAATGATATACAAGCATGCATGCTTCAGCCTATGAGACAACACCCATGTGTTCTATGACTTCGATAACTTATATTCGTTCTGTTGTTGGAATAACATACAAGTGTTTTTATGTATCACAATTTCTTTTGTCACTTTACATGCCTCCATTCTCATATTTACATGAGTGCAGTTTTGCATGTAATTGTTACATAGCGTGTATGAACATTGTATTAATGTCTATAATACTTAAAGTTATATGTATGAACATAAACTATGATGATGCCTCATTCCTATGTGATGTTCTCCCCAGCTTATCAAAATGTCGATACACTAGAGTAACATGTGATGATGGTATTTAATTGAAATCTTTTTATCGAAAGAGAAAAAAAATAAAAAAGAAAGCTGTGATTTTTCCTGTATCCTCTTCGTCTTCATCTTCCTTTTTTTAAATTTTAAATCTTCTTCTTTAATGTGGAACCTTATGTCTTTTGCATGTCTATCCTAAATGACAAATGGGGAATATTTTGTCTTTATATTTTTTTTTAATTTTCCTTTTGGTTTCTTAGATGACATGGTGCATCATGATCGACATGGACGTGAACATGTTTCCAGTTGTTTTAATTTTTTAAATGGTGTATTTTATAGTGAGATCATGGTGCTATGTACAGATTGAGTAGACATGTGACCATTACACCTGTAATGACAGTAAACCCAAGTAGCAACCTTGTCTTATAATACACCATTGAAGAGAGAAGAGTTTAGGGACTCGTTAGAATTTAAAATGTCTTAAGAATTGGAGTGTTTAAAGTTTAAGATATTTAAATTAATTTGTAAAGCTGCCAGTTTATTCAAATGCAGCAATGAGTATTAGGATTTAGGAAGGGGCAGAAGAAACAAAATAGGAAGCATGAACAGGTAAGAAGGGGGAAATTAAAGAATGGCTTAAATACAATCAAATTCAACATTATGAAAGAAAGTTTCACAAATTGACACCTTTTTATGATTGTGATCACAAATGTATTATGATACTAGAGTATTCCTAAAGATTACTCGAAAAGAATTGTGACTACTGTTAAAACATAATCTATTCAGGATTTCAAGCAATGGATAATTAATTTTGATACGGGGCCAGTTTTGTTGTGCTCGCTTAGTAGCAAAGTATTTAATATCTTATAGATTAAAGAGATAACAATTAATTTTACCCCAAATGACACTTTAGCATGTTTTGGAGATATTTCTGTAAAGCCAGAGCGGTTCTAAAAGATCCTTTTTTCTGCTCACTTTCATTATTCAGGTTGTCAGCACTGTGAAATGGCTTGAAGATGAGTTGGAACTTAATGCTCTTCATAATCCTGGTAGTCGACGAGGAAGTGGCAATGAGAAAGCAGCTGTAACCCAAAGAGCTGCTCTTTCTGCTGCTCTAGGAGGGCGTGTAGAGGTTTCAGGAATGAGCACAATATCAGGTTAGCTCATTCTAGGATTGAATCCTTGTTATCAAAATTTCCTTTAGTGTAACTTTGGTGCTATATGATTTATGACTTCTAAAGTTGTCTAATACTACCTTTGTTTCATTGTATAGGTCTTTTTAGGGTTAGAAGGTGTTTTTATGGAATTTGATAGGTAATTATTACTCCCTCCGTCCCATAATATAAGGTGTTAGACGTTATTTCACATGGATTAAAGAGTCTTAAATGTAGCTGTGTTATTTCAAAAATACCCATTTTCTCACTCATTCTTAATACATTTCTCTTTCTTTGTAATCAATGAATGAGTATATCAATGGAGGGCAAGAATGAAAAAAACATCATAATGATGCATTGATGATTAAAACTACTTATATTGTGGGACAAAAGAAATACCTTAAAACGACTTATATTTTGGGACGAAGGGAGTACTTTTTTTGACTATTGTGCCCAATAGTATTCCTAGTGATTTGACTAAGGTTTTTTCTTTTTTTTTTGGTAATTTGATTAAATAAATGTATGTATATCTTTCTTTGAATCCTTAATTCTCTTGAAACAACCTAAAATGACTTCTACTGTAAAATGGAGGTAAAACCATCTATCAAGTCTTTGTTTGTTAGAAACAGTATATTTAAAGTTCACTGGATCTTGAGTTGACCCTTCACTATGAGGCTTTGCTCATTTTTTACTTTAATTCCTCAGGTGTCAAGGCAACTTATCTCTTAGCAGTAGCATTTTTAGAGATTATCAGATTCAGCAGCAATGGTGGTATCCTCAATGGTAGCCACAGTTCAACTACTTCTCGAAGTGCCTTCAGCTGTGTCTTTGAGTACTTGAAAAGTCCAAATCTGATGCCAGCTGTCTCTCAATGCTTGACAGCAATTGTTCATCGTGCTTTCGAGACAGTTTTAGTCTGGCTGGTTTGATTCTCATTACCCTTTTCTTCATGCAAACTGTTCTTACTTTTTGGCTTCTATGCCTAACTTGTTCGTTAGTTTGGATACAAATGAATTTAGGTTGTACTCTTGCGGTGATTAAGTGCAAATTATGTAGTAATTTCATTTATTCTTTGATTAATTGGTAACTGTGGTTAGTTAGTCACATAAATAACAGATATTTGATTGGTTAGAATCTAGAGCTGAAGGTGATGGGGAATCGGCCGACTCTATGGATAAATAAGAGAGCACTTTGCTAATTGATCACTTTGTGAACTTTTCCTTTACATTCTCCTATCTGGATTGTCGGTTTATTTATCTGCCTTTGCTGGTGCAGTTTAATGACTCATTATGTTTGTGTATAAAAGATATAACAAGAAAAAATTAGGTTGCTGTATCTAAATATCCCGAGAAGAAAAAATGAAGTTGAACAAATAAAGGAATGATAAAACTTTTTTGTGCAAGACTGGTTAAAGTTTTAGGGGTCGTTTTATGCTTTTAGTTTCTCTAAAGCTGTGACGTAATTTCTGGAAAAGCTGATTGAAAAGTTCAATAGCATTTCTTTTGAAGGGCTTTGATAAGAAAATCTTGTTCTTAAAATATCACATTTCCTCCTGGTTAATTATCAAGTGTCTTGGAAAGGAAAAAAAATTACCTTTAAAGGCTAAAATTAGAATGAAACAAAAAAGACATCAATCAGCTTAGAAAATTTTTATAAGCTTGTTTATGCAAACAGGCCAACAACTAAATATTTGGTACTTGCTTCTGGATGCAGAATAACAGGGTATCTGAGACTGGACATGAATCTGATATCAGGGAGTCTGCTCTCTGCGACCATGCCTGTTTTCTCATAAAAAGTTTGTCTCAGAGGGATGAGCATGTGCGTGATATTTCAGTAAATTTATTAAATCAACTAAGAGAGAAGTTTCCTCAGGTATAGTTTTGGGTAGTTACATGTGTTCTGTTTTTTTTGATCACTTGTGTCATATACTAAGATGACTTGAACATATGGTAATGCTGCAGATTTTGTGGAATTCTTCTTGTGTGGATTCCCTACTTTTTTCATTTCACAATGATCGGCCTTCAGTTCTTGTCCAAGACCCTGCTTGGCTTGCTACTGTCCGTTCTTTATATCAAAAAACTTTACGGGATTGGATCATCATTTCACTTTCACATGCTCCTTGCACGACTCAGGGCCTCCTTCAGGTTTATTTTTCTTCTAGTTATAAATACAATGGTTGCTCATTTGATTCATTTTATTTTTTTTACTTGTCTGCTCTACTGTTGATTTTTCTCTAGTAATGAAATTACACCTCTCTCCTTGACATCCCTTTTACTTATGCTAACCTCTAAATCGAAAAAATGCACTTTATACTTTCTTAGCTTTATATTTGATGAACATTTGTTTGGCTGTTTTTCTATGTATACATATTCCAATGTCATTCTTGGCCTGTTTTGCTGTAACCACCATTTTTTATCTGGAGGTGGAAGTATATTATAAATGAAGTGTTTACATGCATATCACGGACCCTGTAAGCAAAGAGTTGAGGTCTAAATAATATATATGGTTCATTTCCGCGTCTATAGTACAATCATATCAAGACTTTGTCCTGGATGAGTATTCTGTTGCATGTACCCCGACAATTTTATTGGTTTGTTTAAGAACTATTTCTTTCATGTTCTTTCCTCAAATTCGATTAACTTCTGCTTGTACTAAGATTTCCATAGTCTTATGGTATCCTTTTCTATTTGTAGTTTGCTATTTTAAGACAGGATTTACTTATTTGTGAATCACACTTGATGGTCTCATGTCTTGTGTGTTTGAGTGTAAATCTATTGAAATGACATTTTATTACTGTTTACTGCAGGAGAAGCTCTGCAAAGCAAACAATTGGCAGAGAACACAGTCAACTGCTGATGTTGTTTCCCTCTTAACTGAAATAAGAATTGGTTCAGGTAAAAATGACTGTTGGACTGGGATGAAACCTGCAAATATTCCAGCAGTCATGGCTGCAGCTCTTGCAGCTTCTGGAGGGAACTTAAAATTGACCGAGGCATTCAATTTGGAGGTCCTCAGTACTGGTGTAGTCAGTGCAACTGCAAAGTGTAATTCTGCAGGGGAAATTGCTGGCATGAAAAGGTTATATGAGAGCATTGGTGGCCTTGACCCTAAGCCTGGACCAATCGGTTTTGGGCTCACTCTTGACACTCAGTACCCAGAACTTGGAGCGGGGCCCCAAAATTCACATCCCGAAAATGATTCCTTCAGTGAAGTATTACTTGCCAGGTTTGTGCGTCTGCTCCAGCAGTTTGTTACTCTTGCTGAGAAGGGAGGGGAAGTGGACAAATCCTCATTTCGAGAAACTTGTTGTCAAGCTACTGCTTTACTTCTTTCAGATCTGGTCATTCCTCTTCTTTTAAGGCTACTACTGATCCTTTTTTCTTTTTGCCTGAGATAAGGAATTTCATTTTTCTATTGGTGAGATATATAACAGAATAATAAATTTCCAGGGTTCTGATTCAAAATCAAATGGAGAGAGCTTTTCTCAGCTTCTACGTCTTCTTTGCTGGTGCCCTGCATACATATGCACATCTGATGCGATGGAAACTGGTGTGTTTGTTTGGACTTGGTTAGTCGCAGCTGCTCCTCAGTTGGGTTCTCTTATACTTGCTGAGCTGGTTGATGCCTGGTCGTGGACCATTGATACAAAGCGAGGCCTTTTTGCTTCTGAGACAAGATTCTCTGGACCGTCTGCAAAACTAAGGCCTCACCTTGCACCTGGGGAGCCAGAGCTGCATCCTGAAAAGGACCCAGTTGAACAAATAGTGGCCCATAGAATATGGCTAGGGTATTTTATTGATCGTTTTGAGGTGAAATGTTACAACTTTGATATTTTGTGCCCTATATTCTGTTATGATCCATTTTTGAACCCTGTCATGCTGTTTCAACTGGTATTCATATGCTTTAGTTCATAGGTGAAGTGGTGATTCTTTTGTTGAAAGTATTTCATTTGTGTAGGTAGTCCGACATGATAGTGCAGACCAACTATTATTACTTGGTCGAATGTTACAAGGAACCACAAAACATTTTTGGAACTTCTCCCACCATCCCGCCGCCACTGGAACCTTCTTTACAGTCATGCTTCTTGGGCTGAAGTTTTGTTCATGCCATATGCAGCGGAATCTTCAAAATTACAAGATAGGGCTTCAGCTACTGGAAGATAGAATTCACCGGTAATGAGTAGTTAACATTTTAATTTGTTTGGTATGTACTTTTATTAAAATTTAGTACCATGATTTCAAAAAGCTTTTGTGATTCTCAACACAGATGGCATGGGCAGAAAAGATATACCACCTTCAGTTTAAAATGCAAGTCATTTTAGACTTTTGTCCCCATTAAGAATTTGAAAAAAAAAAGATGAAGCATTTTCTTGGTCAAATTACGTAGATCACCTAGCGAAATTACCTATGAAACTGAAGCAAGAAAGACTAGTAGGGTTGTAGCGTTTTATAAAATCAATAAGAACTTCTCAAAATTTTTATAAATGACTTATATTATGGGAAAACTTTTCGACTCCAAAACGACCTATACAATGTGAGGCAGTATTAAACTATCTTTTCTTTAGGAAATCCAGAGTTATCTGTATGCATCAGCTAATGTACGTGTCCCTTTTTTATGTCTCATAACTAAATGTCTCCGTTTGTTGCCAGCATTTCATTTGCTTTATTTACTTCTCAAGCTTCATTGCATCAAGGAAAAAGAAAAGGTACCTAACTTTTTATGCAAATGTGAGTTCCACTGAGACGATGCAACAATAAGATTGTATGTGGGCAACAATAAGATTGTATGTGGTCTCTGTTCTTGCTGTATTCCTAATCCTGCTTTTTGGTCAAACCTCCAAATGTAGTACCTTTTTCTCTCTCAACATTTAAATTCTTTTTTGTTCCATTTCCTCAAACTGAAATCCTTGGTTTTGAAGGTTTTGCAACATAATTATCTCACCAATTGTGAATATGCAGGGCATCTTTGGGGTGGTTTGCTCATGAACCCGAGTGGTATGACATAAATAACAACAACTTTGCCCAAAATGAGGCTCAGTCTATTTCTGCGTTTGTTCACTATCTATTAGTTGATCGAGGGGACAATTCTTCCCAAGTTGATTCCAAAGGACAATCTGAAAATGGGAACTCTTTGAATGATGCTGTAAGATTATGTTACTTCTAAAATGAAATTTTTACATATTTACATATTTTCTCATGCTGTTTCATGATTCTTATCCAATTATGGATTCTTGACTTCTCTTATTCTTCTGTTGACACTGGAGCTGAATAATACTGGTTGTGGTGCTTATACAGATGGAACAGCATCATCCAGTTTGGGGACGGATGGAGAACTATGCCACTGGAAGGCAAAAACGTAAGCAATTACTTCTGATGCTATGCCAGCATGAGGCTGATAGGCTTGATGTTTGGGCTCAACCTTTTATGGCTAAGTACTTATCCTTAACTCTCAAACTTCTTTTCTTCAATTACCTTTTCCAATTTGAAGTTCCTGAATACATTTGGTTGGTGGTAGGTGATATCTTAATTATACTCATATTAGACTTTGTTCTGAAATTTAGGGACGGCACATTTCGTTTAAAAGTTAGTTCTGAAAAATGGATAGAATATGCAAGAACGGCCTTTTCTGTTGATCCTCGAATTGCTTTCTGCTTGGGTGCAAGGTTTCCAGCTAACACAGTCCTGAAGGCTGAATTGACCCAACTTGCTGTAGTATGTTAAAGCATCTTAATCTAATCTCTTTAATGGGATGTATGTACATATATATATATGTTCATGAAGTATGAATATTAAGTTAATTATACTTAATGATTTTTTCTGCAGATGCATATAATGGATATACGAACCATACCTCAGGCTCTTCCTTATTTCATCACTCCAAAAGCAGTTGATGAAAATTCACCCCTTCTGCAACAACTTCCACATTGGGCTGGCTGTTCAATCACACAGGCGTTGGAATTCCTCACTCCAGCTTATAAGGGCCATCCACGTGTTATGGCTTATGTTCTGAGAGTCTTGGAATCTTATCCACCAGAGCGAGTGACCTTTTTCATGCCTCAGTTGGTACAGTCTTTAAGATATGATGAAGGGGTAGGTCTTATGTTGTATGTTTTTATGCATGCTTGAACTTTTTTAGCTCTGGAATTCTTTTTCAATATAAAGTGTGATTTATCTCTGTTATGGGCTAATGGTACAAGGTTTTAATTGATACGGTTAGTTCTCATTATATCAAAAAGGTTGGACCATTTGTTATGCAATAAGTGTGCCAAATGTGCATCTGTGGTTATCAATTCCAAAGGAAAACATGTGATAGTGGGTTTGTTTCAATGGTCCCTCACCTGTTACTCAAATTTTATCAATTATGCATCTGATATTGCAGAGGTTGGTAGAAGGATACTTACTTAGAGCTGCTCAAAGAAGTGACATATTTGCACATATTCTTATATGGCATTTACAGGTAATGTAGAGATGCCCTTTTTCAGGGAATGTATATGGTTCTGATGAATTATGATAAACTTGCTTGTATGAAAATACTTTGGCTTCCATGTTGTCATGTTTTCTTTCAAATTATTCAGGGAGAGGAGCCGGAGTCTGGGAAAGAGGGAAAAGAAGCAGCTGCTGCAAAAGTATGCCTGTCTTTCCTTTATTCTACGACTCCATTGGAAAAATTGGAACATCATCATTTTAGCAAATCTTTTGCTTACCATTTTATCTGCTATATATATATATATATATCTGAGTCATGCATGGGACAAGTTATTTGTGAGTGCACATCAGTTTTACGTCAAATTCCATTTTATTCTCAATTGTTTGAAACTTATGTAACTACTAAGTGGAGTAGAACTTCTTCATAAGTGGTGTGATGACCTATGACTTATGAAAGAATGAATCTGTTCTTGCACTCACATGCTGGGGATCTGGTGTTAGATTGTGAATAGTGGTGTACTACTCTTGGCAAGGTTTGTGGTCTTACCTTTCTTTGTTACTGAAAAATCCGTTTCCTGTATATCCATGCATATGATGTCACTTAAAAAATTTGTTTCTGGCTTAAAAAGAAAAAATGGGGCACAGAGTAAGAAATTTATTTTGATAAATCTCAAATGGTTTTGCTTTTATGCCATAGTTTGAGTATTTGCAAGAGATTTTCAATTGGTATTATTTTCAACTATCAAACCTTTGTGCATACTGATATTCTTCTTTTGCATTATCTTCAGAATAGCTCCTTTCAGGCATTGCTGCCTGTTGTGAGAGAAAAAATTATTGCTGGTTTCACCCCCAAGGCCCTTGACTTGTTTAACAGAGAGTTTGATTTCTTTGACAAAGTTACATCTATATCGGGTGTTCTATTTCCGCTCCCAAAGGAGGAAAGACGAGCTGGCATCCGGAGGTACTTTTTGATTAGATGGTTTAGTTCACCGTTTGAATTTCGAGAAATCATACTTAATGTTCATAGTCCCTATCTCTAAGTGTGACTGAAAGATAACCTTTCAATTTGAAACAGAGAATTGGAGAAAATTGAAAAGGAAGGAGATGACCTCTATCTTCCTACTGCCACCAATAAACTAGTGAGAGGCATCCAGGTTGATAGTGGAATTCCATTGCAGTCAGCTGCAAAAGTTCCTATTATGATTACTTTTGATGTGGTGGATCGAGATGGGGATCCCAAAGATGTAAAACCCCAAGCTTGCATCTTCAAGGTAACACTGCTTGTGGATTACCAACCTGTTGTTCCCATGAAATTGACACAATACTCTGAATTGAAACATAATTAGTCGGATATATTGTCTATGGCACATGATTGAGTTTTCATTTTAATCATCTAGTGCTCTAAATATTTACCAATTGCCCTTATCTTTAGCAACTGCATTCTTACATGATTAACTTGGTTCTTTTCTTATGGGCTGTTCTAAAATGAGTTCAAGTACTCAAGGGTATGATCTGATTTCATCACCCTGGATTCTGAAATTTATCAGCTAATTTGACTTATTTAAAGTGTATTCATATTTCAGACTTTTAGGAAGGATTGTCTATAAATGCCTGTGAATTCTCCTTTTGGCTGTTTCTCTTATCAAATACAATGTTTCTGTGATGTAGGTTGGAGATGACTGTCGGCAAGATGTCCTCGCTTTACAAGTCATTTCACTTCTAAAAGATATCTTTGAGGCTGTTGGACTTAATTTATATTTATTCCCTTATGGAGTTCTCCCCACCGGTCCTGGGAGAGGAATAATTGAGGTGAGTTCCTACCAACTACCAGCACAGTGGATGCATCTATTGGAGCAGATAGGATATTTCTATGACAGATTGTTAATTGCATGATAAACATGCTGGCATGTCTCCTTCCTTTGGAGAAGGGATTCATTTCCTACTATCATCTGTGCTTCCACTTACTACATTATTAAGGATAATACTGTAATTTACTTATGATCCAATATTCTCAATTTTTGTACAAAATCAAAAATGGACATTTAGTTTTTGGAAGGGAGTGGTAAATAATAGTACCTCCTTTATCAATATTTTGGCATGCCCACTTTCCTTAAAGAAATTTTAATAACCTTACACACTATTATCTTATGTGATATTGCCAATAACCATATTAATAAAAGGATGGTCCTGTAGTTTCCATGTAGTCGAAGGCCCTCACTAATTCTTGAATTAAGTCAACAAGCAAACATTTATTTCGAATAGGGGTTGTATACCTTAGGTTTCCCAAATACTCAGGAGTTATCTGCTACTATTTGTTTCACACTGTTGAGCACATATCTTCCTTCAGTTCATTGGCCTTCCATGACCAGAGTAAAAGGTTTTCATTGTTCTGAGTTTAAACGTTAGTTTAAGTATTCAAGAAATATCTTCATGTCATTAAAGTCGGTGCAAAACTCCAGACCTCCAAAAACCTCATTATACAGAATGATTTGATTGCCGTATGAATGTCAGCTTCGCTTTCCTTCTCCCAACTCCTTGTTTATATAAAAAAGTTTTGCCAGTTGTACTCTTTCCTATTTGATTTTTTGCACCCTATGATTAAGCACACAAAAGATTTATTAACACTGCTCGTAATTGCTTGTGTATCTGGAGAAAGACTTCTCAAATTTCATTATTAATACAATCTATCTCTTGTTGAAACCCAGATCAAGCATTATGCGCACTGAAAATACTGACCCCACATCATCAAAGGCTATACCAATATTGTGCTTCAGTTTCATATCCTTTACTTTCCCTGTAGCTTCTTGTTTCGAGAAGTGAATGGTTAGCTTATTAGGTCATCAGATGCCCCAATTAGCAACTATTGAGTCCTGTGGCCTGGAAAGAGCTTTTAGCTTCTTTAAAGAAAACTATACAATAACTCAGAGAAAAACTATTTCATATCAATAGTCTGAGAGAAGGCATATCAGAACCGCATATTGTTAATTTTGTAGCAAACTACGCATATTCAATTTCTTGTGGGCTTTGGCTTCTGAAATTTCTGTCAAACCTACTCTAATCAGTATATTTTCTTTGTTAAAATCCAGGTTGTTCCAAATACACGGAGTAGAAGTCAGATGGGTGAAACAACTGATGGTGGATTATATGAGATTTTCCAGCAGGACTTTGGACCAATCAGTTCTCCGAGTTTTGAAGCTGCTCGTGAGAACTTCCTTGTTAGTTGTGCTGGTTATGCAGTTGCCAGTTTATTGCTTCAACCTAAGGATAGACATAATGGGAATCTTTTGGTTGACAAGTAAGTGCTGTCATGTTCTGCAGTTGCTTGATCATAATGTTATCAAATTGTTCCTTACGGTACACATACACAGTTTTGATTTTAAAAGGTACCCCGCACCGGTTTCATTTTGGATTCCTTTAAACAACCTACATGCGTTATAAGGGCGAGAAGCTGTTTATATTATGTGAAAGTGAAACGTCTAATATTAGATGTGCATGTCTTCCTCTCTTTGATTACTGATGAGAACTTCTTGCAAATATTTTGCTTGCAGTGTTGGGAGACTTGTTCATATTGATTTTGGTTTCATTCTGGAAACTTCACCTGGTGGAAATATGCGATTTGAAAATGCTGATTTTAAGCTCAGTCATGAGATGACTCAGTTAATTGATCCAACTAATAACAGGAAAAGTGAGACCTATATCCACTTTGTTAGGTGAGAAAGGCTGTGTTTCTAATTTTCAGACTTTTCACATCCCATCTCTGACATATATTCTCACCCAAAATATTTGCCTCCTTTTGCAGCTTGTGCGTCAAGGGTTACCTTGCAGCACGTCGTTATATGGATGGAATTTTGAATACAGTATTACTAATGTTAGATAGCGGGCTACCTTGCTTCAGCAGGGGTGACCCAATTGGTAATCTACGGAAGAGATTCCACCCCGAGTTGAGTGATCGTGAGGCTGCTGCTTTCATGATCGAGACCTGTAGTAATGCATATAATAACTGGAGAACTGCTGGTTATGATTTGATACAGTATTTGCAGCAGGGCATAGAGAAGTAAGGACTTGCGTTGGCAGCTTTCATGAAAAATGTAAATCTCTTGGCCAGTTGTAATTTGCTTTTGAGTTCCATGTATTATATGACATATAGGTAGGATTCTTTTCCGGAGGGGTTTACCTGAATTCTAGTTTGAGGTATGTCTCCAGGACTTGGAATGAGATAAGCGGGTCTAGTGGTCTTTTCTTTTGAACGTTTTTGTAAAGATTTTTGTGTGAATCTTTGTCCATCAATGAAAATTCATTGTTATCTTACGCTATGGTTCTAGTCCCGATTTTATTCAAAATGAATTAATTTTAACTCTTTTAATAAAAATTTAAGTAGTCAATATGAGATGTTCGGAATGATTATTATTATGCTTATGTTTGAAATTAAATATTTCAATTTATATTTTAGGATGTTCAATATCTCATCTTTATGATACATTTTTAATATGAGTAATTTCATTAATAAATTAATTTCACTAATCTAAGGATTTTAAATCCACTTGTTCAATACATCAATGCCAATGAAAAATGGGTACAAAATTAGTAAAATAAAGACATTTCTGGTAACCAGTAAGAAAAGGAGTCGTTCCTAAACTGGGAAATAATGGATGTTATTAGTTGAAAACACGAATTTGTCTGCCAAGAGTCTTTGTTCCATAGTGGAGGAAGAACTGGAGGAAACAAAAACAAAATTGATTATGATGGGATTAAGTTTCTGAAGAAGATCATGCAATGCAAGTATATAATTGTTGTTTCTTTTGGAATCATAGGCCCACATGACAAAGAGAAAAACGTAGGCAAGGAAAGTGAGCTTCTAACAGAACTTCCATATAATAATAATAATAATATGAAAGCCATAAAAAAGTGAGTGTAAAAGGTGAAACCATTGATAAAAAAATTTTGTATGGCTCCAAATGCAGAATCTCCAGAACAAGAAGTTAATTTAGGCCACAAAAGATCAAGTACAAAAAATCCGTAAGTAGGAGGTTAAGTCCGGTCTCTTCTTGGCTCTTTCCGCGTAGCCATCCGCATGCAATTCCAAAGCTGGAAATTAGGATACAAAAACATTACTTTCTTGATGGGTTTGTTTATAAAGTACAGTTCCAATTTTCAGAGTTTTTTTGTACTGAATGCGAAGGTCAGGGATCGATTGTCAGTCAGTCATGCCACGAACAATCCACCTCCACACCGGCAGTGGGCCAAAAGTTTTTTAAGAACCTTTTAGAGCTAATGAGGGAATACTTGCGTCGATTTTGTTTATGCTGGCAAGACAGAATCTGTTGTGATGGATTCATTGATCGAGTTGTGCGATTTAATAGCTCAATGTCCCTCACAATTCACCGAGAAGGTGGTATGGATTTGCGGCCGATGCCCTTCCGCAGAGTCTCTCCTTTCCGGATCTCCTAGGGTCTCAAGGTCTCAGCTCAATGCCGTCCTTGCTGTATCTCGTTTCCTCTCTAAATGTCCGAATTATGAGGACCAACGGCCTAAATCGCTCATCCTTGCCCTCTACCGAGCAATTCCCTGGTCATTCGTCCCTTCCTTCTGGCCACAATCCTTTGGCAATGACGCAATCTCCTCCTTCTTCAATGATTACTTGACTTACATGTGCGAAGCCACCGAATTAGCTTCTGATTTTTCTACAGACGTTGCAGTATACACAGGAGAGATTGTCACCGCTGCTATAAACGACCTGAGTGGTGATTCGGGGATTGCTAGAATTTTTCTGAATGCTCTATGTTCGAATTTTCCCCCTATTCTTTCCTCTGATGCGAACAACTTGGTTTCGTGTCTTCTTGATCGGTTCGAAATCACCGTTCCGGGCTCACCAAGGGAGCACCTATCCTCAACTTCAGAGGCGACCTCATATGAGAGTTCGCCTCTGAATGTGAACCATTCTGAATATCAGTCTAATGGGACTGGCAATGCCTCCGAGTCATCAGGCAATGGGACGTCAAAGGCTGCTGATGATGCCACCACTGCGTCATCACCTAGGCCTGTTGTTATCGACGGAAGTAATGTTGTTTGGAAAAGCAATGTGGATTTGTTTGGTGGAAATTTGGGACTCATTGATGGATTAGGGGGTGTTGCAATTAGGGGGGGTGTTGCATCTTTTGAGACTGAGTCTGTGGAGAGCCTTGAGAAGCAGGAAATTTCCTTTAAATTGATAACCCGTATATTAGATAAATCCACATTTGATTCGAGGCTTTTGGAACGACTGAGGCTTGTAGCAAGGGAACAACTTCATTCGA
The DNA here is from genome assembly GCA_035221335.1 of Echites panduratus. NCBI lineage: Eukaryota > Viridiplantae > Streptophyta > Magnoliopsida > Gentianales > Apocynaceae > Echites > Echites panduratus. The sequence goes on along the minus strand of JAWZTD010000121.1, from coordinate 466,157 downwards.
TGCTGGCTTTTCTGAAGGTAAATTTTCTTAACTTGTCAATTATGCCTATTGGTTTCTCTGTTGAATCCAGATCCCAGGTCTTGTCTGGACAGAACTATAAACAGAATAGCTAAACGGCTTCCCTGTCTGTTATCTGGATAGATGAGGAAGAAGGACTGGTCAGAACATGGGCAGTTATTGAAAGTGAAAATTAATTCCAAGCTGTCTGTATACCAATCTGCAGTGAGGCTGCAGATCAAGGCCCTTGCATCTCTTGATCTTGACGGAAAATCATCAAAGAGATTGTTGCATGTTACCCTTTTTTTATTGATTGAGGCTGCGGAGGCATGTTTGCAATCCATGTGGAGAAAATTGAGATTCTGTGAGGAACTATTCAGCTCTTTACTTGCTGGGATTTCACAAGCTGCGGTTATCCGTGGAGGCCAGCTTCTGCGTATGCTACTTATTCGTTTCAAACGCCTTGTACTGGTCACATGTGAGAAGGTCTGCTCTCGTATTTAATTTGGGTATTTTGATAAGTCTTATTATACTCTGTATTGATTTCACTTTTGCAACATTGTCTTTTCATACAGGCTGACACCTGGGGTAGCAGCCAGGGAGCCATGTTTGAAAGCGTCCTGAAAGCAAGTTGTGAAATCATTGAATTTGGATGGAAAAAGGACCGATCACCTGTGGATACTTTTATTATGGGATTAGCTGCAAGTATTCGGGAAAGAAATGATAGCGATGAGATTGAGAAGGTAAATTTTGTTCAGATATTTTCAGTTTCGAAGAAAGCAGGTTGGCTTGAGGTTTTTTGGTACACTCTTAGACATGCATCTGTACTTGCTTGCAACTGCGAAAACATTTTGGATTTCAATGCTTCACTTGATCATAATATCTCATACACTTCTTTCTTTTGGAGATGTATGATATCTAGTTGGCTGAAAAATGAAGATTCCTCTTATTATCCAAGCTGTTCTCTCTGTGTTGCCTATCCTATGTGCCCCTTGTGGTAGCCGAGTATTAAATTTGCAGGTTGTGATTTGTAAAAGTGATTCATTTCTTGCTATAATTGCAAGGATTCATGAAAATCTATTTTCTTACCGGTAAATACATAACAGTAACTAGGCTGGAAACAACATCTTGGTCAGCAGAATGAAGTTGTTCCTGATACTTTTTTTGATTGGGCATGAAACACCTACACCTAAGTAATATCAACAAAATTTCCTTCAGTTTTTCACTGATATTGTCACATGTCCAATATCAAGGTGATTGCCTGCCACATATTTCACTTCTAGGGAGTTGAGGTCATCCTTGAAACATACAATGAGCCTGTTAGTCCTATGCTGGTGAAAATTAATGGAACTCATTATTAGGTGACTCGTTATACTTTTTTCTTGACGAATTACTCTATGAGTCTATTTTCTTCTGCATATTTACCAAGGTTGGAGATCCAGAAGTGAGATATGAAAGCTTTCTCCAATGCTACCCACTTAGTATATGTTCTTTGTCTATTTGTGGTTTCAAGTTGAAAGTTTTCTCTCTCTTTGTTTAGTCTTAAGATGTGAATCCTCAGGCAGAGCAGAGTTCTTTTTTTTTTTTTCCTTGTATATCTGTTGGAGGAATTGGGTGGTTGCTTGTGACTTCCCTTAGAAGTTTTGACATCAAATGCTTTGAAATTGAAGAAGTGAGCCAAACACTAATAATGGTTAAGAGATTTAAATCAATATCTCAGTATTTATCAGAAAAACTGCTAAAAATTCAATTAAGATATGTTGCTATTTGCTAGAGCGTGTCAGATTCACATTTAACCTTAGACATGAAAGAATTATGGAAGTCTTTTACTCCCTATTTTGGTGTCAATGTGTTTGGCTAAATATTATGATCTGTAATGGGAAAAGTTCCGTGTAAACTCTTGCAACAATTAAGTTGAGTGGGTGATTCAGAAATGGTATTTCCTCCATGATGTTATGAATGATCCTCTCTTGGGACTCAAGCCATCATTGTCTCATCTATGAAAACAATACTATATATGATAGAATGAATTTAGTTCCTCCAGCTTTCAAGGTTCTAGATTTACTCCCTAAAAATTGATGGTGGAAGTGGTACTTTATTCTTGTGGGTTAAATCATTGCTGGCTATACCTATATGCATCTATCAGAGGAGTTTGGAGGAGCTGTTCAGATTGTTGTGCTTTAGAAAATTTAAATTTGTCGTGCTTTTGCTTCTAAAGTGAGCTCAATATATTCTCCTTCTTCTTCTTTCCTCCCCCATTTTCTTTTCCGGGTGGGTGGTGGCCCCAGTGGGGTGTTTCGATGGTGTCTTAACCGTTGCAAACTACTGGTAAAATATTTAGTAGTCATTACCTTATTGATAAAAGTACTTAATGATTTATTCCTTAACGGCAGACTAATTTGTTGCTGATTTTGTTCCTGTAGAGATCTATTCTAAATAATCTCTTCTGGCTAATTATTTTGATTTCTGTAGCCTGAAGAAAAGACAGCAGCTCCCCCTGTGCAGCTTAACATTATTCGCTTGCTTGCTGATTTGAATGTCTCTGTTAACAAGCCTGAAGTGGTTGACATGATACTGCCACTAATTATTGAAACTTTAGAAGAGGGTGACGGTTCGACACCAGGCTTATTGAGGCTGAGGGTAGAGACTACCATGCTTTTCTGATTATGGTTTTCAAGCATAACAACTCACTTTAGTTCTGTTTTTGTTCTCTGCCTTTTCAATTTGAATTTAGATCTTTAAATCAACTCACAACCTGTTCTGGTTGAGCTATTGCAGCTTCTTGATGCTGTTTCTCGCCTGGCAAGTTTAGGTTTTGAGAAAACTTATCGCGAGGGTGTTGTTTTAATGATTCGGAGCTATTTAAATAAACTCTCTATCGTGGATTCAGTTGAAAGTAGAACACTAGCTCCTGAAGCCACAACAGAACGAGTTGAGGTATGCTTCTTTGCTCTATAATTTAATTGAATATAGCATCAGCTTTTCTATGACATTTGATTGTCTTAAATGCTATGCTCACTGGTTCAATCACATTCTAGACTCTTCCTGCAGGATTCCTTCACATTGCTAGTGGCCTCACTAATACCAAATTGCGTTCAGATTATCGCCATCGGTTGTTATCATTGTGTTCAGATGTAGGCTTAGCTGCTGAGTCTAAAAATGGAAGGTAAATATTCCATAATGGATGCAGTGAAAATGCATAAAAAGATTACTGACAATGAATGTTTTGACTTCTCCAGGAGTGGAGCTGATTTTCTTGGACCTTTACTTCCTGCTGTAGCTGAAATGTGTTCAGATTTTGATCCTATTGCAGTAAATGTGGAGGCTTCACTATTGAAACTATTCCGTAACTTGTGGTTCTATATTGCTCTTTTTGGCTTGGCACCTCCCATAATAAAAACTGAGGGTACAACAAAGTCAGTTTCCACTACACTTAATAGTGTAGGCATCATGGTTGTAACTGCACTCCAAGCTGTTGGTGGACCATACATGTGGAGTGCTGAGTGGTCTTCTGCTGTCCAGCGTATATCTCAAGGCACTCCACCTCTTGTAAGTTCATAAGTCCGTGATTTCCTTGCCTACAGATGCAATTAAATACGGTTTTCAGTACAAGGAGGTCCTGTCAAGATTTTCTTGTGTTTTGGAGATCTAATCCGCTGTCTGTTGCTTTTGGTATTGCTGTATTTGGTCAAGTTAAGATGTTCATAATGATATACAAACATGCGTGCTTCGGTATATGTGATAACCCTCAGTGTTCTATTACTTCGATAACTTACATTAGTTCTGTTTTTGCAATAACATAAGAGTGTTTTTATGTATCACAATTTCTTTTGTGTCACTTCATGCTCCTTCATTCACATATTTACATATGAGTGCTGTTTTTCATGTTGATGTACATAGCAGATATATACACACAAGGTTACATCTATATCATATTAATGTCTATAATATTTAAAGTTGTATGTCTTGTTAAACATAAACTATGATGATGCATCATTCCTATGTGTTGTTCTCCCCAGCTTATCAAAATCTCAATTTGCTAGAGTAACATGTGATGATGGTATTTACCTGAAATTTTTTTTTAACAAAACAGGAAAATAAATAAAGCTGTGATTTTTCCTTTATCTTTTATTCGTTATCCTCTTCTTCTTCTTTTTTATTTTTTTATTAAATCTTAATGTCTTTTGCATGCCTATCCTAAATGAGAAATGGATAATATTGTGTGTATTTTTCTGAGATGAAGTATGCATCATGACATCATGGGTGCTAGCATGCTTCCGGTTGCTATAATTTTTTAAATGGCACATTTTATATTGAGATCACATTGCTATGTCCTGATTGAGTAGAAATATGACCATTACACCTGTAATTAGTAGCAACAATACTCCATTTCAGAAGGAAGAGTTTAGGGACTTGTTAGAATTTATGATGTTCTAAGATATGGGGTGTTTAAAGTTTAAGATATTTATAGTAATCTGAAAAGCTGTCAGTTTATTCAAATGAAGCAATGAGTATTAGGACTTAGGAAGAGGCAGAAGGGACAAAACAGGAAGCATGGACAGATATGAAGGGGCCACCTGAATTGCTCAAATACTATACAGATTCATAATTATGAAAGAAAGTTCACAATTTGTCACATTTTTATGGTTGCGACACAATTGTATTATGAAACTAGAGTATTCCTAAAGATTATTCTAGAAAATTGTGAGTTTTGTTAAAACTTACTATTCAGGATTTCAAGCAATGGATAATTAATGTTGACAAGGGACCAGTTTTGTTGTGATCCTTTAGTAGCAAAACTTTTATTATCATATGAATTGGGTGTCATTGTAAAGATAACTGTTAATTTTACCCCACGTGATACTTCAGCAGGTTTTGGAGATATTTCTGTACAGGTAGAGAGTGGTTCTAAAAGATCTTTCTGTTCACTTCCCTTATTCAGGTTGTCAGCTCTGTTAAATGGCTCGAAGATGAGTTGGAACTTAATGCTCTTCATAATCCTAGTAGCCGACTAGGAAGTGGCAATGAAAAAGCTGCTGAAAGCCAAAGAGCTGCTCTTTCTGCTGCTCTAGGAGGGCGTGTAGAGGTTTCAGGAATGAGCACAATATCAGGTTAGCCCATTCTAGGCCTGGATCCTTGTTATCAAAATTTCCTTTAGTGTAACTTTGCTGCTATATGATTTATGACTTTGAAAGTTGTTGTCTAATACTACCTCTGTTTCATTGTATAGGTCTTTTTAGGGTTAAAAGGTGTTTTTATGGAATTTGATAGGTATTTATTACTTTTTTCAACTATTGCGCCTAATAGTATTTCAATTTCCTAGTGATTTGACTAAGGGGTTTTTTGGGTAATTTGACTAAATAAATGTACGTATATCTTTCTTTGAATCCTTAATTCTCATGAAACAACTTAAAATGATTTCTACCATAAAATGGAGGTAATACCATCGATCACGTCTTTGTTTGTTAGAAACAGTATATTTAGAGAGCACTAGATCTCGAGCTCACCCTTCACTATGAGGCTTTGCTCATTCTTTACTTTAATTCCTCAGGTGTCAAGGCAACTTATCTTTTAGCAGTGGCATTTGTGGAGATTATCAGATTCAGCAGCAATGGTGGTATCCTCAATGGTAGCCACAGTTCAACTACTTCTCGAAGTGCCTTCAGCTGTGTCTTTGAGTACTTGAAAAGTCCAAATCTGATGCCAGCTGTCTCTCAATGCTTGACAGCAATTGTTCATAGTGCTTTCGAGACAGTTTTAGTCTGGCTGGTTTGATTCATTACCCTTTTCTTCATACAAGCTGTTCTTAGTTTTTGGCTTCTATGCCTAACTTGTTTCGTTAGTTCAGATACAAATGCCTTTAATAGGTTGTACTCTTGAGGTGATTAAGTGCAAATTATGTAGAAATTTCATTTATGCTTTGATTTATTGGTAACTATGGTAAATTAGTCATTGAAATAACAAACATTTGATTGTTCAGAATATAGAGCTCAAAGTGGCGGGGAGTCAGTCAACTCTTTGGATTAAAATAAGAGAGCACTCTGCTAATTATTCACTTGGTGAACTTTTCCTGGAATACTCTCTTATCTGGATTGTAGATGGTTTGGACTGCTTTTGCTGGTGCAGTTTGATGACTTATTCTGTTTGTGCTTAAAAAATATAAAAATAAAAACAAAAATAAATAAAAATTGGGTTGTTTATCTAAATATCCCCTGAGAAGAAAACGAAGCTAAACAAAATGGGTTGTGCAAGTCTGGTTAAAGTTTAAGGAGCCGCTTTATGCTTTTAGTTTTTCTAAGGCTGTGACATTGTAAAATTTCCGGATATTGAAAATCCAATAGCATTTCTTTCGAAAGGCTTTGGTAAGAAAAATCTCATTCTTAAAAATCACATCACCTCCAGGTTAATTATCAAGATCTTGGAAAATTACCTTTAAAGGCTAAAATTAGAGTGAAACACAAGAGACATCATCAGCCTAGAAAATTTTTATAAGCTGGTTTATGCAATCAGGCCAACAACTAAATATTTGGTACTTGCTTCTGGATGCAGAATAACAGGGTATCTGAGACTGGACATGAATCTGATATCAGGGAGTCTGCTCTCTGCGACCATGCCTGTTTTCTCATAAAAAGTTTGTCTCAGAGGGATGAGCATGTGCGTGATATTTCAGTAAATTTATTAAATCAACTAAGAGAGAAGTTTCCTCAGGTATAGTTTTGGGTAGTTACATGTGTTCTAATTTTTTTGATCACTTGTGTCATGTACTAAGATGACTTGAACATATGGTAATGCTGCAGATTTTGTGGAATTCTTCTTGTGTGGATTCCCTACTCTTTTCATTTCACAATGATATACCTCCAGCTGCTGTCCAAGACCCCGCTATGCTTGCTACTGTTCGTTCTTTATATCAGCAAACTTTACGGGATTGGATCATCATTTCACTTTCATATGCTCCTTGCACGACTCAGGGCCTACTTCAGGTTTATTTTTCTTCTGGTTCTAAATACAGTGTTTGGTCATTTGAGGCATTTTATTTGTTTTACTTGTCTGCTCTTCTTTTGATTTTCTCTAGTAATGAAATTATACGTCTCTCTTTGACATTCCTTAAACCTTTGCTAACCGTTAAATAGGAAAAATGTGCTTCAGTTTGCACTTTCTTAGCTTTATCTTTGATGAACAGTTGTTTTGCTGGTGCTTTATGTGTGCATATTCCAATGCTATCCTTGTCTTGTTTTACTATAATCACCATGTTTTATCCCAGATGTGGAAGTGCATTATACATGGAGTGTTTACTTAACATGCATATTACTGACCCTGTAAGCAAAGATTTGTGCTCTACATAATACATATGATTCATTTCGATGTCTATAGAAGAATCATATCAATACTTTGTTTTGGATGAGTATTCTGTTGCACGTCCCTGACAATTTTATTGGCTTGTTTAATCCTTTTTTTGCTTGTAATGTGCTAATTTAAGAGACGGGATTTACTTATTTGAATCTCACATGATGATCCCATGTTTTGTGTTTATGTGTGTACACCTATTGGAACATCATTTTATTACCGTGGACTGCAGGAGAAGCTCTGCAAAGCAAACAATTGGCAGAGAACACAGTCAACTGCTGATGTGGTTTCCCTTGTAACTGAAATAAGGATCGGTTCAGGTAAAAATGACTGTTGGACTGGGATGAAACCTGCTAATATTCCGGCAGTCATGGCTGCAGCTCTTGCAGCTTCTGGCGGGAACTTAAAATTGACCGAGGCATTCAATTTTGAGGTCCTCAGTACTGGTGTAGTCAGTGCAACAGCAAAGTGTAACCATGCAGGGGAAATTGCAGGCATGAGAAGGTTATATGAGAGCATTGGTGGCCTTGACCTTGAGCCAGTGCCAATTGGTTTTGGGCTCACTCTTGACCCTCAGTACCGAGAACTTGGAGTGGGTCCCCAAAATTCACATCACGGAAATGATTGCTTCAGTGAAGTATTACTTTCCCGGTTTGTGCATCTTCTTCAGCAGTTTGTTACTCTTGCTGAAAAGGGAGGGGAAGTGGACAACTCCTCATTTCGAGAAACTTGTTGTCAAGCTACTGCATTACTTCTTTCAGATCTGGTCAGACCTCTTCTTTTTTGGCTACTACTGATCTTTTTTCCTCTTTACTGTGATAACAAATGACATCTTTCTATTGGTGAGATATATAACAGAATAATAAATTTCCAGGGTTCTGATTCAAAATCAAATGGCGAGAGCTTTTGGCAGCTTCTTGGACTTTTTTGCTGGTGCCCTGCATACATATGTACATCTGATGCCATGAAAACTGGGGTGTTTGTTTGGACTTGGTTAGTTGCAGCTGCTCCTCAGTTGGGTTCTCTTATACTTGCTGAACTTGTTGATGCCTGGTTGTGGAGCATTGATACGAAGCGAGGTCTTTTTGCTTCTGATACAAGATCTTCCGGACCTTCTGCAAAACTAAGGCCTCACCTTGCACCCGGGGAGCCGGAGCTGCATCCTGAAGAGGACCCAGTTGAACAGATAGTGGCCCATAGAATATGGCTTGGGTATTTTATTGATCGTTTTGAGGTGAAATGTTACAACTTTGATATTTTTTGCCCCGTATTCTATTATGTTCCATTTTTAACCCTGTCATGCTGTTTCAATTGGTACTCATTTGATTTAGTTCATAGGTGAAATCAGTGATTCTTTTCTTGAAAGTGTTTCATTTGTGTAGGTAGTCCGACATGATAGTGCAGACCAGCTATTATTACTTGGTCGAATGTTACAAGGAACAACAAAACATTTTTCGAATTTCTCCCACCATCCCGCTGCCACTGGAACCTTCTTTACAGTCATGCTTCTTGGGCTGAAATTTTGTTCTTGCCATATGCAACGGAATCTTCAAAATTACAAGATAGGGCTTCAGCTACTGGACGATAGAATTTACCGGTAATGAGTAGTTAACATTTTAATTTCTTTGGTATGTACATTATCAAAGTTTGGTACCATGTTCTCTGATTCTCCACTACAGATGGCATGAGTAGCAAAAATATACCATCTCCAGTTTAAAAAACAAGTCATTTTAGACATTGTCCACATTAATTTTTAGTCAAATTACCAAGAAACTAAAGCAAGAAAGCCAACTAGGTATTGTAAAAAATTGATAAGCACTTCTCAAGATTTCGTAAATGACTTATTTAAAAAAAAAAAAAACTTTTCAACTCGAAAACGACCTATATAATGAGAGGCAGTGTTATACTACCATTGTAGGAAATCTGAAGTTATCCGTATGCATCAGCTAATGTATGTGTCCCATTTTTGGGTCTCATAAGTAATTGTCTTGTGTTGCTGCCAGCATTTCATTTGCTTTATTTACTTCTCAAGCTTCTTGGCGTCAAGGAAAAAGAAAAAGGCACCTAACTTTTTCTGCTCATGTGAGTTCTACTGAGATGATGCAAAGAAAAAGAGTAATAAATCTTGGTCAACAGTAAGATTGTATATTGCATCTGTTCTTGCTGTATTCCTGATCCGACTTTTTGGTCAAACCTCCAAGTGTAGTACCTCTTTCTCTCTTTACCTTTGAATTCTTTGATCTTCCATTGCTCCTTGGTTTTTTAAGGTTTGCAACATAATTATCTCACCTATCGTGAATATGCAGGGCATCTTTGGGGTGGTTTGCTCATGAACCTGAGTGGTATGACATAAATAACAACAACTTTGCCCAAAGTGAGGCTCAGTCTATTTCTGCCTTTGTTCACTATCTATTAGTTGATCGAGTGGACAATTCTTCCCAAGTTGATTCCAAAGGACCATCTGAAAATGGAAACTCTTTGAATGATGCTGTAAGATGATTTTACTTCTAAATGAAATTTCTACATCTTTACATTTTCTCATGCTGTTTCATGATTCTTATCCAATTATGGATTCTTGACTTCTCTTATTCTTCTGTTGACACTGGAGCTGAATAATACTGGTTGTGGTGCTTATACAGATGGAACAGCATCATCCAGTTTGGGGACGGATGGAGAACTATGCCACTGGAAGGCAAAAACGGAAGCAATTACTTCTGATGCTCTGCCAGCATGAGGCTGATAGGCTTGATGTTTGGTCTCAACCTTTTCGAGCAAGGTATTTAACTTCTTTTCTTCAATTCCCTTTTCCAAATTTGAAGTTCTTGAATCCTTTTGGCTGGTGCTTGGTGATGTCTGAATTATACTCATACTAGACTTTGTTCTGAAATTTAGGGACGGCACATTTCGTTTAAAAGTTAGTTCTGAAAAATGGATAGAATATGCAAGAACGGCCTTTTCTGTTGATCCTCGAATTGCTTTCTGCTTGGGTGTAAGATTTCCAGCTAATGCAGTCCTGAAGGCTGAATTGGCCCAATTTGCTGTAGTATGTTAAAGCATCTTAATCTATTATTTGTAATGGTATGTATATACATGTCGATGAAGTATGAATTTAAGTTAATTATACTTACTGATTGTTTCTGCAGATGCATGTATTGGATATAAGAAATATACCTCAGGCTCTTCCTTATTTCGTCACTCCAAAAGCAGTTGATGAAAATTCACCCCTTCTGCAACAACTTCCACATTGGGCAGGTTGCTCAATAACACAAGCCTTGGAATTCCTCACTCCAGCTTATAAGGGCCATCCACGTGTTATGGCTTATGTTCTGAGAGTCTTGGAATCTTATCCACCAGAGCGAGTGACCTTTTTCATGCCTCAGTTGGTACAGTCTTTAAGATATGATGAAGGGGTAGGTCTTGTCCTGTATGTTCTAATGTATGCTTGAGCTAAACTTTGAAGCTCTGGGATTCTTTTTTAATTTGAAGTGTGATATATCTCTGTTATGGGCTATGGTGCAAGGTTTTAATTGATATGGTTAGTTGTCACCATATCATAAAGGTTGGTTCATTTGTTCTTCAATAAATGTCCCAATTATGCAATAAATGTGTCAGTTTGTTTGTTTCTATGGTTCTTCACCTGTTAATCAAATTTTATCAATTATGCATCTATTTCCTATGTCTCAATGTAAATACTCGGAGGCTACTTACAGTACCTGATATTGCAGAGGTTAGTAGAAGGATACCTGCTTAGAGCTGCTCAAAGAAGCGACATATTTGCACATATTCTTATATGGCATTTACAGGTAATATAGAGATACCCTTTTTCACAGAATGTATATGGTTCTGATGAATTATGATAAACTTGCTTGTATGAAAATGCTTTGGCTTCCATGTTGTCATGTTTTCTTTCAAATTATGCAGGGAGAAGAGCCGGAGTTTGGGAAAGAGGGAAAAGATGCAGCTGCTGCAAAAGTATGCCTGTCCTTACTTTATTCTACCACTCCATTGGAAAAACTGGAACATTTTCATTTTAGCGGATCTTTTGCTTACCATTTTATCTGATAGTCATGCATGGGACAAGTTATTCGTGAGTGCACATCATTTTTATGTCAAATTCCATTTTATTCCCAGTTGTTTGAAACGTATTGTAATCTATGTAACTACTAAGTGGAGTAGAATTCTTTATACATGACTTATGAAAGAATGAACCTGTACTTGCACTCACATGCTGGGGATCTGGTGTTAGATTGTGAATAGTCTTGTACTACTCTTGGCAAGGTTTGTGGTCTTACTTTTCTTGGCTACTGAAGAATCCATTTCCTGTATATCCATGTGTATGATTTCACTTAGAAAATTTGTTTCTGGCTTAAAAAGAAAAAATGGAACAGAGTAAGAAGAAATTTATTTTGATAAATCTCAAATGGTTTTTCTTCTTATGCCATGGTTTGAGTATTTGCAGGAGATTTTCAATTGGTGTTGTTTTCAACTATGAAACTTTCTTGCATACTGATTTTCTTCTTTTGCATTATCTTCAGGATAGCTCCTTTCAGGCATTGCTGCCTGTTGTGAGAGAAAAAATTATTGCTGGTTTCAACCCCACGGCCTTTGACTTGTTTAACAGAGAGTTTGATTTCTTTGACAAAGTTACATCTATATCAGGTGTTCTATTTCCGCTTCCGAAGGAGGAAAGACGAGCTGGCATCCGGAGGTACTTTTTGGTTAGATGGTTTAGTTCACCGTTTGAATTTTGAGAAATCATACTTAATGTTCATAGTCCCTATCTCTAAGTGTGTGACTGAAAGATTAACCTTTCAATTTGAAACAGAGAATTGGAGAAAATTGAAAAGGAAGGAGATGACCTCTATCTTCCTACTGCCACCAATAAACTAGTGAGAGGCATCCAGGTTGATAGTGGAATTCCATTGCAGTCAGCTGCAAAAGTTCCTATTATGATTACTTTTGATGTGGTGGATCGAGATGGGGATCCCAAAGATGTAAAACCCCAAGCTTGCATCTTCAAGGTAACACTGCCTGTGGATTACCAACCTGTTGCTTCCCATGAAATTGACACACTGACTCTGAATTGGAGCATAATTAGTCAGATATATCGTCTATGGCACATGATCGAGCTTTCATTTTAATCATCTAGTGCCCTTAACCTTAGCAACTGCATTCTTACACGATTAATTTGGTTCTTTTCTTATGGGCTGTTCTAAAATTAGTTCAAGTACTCAAGGGTATGATCTGATTTCATCACCCTGGATTCCGAAATTTATCAGCTAATTTGACTTAGTTAAAGTGCATTCATATTTCATTCTTTTAGGAAGGATTGCCTATAAATGCCTGTGAATTCTCCTTTTGGATGTTTCTCTTATCGAATACAATCTTTCTGTGATGTAGGTTGGCGATGACTGTCGGCAAGATGTTCTCGCTTTACAAGTCATTTCACTTCTAAAAGATATCTTTGAGGCTGTTGGACTTAATTTATATTTATTCCCTTATGGAGTTCTCCCCACCGGTCCTGGGAGAGGAATAATTGAGGTGAGTTCCTACCAACTACCAGCACAGTGGATGCATCTATTGGAGCAGATAGGATATTTCTATGACAGATTGTTAATTGCATGATAAACATGCTGGCATGTCTCCTTCATTTGGAGAAGTTATTCATTTCCAACTAACATCTGTGCTTCCACTTACTACATTATTAAGGATAATACTGTAATTTAATTATGGTCCAATATTCTCCTTAATTTTTGTACAAAATCAAAAATGGACATTCAGTTTTTGGAAGGGAGTGGTAAATAATACTACCTCCTTTATCATTATTTTGGCATGTCCACTTTCCTAAAAGAAACTTAATTACCTTATTCTGTACAACTCATGTGATCTTAATAATAACCATGTTAATAAAAGGATGTTGATGTTGTTTCCTTATCGCCAAAGGGCCTCTCTAATCTTTGATCAAGTCAAAAAGCAAACGTCAACTTCTAAGCAGACCTTAGGTTTCCCAAATCCTTTTTCACCAACTCAGCTTACTGCTAATATTTGTTTCATACTGTAGAGCACATAGCTTCCTTCAGTTTATTGACCTTCCATGACCAGAATAAAAGGCTTTTGTCTGTTTCGTGTTTTAAAATTAAGTTTAAGTATTCAAGAAAAATCTTAAGCTCATTAAAGTTGGTGCAAAAGTCTAGACCTGCAAAAAGGTATTGGGTTGTGAGTTGATTGCTGCATTATACAGAGAATGATTGCCGTATGAATGTTGGCTTCACTTTCCTTCTCCCAACTCCATGTTTGTGGAAAAAGTTTCCCCCGTTGCAATCTTTCCTAATTGATCATTTGCTCGACCAATGATTAAGTGCACATAAGATTTATTAACACTGCTGGTAATTGCTAGTGTATCTTAAAAAAGACTCCTCAAATTCCATTATTAATGCAATCTGTCTCTTGTGAAAACCCAGATCAAGCTTTATGCACTCTAAAAACAGACTCCACTTCATCAAAGGCTATACTGATTGTGCTTCAGTTTCATATTTTTTACTTTCCCTTGTAGCTTCTTGTTTCGAGAAGTGTATGGTTTGAATATTAGGCCATCGGATGCCCCAGTTAGTAACTATCAAGTCCAGTGGCCTTGAAAGAGCTGTTAGTTTCTTTCAAGAAACCATACGATGACTCAGAGATAAACTATTTCATATCAATAGTCTGAGAGAAGACATATCAGAACAGCTTATTGTTAATTTTATTGCAGCCTTATACAAATTCAGCTTCTTCTGGGCTTCGGCTTACTGAAATTGCTGTCAAACCTATTCTAATCAGCATATTTTCTTTGTCAATTTCCAGGTTGTTCCAAATACGCGGAGCAGAAGTCAGATGGGTGAAACAACTGATGGTGGTTTATATGAGATTTTCCAGCAGGATTTTGGACCAATCGGTTGTCCGAGTTTTGAAGCTGCTCGTGAGAACTTCCTTGTTAGTTGTGCTGGTTATGCAGTTGCCAGCCTGTTGCTTCAACCTAAGGATAGACATAATGGAAATCTTTTGATTGACAAGTAAGTGCTGTCATGTTCTGCAGTTGCTTGATCATAATACTGTCGAATACCTCCTTACCGGTACACACACTTTTTTGATTTTCAAGTTATACCGCACCAGCTTCATTTTGGATTCCTTTAAACAACCTGCATCCATTATAAGAGGAGGAAAGAAAGGAGAAAAGAAGCAGTTTATATTATGTGAAACGTCTAATATTAGTTGTCCATGTCTTCCTGGCTTTGATCACTTTCTGGCAAGCTAGAATGTAATAATGCCCAGATGTTATACTATGTGAAAAGAAGCTACAAGGAGAGAAGAATCTGTTTATATCATGTGGAACATCTAATATTAGTAGTCCATGCATTACTGGCTTTGATCACTGAACATTACTTCTCTTGAAGTGGTCTAAATTCTCTGTGGTCTAATATTTGCAAATATTTTGATTGCAGTGCTGGGAGACTTGTTCATATTGATTTTGGTTTTATTCTGGAAACTTCACCCGGTGGAAATATGGGATTTGAAAATGCTGATTTTAAGCTCAGTCATGAGATGACACAGTTAATTGATCCAACTAATAATAGGAAAAGTGACAACTATGTCCACTTTGTTAGGTGAGAAAGGCTGTGTTTCTAATTGGCAAACAAGGATCTGCTTTTCACATCCCAGCTCTCGACATATATGCTTACCCCCAAATTTGTGCCTCCTTTTGCAGCTTGTGTGTCAAGGGTTACCTTGCAGCACGTCGTTATATGGATGGAATTTTGAATACAGTATTACTAATGTTAGATAGTGGGCTACCTTGCTTCAGCAGGGGTGACCCAATTGGTAATCTCCGGAAGAGATTCCACCCCGAGTTGAGTGAACGAGAAGCTGCCATGTTCATGGAAGCTACCTGTAAGGATGCATATGATAAGTGGTCAACTTATGTTTATGATGTGATACAGTATATGCAGCAGGGCATAGAGAAGTGAGGACTTGGCTTAGCAGCTTTCATGAAATGTAAATCTCTTGGCCACACCTGTAATTTACTTTTGAATTCCATATAGTTTATAGGAAATAGGTACAATTCTTTTCTGGGGGGAATTCCCTAATTGAATATCTGGTTTGAGGTATGTCTCCGGGACTTAGAATGTGGGTCTCGATGTCGTATCTTTTCAAGCATTTTTGTAAATACATTTTTTCTGTATATTTGTTCCAATCAATGAAAATTCATAATTCTATTCCGTTATGGTGCTATGCCCGTTATTTATTTATTTTTCTTGGGAAATCAAATTGCATGAGAAGGCCATGTTACAAAAACATCTGGTCATATATCGCAAACCTATTTGTATGAAAATCCTCAAATTAGCAAATATATACCCATCTAGCAAAACTTATTTCCAAGAACTTTTCTGGCAAGTTACAGTGTACAGAATTGAATATTTCATCTCAAGAAGAAATTAATATTATAATGTCAAAAATTAGTTAAGTCCAATTTTTTTTTTTTCCTAATACAACCCCAAATAGAAATATTTATTTCTGGGTGGAGAGAGTAATAGATAGAGGTAGTTTTTTTTAGTAACCAATGAGAAAAGAAACTGTTCACTATCTCTTGGCGAATCTGGCAACGTACGTGCATGGCTTGGCTCTCACTGGCCTGTTGAAAACATGCGTTTGTCTGCCACTGCCAAAGTCCTTTGTTCCAAAGTGGAGGAAGAAATGCCTCTGAACAAAAACAGTATTGATTATGACGTTGATTTCGTTTCTGAAGAAGATCATGCAATGCAATTATGTAATTGTTGTTCTTTCTTCTTCGTTATGTTCTTTTTGGCATCATGGCCACACATGACGAAAGATATCCTTTGATAAAAATAGAAACCAAAGCGTAATGTGGCAGAAACGTACCATAAGTAGGCACAGGAAAGTGAGCCCTGCTTGAAACAAAACTTCCTTAATAGAATCCGAAAGCCTTAAAATAAAAATAAAAACTAAAAGGTCAAAAAAGTTTTTTGTCTATATAATAATCTCATACGTTAAAACAAATCATATTTCAGTCCTACTTTTTTTTTTTTTTCAAATCATAATAGTCCCTTGTGATTTTATAAGTAACCCAAAAACTCCAAATCACCGCCTCTCGCTATTCCCACGATGGAATTAATTACGTGACCAATTACCGGGATAAAAATGTCACTCTTATCTCTACCTCAATCCACCCAACCATCATACAACAATTAAAAAAAAAAAAGAAATCAAAGCGGGTTAAATCCAAACAGCGGCTAAACAAAAAAAGGAAATTTTCAATTTCTTAAATTTCAATGTTAAGTGGGAAAGGGACAAAAATGAAAATCTGTTGTTTATCGTTTGATCTGCAAAGTATGGCCAGCATACAATGGGCAACAATGCTTTCCAAGATAGAATTCCACCCACATCTACCTGTTGAACCATTTTAAAGATCTGTTGGAATCTGGATTTCATCATCTTCTGTATTTCTTATAAAGGAATTGCGTCTTTTGACCCACAGGAACCTCTATCCACTATTCACCAGACAATGCCAGAATTCTTGAAATTGGGGATCTCATCGCAATTGTAATGCTTCCGGAACTTACATAAAGAACTGAGTTTGGTGGCTGAGAATCAAGCCAGCCCAGGCAGCTCAGATCGTCCTCCCAAAAACTCCCCAAAGAAATTGAAGTTTTGATTTTCTTGGGTTGGAGCCCGAAAGATAGGTGGGAATGGCTTGGTCCAATTGTAAAGAGTCTTGGCATGTGTTTACAGATTTGAGATAATATTGATCCCTCCAAGTCCTCAAAAGTGCTGAGGATAACTGCTTGGGATCTCATAGTTTCCCTTGTTAATGTTTTAATAAACTCGATTTTTGGTCCATTGATGTCGTCGACTCGGGAAAACTCCAGAGATCTCGTCTATTGAGAAAGTTCTCCATGCCCGGTATGCTTCTCACCGATAGTTCCCTACCATTTGCTGTATAATTGTTCTTACTGTTATGTTACCCATCTTCTTCTCGCTACAATCGAGTTTGGTTACCTCTCCTCCAACAATCTTTAAGATTACAATGATCAATTTCTTTGATTTGGGGTTTTGAAGGTTTAGGTTTTAGACTAGTGATTTTGAGCTTCGTTTAGCTGTTGGGTTGGTTTTACCCAGAATTCAATATTATTTTTAATATTGTATGATGGTTAGTTGAGATGAGGTGAAAAATAAGATAATGGCATTTTTATCTCTCCACGGTGGAAATAGGCGGAGAGGGATGATGATGGATTGGGACCATTTCGTTACCCGTACAATGATGAAAGATAATTATGAATAAGG